>OOIL02001845.1:328635-356008 GCA_900332095.2 Cuscuta campestris | reverse complement strand
GAAAGGGAGGTGTGCGTGGGGGACGGGACGGACAGAGAATTAAAATTTTCGTTCGAAATCAAACAGGAATCGTTTTCCCCATTGGGAGAAAATATTCCTTCCACTAATGTTATCAAACGCAGAAAAATAGAATCAAAATTTCCCTAGAAAATATTTTCCCTCGACCAGACACATCCTAAATACAAAGGGGGATCAATTTAAGTTCGACTAGTATGCAAAACTCAGATGGTCAACTAAGGAAACCAAGTGAATATATTTGAGAGAGTGCAATTCATTTTACCTCAAATAACTTAGTGAGTTGTAAGGAATACCAGCTTCCTGATACTCCCTCCAAATCTTGGAACATGATGCTACATCCCTGGCACTTATGCAAGCACATAGGAGAAAATCAAGACACTTTCGAGATGGGAAAAGACCAAAGTCTTTCTTAATAGCTTGAAGCATATTCCATCCAAAATCCAGGGTTCTTGGTTCCTTCTCCACAAAGCGGTAGAATACCTAACCCATCATGACAAAAATTATACACACACACAGAGAGATGTATAGGGGTTGGTTCAAGCGAGAATGGTCCTTACAGCGAAAATAGACCTTATCGTGAGAATGGTGCATTTTTATGCCATCACGATGCATTTTTACATTGTGGTAGTGCATTTTTGGCACTGGGAGTAAAGTTAAACTTATTTACCATAATGCCACCATGTTTTTTCAATTTTTTAGTTTTATTGAAATTTTCAAGCCCTTAGATCTCTTACATCTAATGCACGAGATGCATTATTATTTCTTTCATTAGATTGCATTCTCACTTGATCCAATATATATATATATATATATATATATATTTATATATATATATATATATATATATATATTTATATAGATTTTGGTTCAAGTGAGAATGCGATCTTATGAAAGAAATAAGAATGAATCTGGTGCTTTAGATTGTGAGATATATATATATATATATATATATATATATATATATATATATATGTTAGAGAGAAAAAGAAAAGAAAAATGAAAGGAAATGAAAATGAGAAGAAAAAATGTACTAAGAGAGGGAAAACCAAATTCCTCCCCTTTTGGTGAGGAAAATGAGAGAAAACTGTTTTCTTTTCTTTTCCTTCCAAATTTCTTGAACCAAACATAGTGCAAGTCTCTTAGATGCTCTATAATAAAGAGATGAGTAGAACCTCATCAAAAAGAAACTCCAAAGCCAACTCATCATTGCAAAATATATCCTTAAGTTTCCTGAGCAACTCGATGGCAGAGCTGGAAACAAAAAACAGAAAAGACATAGTAAGCTAATCCAATAGCAGAAAAAATTTAGAAGAGCTAATGATAAATTACAACATATTTCATAGCGAAAGCAACCTATGCCTTTTACTAATGGTAGCAAGTACCAAATCCATGTCACCTCTCCGGGTAGAGCAAACAAGTGGGCAACTCACAAGCTCATCACACCAAGTCACCAGACCTATGCCAACACCAAATAATTCCCCTTTCTAAATGACTAATGACCCGTAGTGTGCTTTTAAATGAAATCAACAGAAAATAAATGCTAATATGGACAATGGTGGCAATAAACTGGCATTTTTGCTTCTAGTTTTTTTTATTCTCCAAAATTTTTAATACTCCAGTTGTCCCTAATTAAACTTCACTTTCCTTTTTCATCCGTCTCAAGATAAACTCACACTTCCTTTTAAGGATAAGAACATGTGATTCACAGCAATTCTCTTTCAACCACATAGATTTCACTTATCAACCATCATCTTAAAACAAACTGGCTATAAGATGCAGAATGGCGTAAAGAAAACCTCTGGGACCAAATGTAGCCCTTTAAATAATTTTTTGATTAGTAAAGTCAAGGTTCCGAAAGATGCAAATCTGAGGAAGGAATATAGATGTAACCTTTATTATGAAAGATATTGTTTGAAGGGCAGGCAAAACACTTGACTACTGAATACTCCATACTATATAAATTTCAATCTCAAGTACACATAAAATTCAAAATTTACAATCTAGATAAATGGTTTTCAGAAAGAGCAAGGAATGTAACCTCAAGTCTTCATGACGAACACAATATGATACAACCTTAAAACAAGCTCTGACCCATTGATCTTGGTCATCTAACTCATCAAGCAGTTGAAGCAGTCTACTCAATTCCCCATCAGACTGCAGGTGATCCTAGAGGGTTGTTGCTATGAGCGGTTAGTGAACACTGAACAGTGTCTCTCTGGAACAAAAAGGGTGCAGCACTAGACTTACAATAAGAGAAAAAACTGCTCTAGGCTCCAGATTGCATTTGTCTTGTTTAAACTTTTCGTACATTTCAAGGGCATCAGAAACTTCTCCATGGACTGCTAGAGCTGAAACGAGAACACTTTTTACTTCATTCAAGTTCTTTGCAGGTATCCCTTTGTCAAAGATTACCTACACTCAATATATTTGCCTTCTTGATTAGATTTATATCTGACACCAAGATGCTCAGAAAGTTATGCTAAAGGTTCTGTGCGGTTAAAATGACTCAAAACTGATGAGTTGGCAACTCAGAGTGGAATACCTGCTTAGCCTTTTCAAACTGTCCGCAGGATGCATATGCATTTATAAGGGCCATATAAACATGTGTCGTTACATGAACCCCGGAAAGCGTCATTTCTTTAACAAACTACAAAATCATCAAAGTGAAAACTGTCACGTGACTTCACATGAAACTCAATCTAAGAAAAAAACTTACATGTTCATGGATTAAAAGAAAAAATGTATTACTACCTTTTACCAGTCTTATGAAAAAGTAAATGAAAGGAACAGAGATAATTTTGAGATAATCATGGAAAATCTTAATATATACTCTTTTTTGAAAATAAATCCATTAACTATCGCAATGTTTTTGAGCTGAGGGTCTTTGAGAAATGACCTCTCTACTTCAGTGTACGCACTACACACATACAGATCCCATTAATACCAAGCCGTTACTCACACACCAATTGTGCAAGAAGGCAAAGGCGAATGATGTTTGAATCTGATTTAACTGTTTGTTTGAATTAATTAATTAATTAATTAATTACAGCCAGTTAGCAACTTAAATATTTTGGATGAGTCAATAACAATACTTTAAATAAGTGGAGTCGGTTAGCAATTTCAGAATTTGTGAGTCAATTGGATCATGGAATCTCCATCACGACCCACTAGTCAATCACGTGTCTCTTGGTTCCCAACAATGTAGGGAACTTCTGCTATTTAATTTGTTATCCTGCTAATTTGTTATCCTGCTCTATTTATTCCTTGGCAGGATTAAGCTAAGGATACGTGAGAGAAAAATGTTTCCCATTCAGAAATTCTCAAAAGGCTTCTATCTTGTAATTCTTGGTGAGATTCTGATTGAGAGTGTAGGTAGGAGAGTTTATTTTCCAGTTTTGTTCTTTAAGTTCCTACATGACTGACCTTGCTGCCGTTTAGCATCAGAGTATGCTCTTGAGCAACCATGGTGAACATTCGTTCTTCCGCTGCTAAGGGTAATCCTGAAGCAAAACTGCCTGTTCTGCACCACTCAGCATTATGGAAAAATTAATAGAGAAAGCAGTGGCCTTGGAAATTCAGAACCGATCCAACACAGCAACACCGGGAAGAAGAATCCATTCGAAGATGATTCTGAGGATGAATCAGAGCTTGTGCAGGCACTATCGACTTCCTAACACAAGAATCAAGTTTCCAAGTTCAATGGAGGAGACATGTTTGGCATCAGAGCTATGCTCATGAGCAACCATGGTGAACATTTGTACTTCTGCTGCTAAGGGTAATCCTAGAGGAAACAAAAATCCCTGGGCTGCCAGTGCTGCACCACTCAGCATTATGGACAAATTAAGGGATAAAGCAGCGGCCTTGGAAACTCAAAACCGATTCAACACAGCAACACTGGGAAAAAGAAGCAATTCGAAGATGATTCTGAGGATGAATCAGAGAGCTCGTGCAGGCACTATCAGCTTCCTAACACAAAAAATCAAGTTTCCAAGTTCAATGGAGGAGTCACGTGTGGCAGGATCTTGAAAGCAGGAAATATTTCCGTTACTATGAGATACGGAGGATGACAAGGTTGACATAGTCGCAATGAACCTGAAAGAAGATGATCTGGGTCTTTTTCTCGGGTAATTCCAGAACAAAATTTGCTTAACTGGATTGAACTTACAAAAAACGTGCTAGAATACTATGGCCCTCTCGAGTACTAGGATCCCGATGAGGCGATGAGTACCTAAGTGAGTAGCATCATCCAGACCGACTCCATTCAGGGTTTACAGACAGGAATGGGCAAGGAGGGTTGAGAGAGTAGTGAGGATTTGACGTGATCATTGTTTGCTATTTGCTAAGAGTGTTTTTGAATGGATTAAAAAGAAACTGAAGGCTAAAGTTTGAATCCAAAAGCCACAAAAAAATCCTTGGGAGGAATTATCAACAACAAACTCAAAAGAATCCCACATACAAGGGGGAGGGTAAGTGTAAGCAGACATTTCCCATATTTAGAAAGTAGAGAGACCATTTCCTATAAACCTCGACTCAAACAAAAAAGAACACTGAAAAACATGTAAAGGAAAAAGTAATGGCAAAGGAAAATTGCATATTTGCATGAAAAAAGCAAACATACAGAGTAAGGCATAAATAAATTAGGTTGAAAAATCGTTGCATTATACAATTATGTACTAGCTCCGTCCCTAAGTGTTTGTCCACTTTTGACTTTTTTCAGTCAACCGTTTTCAACCTTTGACTTATAATTAAATAAAATATATATTACTCCCTCCATCCCGGAGTATTCGTCCAGTTTTGACTTTGGGAACTGTTCAACTAAGCACTTTGACTCATCAAATTCTCTCAATGTGTAAGCCTAAATATAGTCATGTGTGATCTTGTTTAATTTGTCTTAACATATAGATTATTAATATATAATTTCTATAATTTTTTAATATACAAATTACAAGATAAAATGGATTAAAGAAGTGTATTGGATGGTGTGTAAAAATGAAAGTGGACAAATACTCTGGACGGGGGTAGTATATATTAATTAGATAAAATGATATTTTGAAAATATTTGATGTAAAAAATCTAATAAGACTATTTTTGTATCAATATCTAATATCATTTTTATTTAATCTGAGGCCAAAGTTTACCAATTTTGATTGAAAAAAGTCAAAAGTGGACAAATACTCAGGGACGAAGAGGGTATTAAATATTGATTTAATATAAACAAAGTTAATAGAATAAAAGATAGTGGAATGTTGATGTGGGGAGTCTGAATTTTGGGGTAGTTTTTTAAAAGTTTGGAGAAGAGAGTGAAATAGTAGAATGCTAAGGTGGCAGAGTCTAAAAGAGTCTCAAGACTCTCTACATTGAGGATGCCCTAGCCTATAATTGAGTTTGCTATGTGTCTCGTCAATTTGAAAAATGTCATCCGCAAACACCATGCGCTAATGTATCTCCCTTTGAATATCCCGTGTTGAAACATCCACAACGAAGGCAAACAAGAAAGGATTGAGAGCAAAGCCCAATTGAGAAGTCTTGATTCACCTCCTAACGACCTCATCCTGGTCCTCGGCTCCTCGCTCCATCATAGATGTCCAACCGGCTACTCAAAGCATCTCCAAATCAATAAACACCATGTGTAGGTCTTTTGAGGAATAGTCAATTAATAAAAATAGAAGCTCATCACCCCCTTCTTTCACCACAAACCGTACAAAATTTCATGACTCACAATCTTCTCCAAGTGACCTTTTCCCATTCTTACACAATCCGGGTCATGAAAAGCTCATGTATGCCAAACGTAACAATCTCGCAACACCCAATAGTAATTGAAACTAAATATGCAAAACTGCTAAACTAAATATTACTAAACCTTTCCTTTAAAAAATGTATTTCTAAACCTTATGTGTTCAAAAGAGAGGGATGTTTGCAACCTTAATGATATGATCTTCACAATTGCAGCGGCTTATAAGATAGGAAAACGTTTGAGAGTCAGGTTTCACCCCTGCTTCTTCCATTTCTTTGAGAACGTTCAGTCCACCAGGTATGTTTTTCTGCATAAAACTGAATTTAGTGCAGGAAAATAAACAGAATAGCAATAGTAACCATAAACAAGATATAACTTATCTAAATTTATTGACACCCAATTATGGGTTCGCTAAAATAGTAACTTTTTGCCGGAAAGCTTTAAAAATGTGGCATCACCCTAAATGTACTAAATGCATGAAACCGTGTTTAAATATATTTACGAATAGAAATTGTGCAGTCAAAGACTACAAATAGCGCCCCACCAAAACAGATTCACCTTAATGTACCATTTCTTCTCCTCAGTGGTAAACGTGTGAAAAGGAAAATTAAATTGGGTGATTTGAGTCTAGACACTACACCTAAAAACCTCAACTTTGAGATGCACATGAATACGACTTTCCTTCCTAGCTAGACCCTTATCCACCTCACACAACAATGACAGATGTCACATATGCAACCATCAAGATATATTTCAAGAATGAAAAATCAGAAGACAATGTCCATAAAGCGACCTCTTGGAAACAGCCAACCATTATGGCATTATACATGCTAGCTGTAGGAGTCAAATTATATTTCTTCAGATCACTGACTAAGTTATATGCACCCTCAAACTGCACGAAAGAAACAAGCAATACACTTATTAATGCTTTAGACCCAAAAATAATGTAAGCACAAGAAATTCAAGAGCCAAGAGAGACTTACATCTTTCATTTTTACACTCAAGTTTATCATCATCCTGAAGGTCTCACTGTTTGGTTGCAAATTATGGGAAGTTATTATAGAATGCATCCGACGAACCTTTTTAATCACAAGAAAACATAATGTAATATAATTAAAAAAAATCTAAACATAGACGTAGTATATTAACATTTATGCAGTAAAGGAGTCGCATTTCATCATATTGGTGCACTGCATACAGTTGGCAATGACACAAACCACAGATCAATTGAAAACATAGCATTTGATTACAAAAAAAACAAAAGCACGACATTGGTAAACAAGTTTGTGTAGAAAATTTAAATTTTTTGAAAGCACCAAATTGGTAAGATCGTAATCAAGTCAGTTCTATCAAAGAAACAAGAAAAAAATCAATTGAATGCAACGACCTAGTAAAGTCCCACAATGGGGGGGTTTGAGGAGGTGGATGTGCGTAGATATTACCCCACCTAAAATATAGAGAGGTTTATTCAGAAAGACCATCGGCAAAAAAAATCAATTGAATGTTTAAGAAAAGCATATAATGATAACATTATTACTATTATTACGGAGTAGTATTATCATTATTTATAAATATTAATATTAAGAATAATAATTATAATAATGGTAATAATAAAAATCATAATAATACACCATGGATTTTTTGGGCCCTATCTCAATAAGTTTGGGACATGAAGTGTTGTCATGCAAAAAAAGGTGGAGTTGGTCATATTCATATATTGAATCCGTGACACCATAGATCTCAACATAACCAATGCTATCCTAGTAATCTTATATTAGAAACCTCATTCATAAGCAGGGCGTTATAAAATCCTGTGTTTTTCTACTTTTCCCTAATATAACCAATGGCCGAATTATTCACATGGTGTCTTAAAATTCTTAGCCTTAGTCTTTTTCATATTTCATAATCTTTGTTAAGTTATCATGTGGGAGATTAATCCATGGTATTAAAAATAAAGTCTTGATTAGAGAATCATTTGATGGAAATATTAAGCAAAGACATCATCTAAAATCTTGATAGATAGATATCCCAAAGGACACAATACTATTCATTGAATTGGTTTTTGGTTTTTAATTTGTCATATATGTTAGCTCCGAATCCCATATGGATTATGGGAGGATTACTATATCTTGATTGAATAGGAAAGGTGGGAAATAAGAGGAAATAATACACGGTTCATAAACAATAAATATCCATTGACTACTTTGATGATGCGGATAATTGTCCTCGGACTTTAGAAGAAGAGGCCAAATTTGGGTACTCAAATTTCAAGAGCTTACATTACTTTTTCTAAAACAATAGCTTTAGAATACAAATATAAAGTTGTAATGTTCTATTGTATGCCATTTTTTATTTCTAGAGTAGCTTTGTACATTTATATTTTAATTATTATCTAATCATTATAGTAATTGGTATATTTGGTACATTGGCTATAAATAGCCCTTCTCATTTGTAATAGATCACCCAAAAATTGTATGAAATATGTGTTTTACTCTTTGAGTGAAATCTAAAATAGTGTGATGCTATTTCACTAAATCTATTATTTTTATATGAGTAAATTCTATAATTGGTCATTTATAACATGGGGTTTCCCTAATTAGTCCTCTATTATCAAATATTATCCAAGTGGTCCTTCTTTTATGGGTATCTTTCCACAAATAGTCCTTTTTTTGATCTTCTATCATGTTGGTGTTAATTTGAGAGCCAAAACTGTAATTTCACAATGATAATATATCTTTTTTGTCATACACAATTTCAAAGGCTGTTCCGTTTGCGTCGTTTGTGAATTACAGTCGCTTTCTACTACAGCCATAGTCTACAAATGTGGTCTTTCATCAGAACCCTAGCCCACAACCAGTCATTATTTTTGTGTTATCCGCTTAACCAATATCAGAACATGTCACTAAACATAATGTTGATGTCAAATTATACTTTTAGCCTTTAAATTAACACCAACACAACAGAAGATAAAAAAGGACCATTTGTGGAAAGATACCCTTAAAAAAGGACTACGGGGGTAATATTTGATAATAGAAGACTAAATATGGAAACCCCCCTATTATAAAGGACCAATTATGGAATTTACTCTTTTTATATCTTAAAAGTGGTTCTCTTAAGTGTGAGTGTAAAGTTCTAGTTATTTAATAAGTAGATATTCTTGATTAAATTCTAGACACTATTTGGTTAAGAAATTTGAAAGGGAAAAGTAAAGAAAATGAGATTGAAAACAATTTTTCTTGTTTGGTTAGAGAGGAAAAGAAAAGAAAAGAGGAACGAAAAGAAAATGAGAAGGGAAATGTACTAAGAGGAGGGAAAACAAAATTCCTCCTATTTTGGTGAGGAAAATGAGAAAATTCCATTTTCTTTTATTTTCATTACGAATTCCTTGAACCAAACACTGTTAAAATCTGTTTGGAAAGAGGGAAAATGACTTGCAGAAAGTGACTTCCACAAGTCATTTTTCCCTTTTTCTGGTATTTAATAACAAGGTCAAAGGAAAATGGCTTTTTGGTCAAGCAAAAATGAAGCTATTTTAGCAGAAAATGACTTTCCGATTATTTTTTTTATGCTCTGCCAGCCTTCTCCAAAGGGTCATCTTCAATTCTAACACCAAATCATCATCCCCCATTCCAACACCTTTTCCATCTTCTTCCTCCATCATCCCCAACATCGCCACTCTCCATCAGTGCATCATCGCTACCCTGCATTGTCTCAATCATGGATCATTGGCCTCCATCATCTTCTCCATCTCCGTCCGCCATCTACCATCGTTGTCCTCCATTGTCTCCACTGGCATCCTTCTCCAGCTCCGTCCAAATCTCCCATTGGCGCCAACATCAGCATCTTCTCTTCTTCCTTCCATAGGTTTTCCCCCAAATTTTCCAAATTTTCCCCAAACATCAGAAAAAAGAAAATGAAAGAAAAGTGACTTTTAAAAAAAAACTCAATTTTCAGAAGTCATTTTCCAAAAATTATTTATCCCCTTCCCAAATGGACCCTTAATCCTAAGCCAGATTTGAGCGTATTCAAGCTTAGTTTATCCCTAATCAAAAAAATCCCAAAAATATCTTCACTTCTCCAACTTCCTTCACAATCCTATCCGGTATTGAGTGATTGATATTGAATATGTTAGGTATTGATAACATTGGGACGCTTTTGGATAGCAGATTATACAAGAAATAGGACAGAGATAGTGAGATAGACAGAATGGTAAAAAGGGACTAGAGTAATGAACATGGTATGAGAAACCAAACCTAGATATTCTTAAAATGCAATATGATCAAAACCCTATCCGCCCACTTTTCACCGTGAACTGAACATGGACTTCTGAAAGGGGTTTGCCTTACACACCTAAGACATTGAGTCGACTAGAGATTGCCTCTACCTTTTAAAATTATTACACGAGTTGCTTCCTTTGATTCAATGCATCTCTAGTCATGGTTACATAAAGTAAACGTCATCCCCTTGCTCAGGTTTGTAGTGTGAAGCTATGCCAAGAAGCCCACATCTAGCCACTTCAACATAAGTTGTCACGTGCCACCAGCCTTCATGCACCTTCACGTGGTGACACATAAGGCATATTATGGACACTGTTCTGGACAAAAATCTCCTGGTTTACTTCCATTATGTGGTGATGTTCCTTGGTTAGTTGGTTTTTGGGAAATTTCATTAACTCTCGGCAACTTTATGAAGGCATGCAGTCACCAAACAGTAGAAATAGCTAGTTCTCTGCTTGAAAATGCTTTTTAAACAGTTCCATATGAGCATATCTATGGAATTGAATTACTTAGCTTTTGAAAAAAGAAATAGAAAGAAAATAATGATGATGAAGAAAAAGAAGAAACCCCATGAGTAAATTAAGGGCCTGTTTGGGAATAGCGTTGGAGATTAGCATCAGCGTTTTGAAAAGGCTATCTACGGCCAGCGTTTAGCGTTAGCGTTTTCAAAATAATCTGCGCCATTAAAATTTTATCCAAAACGCTAACGCTAATCTCTAACGCTATTCCCAAACAGGCTATAATCAAAGAACTAGTTGAGCATTCACGTTAGGCACTAACAGAGTGAAAGTCAGAGAAGAAGTCGTGAATGCTCTTGGGGACACCAAGTTAAAGTTCAATATGTTGTTTCAGTCATGTACAAGGTTCTAGTATCAAGTTTAAAATTTTATATCACGCTTGGAACATGTGGTGCTCTAGCATGAGGGAGGTCTTGGTTTACAAAAACCCCTAAAGTTTTACCCATTAGCCTTGCGCGCATTACTTCTATATGTAAGATATTAACTAGTCTTTAGAAGTAAATAAGTTTTTTTCAATGAATCTGCTATGTTGTGCGTTAAAAGTTTGCAAAGATAATTGCCTCTCGCTTTGGATAACTCCACCTTTTTCTTAGTGAAAACGGAGTTATCATTTATTCTGTGTTGTGTGTGAAAGCAGCTACATCTACCCATGTCGAAAAATGGAGAGCATGTTCCCATCACAGCAACATTCACCTTACACACATATATCAATCGTTGTCATCTACCCAAGTCTTCTAGAAGAATTCACTGTTCAGGGTTCTTTAGGATCACGATAAGATACCTATATGGAGAA
Source organism: Cuscuta campestris (assembly GCA_900332095.2). NCBI lineage: Eukaryota > Viridiplantae > Streptophyta > Magnoliopsida > Solanales > Convolvulaceae > Cuscuta > Cuscuta campestris. Next base: position 344,668 of record OOIL02001845.1, on the reverse strand, counting down.
AAGCAGCATACCAAGTTGTACTCGCAGCTTTTTTCACATGCATCTAAGATAACATGAAATGCCTCTTTTGATAAAGTCAAACTCTGCTTATGCATCTGATCCACCAAGTCAAGCGCAACATGTACCTACATTGTAAAATAATACGGAGTAAGATATAAAGAAAAGTCAGTATATCTAATAAATAATATGGTTGCAGCTTGCATATCCACCAATCAGGAGAACACTGCAACTTCCATTAAGGAGTTACCACTTACTAGCCTAACTAAGAATGATGAAAGTGATCCATTTTAATCTTTAAAAAATTAGTACATGAAACTAATCAAGTATAAGTTATTACCTTAAGTAATTCACAGAAGAACTTAATGAGCTTCTCATATTGTGCAGATGTAGGTGTGAGATCCATCTCGGCATGCAAATTTTTGAATTTAAGAACAATATCTTCAACCTTTCCGTCCATAAAAGAGTCAATCAGAGGGTAGGAGACGAATATAAAGAGTGGAATATGAAAACCATCCAATTCGAAACCTTGAATCGTAATGTATCAAATAAAGTAGGCGTTTTATAATTAGATGAAAATTTAAGAGCCTTAGGTTCTATTCTTTTCAATTTATTCTTATGACTTAATACTTGTTGTTATTGGAATCGAATCAAATCAGATAAGACCTGATCAAATCAAAACAGCTTTAAATTTAACTAGAATCACATCAGCTCACACCAGATCAGACCTCAATAAAATGAGATCAAACGAAGAGAACAACTTCTTAACCATTTAAAGCCCAAGAGGTAGTTTTAGTATAGACAAGCTAGAAGTCTAGAAAAGAGCATTTCTGATTCAGGAAATTTTAAAAAACTTAAAAATGATACTTTTGAAAATTATAATTACGAAAAGTATACTAGTACATAAAGGTATTATTGTATTTTATACATACATAAAGTCTATACATATATAAGGAATTAGTCTTTTATATTGGGGTTAGAAAAGTTTTTTATATAAGGAATGAGTTTTTCATATTGGGGTTAGGAAAGTCCTATACTCCTATACATACAAAAATATTGGTCTAACTAAATCGACTTGTGTCTAAAGTTCTGTACATACAATTTTCAACAACTAACCTTAACAAGTCAGCTTCTAACATTCAACAGGCTCGACATATAATTTACATCTTTCATTAATGCAAATTTCAATTGTAATTGGATTGTTGTAATGTGGTATGGATGACAACTCCTTTTACCAATACTGATAAGTTTGCTTAAGCTTATTTAGTTAATATTGTGAAAAGGTGGCATCCCTAGGGGAGAAGTGACATGTTGTGAGGGGCTTGGAAATAAATAACCAAATAGTGATTGCATGCCTATGTGGTGCTATTGGTGCTATTTAATGAATACCATTTTCATCTAAATGCAAACATATTATATTTCTCATGGAGGTAAAATCGTGTTAAAGGTTTGTCCAGAAGTCAAGGCTAAGATATTATGATAGCTATTCATATGAACTATGAAGGTTCGTCACCAGCAAATTTGGCACATTCACACACATCAAGTTATTTCTTCATATGTATAGGAAATTGCCAATAGCATTCATGATAAGCTGCTCACCGCTAAATTTGGTATATTTTTACAGTATGCAAAGATGAGAGTTGAGATGTTTGCTTCTTCAATATCTGCATGATTGAGAATTTGTATGAAGAATTGCGGTAAACGTGGTTTTAAATCTTTATGATAAAATAATAAAGAGTAAATTCCATAAATAATCCCTATTAATTAAAGTTAGTTTTCCATATTAAGTCCCCAATCCTGAGATATTACATAAATGATCCTCAATTTTTGAAAACTATTCCATATTAGGTCCTTCATGGACTATATGTAGAAAAAATATTTTGTCATATTTGACCTAAAAGACTATTTATGGAATAGTTTTCTAAAATTGAGGATAATTTATCTTAGAATTGGAGACTAAACATGGAAATCCACCTGTAATTAGGGTCCATTTATGGAATTTAGTCAAAAATAAATTGCATCTCAATGACGGTAGGAATGGTGATTATTTCAGATAAATTTGCAAAAAAAACACAGAATTTATCACGGTTAAGACAATACATAGAGGCATACAATATGCTACACTAAAATCCTTTTTCCTTGTGCAACCCTGAGCATGAATAGATACTAATCTCTTAAAAAATAACGATATTGAGTTTGATTATACCAGTGGCTTTCAAATCCAGAAAACACCTCTCTGCAATGTTCTCCAACATAAACCTCCCCAAAGCTTTGAAGATTTTTTCCAAGCTTTCCATGGTTGTAACTTTTGTGATGTCGAGATTGTTAGCAAGCTGCAAAAACAACTCTTTACAGTATTCACCATCGCACATCGCTAGCAAATAATTTTCTGCAACATTCAGATAAATATTACACAAAGGCACAGTAGTAGTAATTTGTATCTTCATAATGACCTTAAATACGGAGTATAAATTTATTTTTTAACAATCTGGAAAAGAAAAAAGGCACATTTGCAGTTGCTCTGAATATTGTACTTGTTTTTAAATTTAATGTTAAGCACAAGAGTCGACCACAAGCATAACCAAAAATGAAAACATATTGTGTCATACAATGCGATGTTCATGATTTACAAATAAAACACTCCCTCCATCCAAATGAGTTTGTATCATTTGACTTTTTATGTTTGACAGCTAGCATCTTACATAATAAATTTGAAAAAAATATGATAAAATTATTTCATTAACTCCATTTTTCAAAAGAATATGACTAAGAAAGTCAAAGTGGAAAACTCTTTGGGACGGATGAAGTATCTAGAAAGTATTAGCCCCTGTAAAAAATACAAACCTAGAAAGGTATGTTTGTCTTCACAGTCATAGAGTGCAAGATTATAGCAGACTTCTTCTATTGCATCATGATTATTGGTTTTTATCCAGAGCAGCACCTCATAGTAAGCTAAATTTGGAATTGCATCATCATTTCCATCTCTTATGAGCTCACAGCATAAGTGAAACTCTGGAACCAGACCAAAATCAATGAGATACATAAGAACTTGACCATAAGAGTTTTCCAATAATTGGAAACCATGTCCCTTCATTGATCTCAGAAATTTATATGCAATAGAAAGTTGCTTTAATGACTCATCTTCATCGTCCGTCATCCTTGCCTTTTCTACACAGCTTCTTATCAATATATTATAGTCAACCAGACCAGCTTCCCGTCCAATTTTACTGATTACCTGAACCATGGCATCTGCACCTAGTTTGTCAGCCCACAAATCAACTAAGTGGTCTAGCCGAGAATCTTGGCCAGTCTTAGAAACCCGCTTGTTTTTCTTTTCTCGTGAACCTTCCTTCCTATGCAAATTTATATTACTATGTGAAATTTTGGAGATCCATGGGACACCCAAAACATTTTCCAAAGGCGTATGACTACTAGTCACCTGTGATTCGGGTGGGTTTACCACATCTGAATTTGCACCTGCATTTAATATAAATATGAATGCAAGGCACCATGCAGATACTAGCAAGCAGGAACGACAACATGAGATGAAATTACTAGGAAAGTGAAGAAACTCCACCAAAAAGCACATTAACATATTTCGATAACTGTTTGCACACAACAGGAAAAATATTGAAAATAAAAATGGTTTACAATTCAACCTTTAGTTTGATCAAACAAAGTGCAATTAATGACCCGCCTTACAACAGTAAAGCAGTGCCCATATTGGCTGACCGTGAACAGTCCTGATCCAATGCAAATATCTGCTAAATGTGTGCAATAAGAAGAAATGTGAACGTGCATTCCTATATCCACATATTTTATAACCCCTCAATCCTAGTAAGAGTTACAATAGGAACCATAGATGTACTAATTGATTTGTAATTCAGCATGTCTATTTCAGATAAATCTATTGCATAATTCATTTGAGAAATGCAGATGTCATGTGTTTCCTATGTGCCCTCTATACCAGACATATAGTATCGTGAACAAGATCTTTGGCTTGAAAATGCTGGAACAACTGTTTTTGACAGGTTTATGCCTTCTATATCATTGGCTGAATACAATTCATCAGCATACACAACTGGGAACTACTGAGTACATTTTCTAACCAAAATTGTGTTTGTAAAAAACAAAAGAAATAATTAAACCATACTTGAGACAAATTACAAAAGCCAAATTTTTGCACAACCTTGCTTTCAGTTTGACAAGGATAGAAATGCTGTTTGAGGTGTTGTAATAGATTTCTCCCTATCATCGCAACAAATCCTCAAGGATTTAAGTTCCACATTAAGGTCTCCAAGATGGCCTGACCAGGTATGGGTTTTAGAGGGGTCATTTTTTATCACCAAACAAGAAGTGTGAGTTTGGGATTCCTTAGACAGACAAACCAATACCAAACCAAATGGACCTTAAGTTTTAGACTTGTGCAGCACGTAGAGGCATGTATTGCTTGCAATCCCTCATTCCTAGAACCACTAGTAGCAATCAGTATATCTCTAGATTGCAACATATGATCAGAATATCTCTATTTTTCTACAACATGCATTAACATGGTACAGTTCAGGTCGTTTTTCAAAGTTAAACTGCATCAAATTGGTTTATGCCATTAAAAACCCACTCTTAAATTCCTCTATATATGGTATTTTCCAATACAAAACTGTTTCCATTTCTGTAGCACGTTTTTCAGGTTAGGCATCTCACGGTTAGTTTTCACTAGTCTGCATACAATGCAATGCAGTCACCTTCCTAAGGAGAGAAATGCAGAAATTCGAATAAAAGTACACAGTTCTCCTTAATTAGAATATAATTGAACAAAATGTGTCTGGGAGTAAGCCATGACACATGGTGCTATAGAATACATACCACATAATATGGAAGATATTTCGCCTGACAGCTTAAACTCTGGATCATCTACACCCAAAAGAACAAAGTTAGCTACTCAGACCATCCAATTTCAAAAACCACACTACGTATCAACACCCCACTCACTTGCAGTAACCACAATCCATAAAAATAAAATGTAAGAAAACCAGCAAATAGGTGTGTACCGCGATAGAAAAAAGCATGCTCGCCGTCCAAGCAATCAAGGGAACCACGGGGCAGCAGGGACGAGAATCTCAATAAGCGAGACCGAGTGCTCGAGGAGTGAACGAAGCGGCGCTGAGCCGAACCCGAGGCGGCGGAGGCGGCGGAAGCGGTGATTCTGGCCCGTGCGGCGGCGGAACTGAGCAGCGAGGCTAGGTTTCTCGCCTTGGAGACGGGCATGAGCGAGATTGAAACGAAGAGCGGGAGAGAGTGTTGATTCCGCCTGGTAGATATGATGAATTTGGAAGAAGAAGATGAAGAAGAAGAAGAAACATGCGTTCTGTGAGGTTGAACGTTGGAGCCGGCGGCCAAAATGACACTCCTTCCTTCCTTCATAGTCTGAAATGCGCCGGTTTAGGAACGGCCATTAGAAAGTTCAAATAATTGTAGGCCAGAAATAGGATTCCTATTCCAAATTATGGTAATTTATTACTCTCTCCCACAAAACATTACTCATTTTGACATTTTGATGTACTCCATATTTTTTACTCCGTATCAAACAGTTACACGCTTTGATCATAAATTAAACATAATCTAAATAAAGAAATGTTATAAAAATTTGATATATCAAAACTAGATTCTAAGATGAATCCAATTATATTAATACTCCCTCCGTCCTAAAACTTTCTTCCCGGTTCGCAAAACGAAGAAAAATCCCAAGTTTTTTCAATCTATTTTATTTAAATATTGATATAGAAATAAAAAATAAAACATACAAATTTAAAAACTACATCAAAAGTTCAACAAAACAAGTGGTGACAAGAATATTTTATTTTATCATATAGGCCATGAAAAAACACAAATAAATATAAATTTCCGTGAAGTTGGAATAGTGTTCTGGGAAGAAAGTTTTAGGACGGAGGGAGTATATAATTTTGGTATATCAAAGTTTTATACTCCCTCCGTCCCCCCTAAGATCTTCTCGTTTTGACTTTTTGTGATTTTAAAGAGAGTTGGAAAAAAAATAAAATGTTTACCATTATACCCTTAATGAAAATGGGTGGAATGTATTAAATGAGGTGCGTGAGTTGTAATAAATAAAGAAAGTGGGGTAGTTTTGGTATTTTAATTGTTAAAAAATAAAAAAGGTAATGAGAAGATCTATGGTGGACAAATAAAAAGGACTAATGGGAAAATCTATAGGGGGCGGAGGGAGTAATATTTACATGTATAAAATTATATTTAATTTGTAACTCTAGAAACTACAAAATAATTTTGAAATGAAACTCGAAAGTAATATATAAATTTTTGGGACTAAAATAAATTTCAGAAGGGTTCCGTTATTATGGACTACGGCACCACTGGGTACTACGGTGTTTCTTTTGCAAATTTGATAGTTTCTATCCTTCTAATCCCACCGCTAGACAAATTCTTTCGTAGTTCATAGATACATACTCATTATGTCTCATTTTATAAAATTGATAGTTTCTATCCTTCTAATCCCACCGTTAGACAAATTCTTTCGTAATTCATAGATACATACTCATTATGTCTCATTTTATAGATCTTAGTATATAAATATCATATACTCTGTATATCATGAAAGTTTGAGCTTTTTGAAAAAAAAAACTCTATGTTGGGCCATAGACGTATGAAGATGATAACTAACTATAAATAATGTGGAGAGTTTAAATTTAAAATTAAACATAAAGAAAATCTCAGATATGATACTAGGATAGTATATAAGTATTCATTGAAATTGTTAGTTAGAGTATATGTTGAAAAATTATAATTGTTCCTAGAAATTAAAATAATTATTCCCTTTGTCTTATATTGAGTATATTTCATTTCATTTTACTTTAATATCTCTATTCATGTATAAATATAGAATATATAAGCATATGACATTCCAAAATTATTTTGAAATGAATTTGTTAGTTTAAAATATATATTATAATTCAAGATATTTTTTATAATTTGTATAAAAATTAAAAACAGTAACCATAAAAGTCATAATCAATATATATATATATATATATATATATATATATATATATACATACATACATACAAACACACACACAAGACAAACGTAGTACAATGTTAATTGAATTTTCTTTTAATAAGAGCGCGAATCAAATGAGAATACATTAATTAATTTGTACTCCGTATAAAATATAGACTTTATTTTTTCTCCCTTTGATTGATTCCCTTTTTATTGATTCGCGATGGACATTGTAAAAAATTATAAACATTGTTCAGTGATCCGGGATATTGTAAAAATTATAGACATGAGATATAGTAAAAATTATGGACATTGTTTACTGATCGGGAACATTATGGCTAATGCATTAGACAACATTTATAACTGTGACAATGTTTTTTTTCAACCCACAATTCCCTGACAATAGACATGTAGATATTAGCAACAATATTAGATATTATTAGAGTGAAATCACGGAAGTCATGCATAATGTACACTAATGGGGTGCCAGCGGGACACTGATGTCGATATTTTATAATCGCCAGCCGGCGAAGGACAGTAGGACGCGATGAGGCAAAAACATAAAATTATATAAAAGGGTATTTAGTACACTATAATCAATAATTAATTAATTAATTATTAGTTATAGAAATTAAAACTTGTCATGCTATATAGAGATGTATGTTATGTTTTATTGTTATTTAAGTAAATTTACAAAAAAAATGACAAATACCATATTATAAGGATTTATTGTATTTTTGTTGTAATCCTTTATACATAAATTTGAGAATCCAATCTTTAAAAAATTTGACATGTGGATATTAAGAACGGGAGATGTGGCATATAAAGAACGTGACATGTGACATATTAAGTGGTAATTTAACCAAATTTACTCTCTTCAATTATTTCACCTTTTTTCCTCTCTTAAAATCCTTTATCCTTTATTATAATAAAGGAGACTCGGATGCACGAGAATGCGATATTTGGCACGCCTATTTGGCAAAAAATGGAACACATCAGCAAGCCACGTAATCCTTTATATATTAAAAAGAGTTGGAGTTCTAGAATTACGACATGTGGCGTGCTGACTGGACTTCTTTTAACACAGCAATAGACATGTCATCAAGAGCATTCACTCAAGATCCTTTCTACTAATTTATGATATAATAACATAAATTATGTAACATAATAAAATTAGTGAAACATAAATTTAATATTGCATAAAATAAAATTGTTAATGGAAAAAAAAAAGTTTCTTCTTTAACTAAAAGAATTTTGGAAAAATTTTTACTACAATGTTTTGCTCGGATTCTAATTAAGCTTAAAAATCAGTCAATAGAAAAAAAATGAAATTAAATAATTTTTATAGCAAAATTAGAATAAATTAAAACAAATTAAAACAAAATGAGAGATTTTAACATTTAGTAATAATATTTTGATCTACTTATTATTATAATAACTTTATTTAATATAAAATAAATATGATATTCCTTCAAAACTTATATTGACACCTGACCTCAAAACTAATAAAAGTTTCTCTTTATTCACAAGTCACAACATAACATATAATGATATATTAGATACTCACTTCACCTCTATATCAATCTCACATACATTTCATATAATACTCCGTATTTAAAACTAGATCAAAATATTTATTGTCGAGCTTGACAATAATTTTTAGAAAAAAGAAAAAATTGAACAGAAATAGATTATTAGTTAATTTATAATATATTTTTTTCAGTGTAAATTTTAACTTAGTGGAGATTTAAAAAAGTAAATTTTTTTTTAAAGAAAAGAGTAAAATTTTAATAATGATAAGTTTATGTTTAAAACTATTTTCATACAAACAGAATATTTTTAGATTAGCCAAATATATAAATATAATCAACACAATACATTTAGGAAAAATATACAATTTTTATCTTTCCCTTTATGTACAAAATGAGACTCGGGTAACACGTGACTTACTAACTTAAAATGGACAATTATTTATGGTTTAAAATTAAAGTTTATTGTTTTTAATTATCTATTATGATATGATATTTTTAATTGAAAAATAGAGTACAATTCAACAACAAGTGTGTCGCCACGACATATTATGTTTAGACAAACATTCTTTACGATTTTCGCATTATTGAGTTAATTTAATTATGGAATAAAGGTCATCGCTTTAATTAGAATATATTTTATAATTTTCTATTTTTTCAATTCATTTATAATAAAATTTTTATTGAATAAATAAAATATCCTTCCTTAATAAAAGATATTTTATTAACCTCTAAAAATTCATATTTGTTTATGACATCCTTAAATGAAGGTAGTTTTTATTATTTACAATAAAAAACCAAAAATATATATCTTAATCTTTGTATTAAAATACTAAAAATGACTAGAGTTTTTTTTAAACAATCAAATATTAAAATAAATGTATTTATAAAAAACTATAAAATGTTTTTTTTTAATTTTTATTTAGAATCATAAGATTACCAATACTTTTATTTTCATATTTATTTTTTTGAACTAATGCAAAGGGAGTATAATAATTGGATTTTCAATGATATTTTAAATTGATTTTTTGGAATCATAGTATTGTTAATGAAAGATTTTGTTTTTTGAATAATGCAAGAAGAGAATAATCATACATAGTATTTTTTAATCAATGTGAGTGAGGAGAATCATCTTGATGCGAGAGAGTATTTATTTCGCTAATCAAAATTAATATGGAGATGCGGGATAAAAGAATCATAGTTTTTAAATTATAAGCTCGACTTTCCACTTTTTTTTTTATGCAAGGGGGTAAAAAATCAAATTTTCTAAAAATCAATACAAGAGAGAAGAATTATATTAATGCGGATAGATGAATCATTTTTTTTCTAATCTAAACTAATGTGAGAGTGGGGGGATCTTTTTTTTGCTCATCAAAGGCAGTTGTATAAAAGTTGAATTCATGAATGAAAATAAATATTTAGGAATCTTAGGCCACAAAATAATTTTAATTAGAAGAAAGATGTACTCATTATGTTATTTGGAACACTGACTAACCATTTGAATTATGTAATAATATAAGGTTAAATTGCAAAAAAAATTCTCCAGCGCAATTCTAGTATTAGAAACAAAGTCGTAGAGAAGGTTACACAACCTAAGTGAATCATATGTTCGTTTCATATAGGATTGCCCTTGAAGTTTCAAAAAATACAATTTTTAAAAATTTATGGTTCGTTATGATTATAATCAAAAGTTAGGGTCCAATATTGTCATTTATAAGATTATATTTTATCAAGTCAGCATTCGCTAATGGTCTTTATAACATGGGGGCGGTTCGGGTGACATGAATCCCTCATGTCATCCTATGACATGAGCCCTGATTAGGGCATCTACGATGTTCCTTTCGAAAAATTTATGGTTCCTACCCCCCTAACCTTCCCGGTAAACCCCCCCCCCCCCCCCACCTTCGGCCCCACCCAAACACTACCCCTGCACCCCCGTCAATTGCATGCCACAAGATTTAGTTGACTTTAGAGTCAAATTTTGACTCCAAAGCCAACTAAATCTTATGGTATGCAATTGACGGGGGCTGCAGGGGTATGTTTAGTACGGGCCGGGGGGGTTTACCGGTGGGGTTAGAGGGATAGGAACCACAAATTTTTCGAACGGAACATCGTATGAACCTCGTGTTATCCTATGACATTGAATCTCAATGCCATGGTAACCAAGGTGTTATAAGTTATAACATTATACGGAGTACAAAATTATTGTATACCTCAAAATTTTCCAAATTATTTTAATTTAGCTAAAAGTTTGACATATTAATTTTCAAATATATATAGTAAAATTATCATTAGCAAATGTTATATGCTTTATCATTATTTTAACTTTTATGTCCAATCTTTTATTTTGTTCGATTTTTGAAAAATGTTGCTGTAAAGAAAACTTACAAATTCGTTTCAAAAAAATAATTTAATCCCGTGCATAGTACAGGTCAAAATACTAGTAATAAATAAAGTACACTTATAAATAAATTCCATTTTTGTTCATTATACATTAGGTTTAGATGATATTCATTTGATTATATCCTATTCTTAAAAGCAGGGGAATTATGCCCCATGCTTTTTCCCGCCCAAACACTATCGTTTATGGACCATTGATTTTGATCTACATTTTTAATCTACGGTAATTATAATTAAGCAACATGCAAATATAGTTTTATTTCATTCTATAAAAGGAAAATGCCTTATAAGATTCATGCATGTGTAATTTAATGCGGTGTATATAATTAATATGGTTTTATAAAAGGAAAGTATTGTGTATATAAATGATACAGTTTTAACTATTTAAAAAAAATTAACTTTATAAAATCCGTACATACTTATTGCCCGAAAATTGAAGGGGCTTTTTTATGCATGAAAAAACATATTTAACATATTAAGAAAAGAAAGAATTACCAAAAAAAGAAATCATAAAATTTTGGAAGTTATTAGCATGTTAAACGAAAAGACCCCTTCTCGAATCATTTTTTATTTGTCTGATATGTCGAGTAGACCTGGCAAACCGGTCGGTCAGGTTGGATTCAGATTTGGTCACCTTGAGATTGGGTTACTTCGGGTTCGGATAAGTTTGGATTCGGATTGATAACTACATGTTCATGACCCACATCGGGTTCAGGCTGACCTAACGGGTTATGAGTTTCATTAATTTTTTTTTAAATTTTAAATAATTTCTATGACTTAGTGTCAATATTACGAATAAAAAAATTAAATATGTAGAAATTTTTAAAAAATGTAAGATAATTATGCGACATTATTAAAATTTGTTATGATGGTATAAATCTATACACAAAAAATGAGTAGTAAGCAAAGAAATATAATTATAATCTTATTTTTTTAACACTATATTTCATATTAAAATGTATGTTTCTAAAAAAATCTTGGATTAGTGGGTCGGTCTGGTCGGATTCGGGTTCAGTAGGGTTTGACCCATTTTAGTGGGTCATTTCGGGTTCAGTTAACTTCGGGTTCGGTCAGTAAAACCTTTGTTCAAAACCCAGTATTTTCGGGTCGCATCTCGGGTCAAAAACAGGTCGGATCATTTTTTGTCAGGTCTAATGTCGAGTATTGGGCGATGTTAAGAAAAATTAACCTCTTGAAACTTTTTTTCTCTATTATACGCGTAACTAATTTTTTTAGTGTGGCAGAAAATAAAAAAATATTGCAAGAATTCTAAAACCGTGAGTATTTTTGTGCTTAATAATGAATGTTTTAAAATTTTAATCTTATGTATTTTATTTGCACCATGTTAATTGCCTACGCATTAAAGTTATTAATAAAATTCAAGCATTCCTCCTTTTTTAAATCTTTCCTCTTTTTATTTCTATGCTTTAAAAGGTTATGAAATCAGCGTTTCAAGAAAAATAAATCTAACCTCCTTTGATTTTTAATAAAAATAATAATATCAAAATTCAATCATTCATTCTTTTTAATACTTTTTTTAAAACACTCGCCATTTTATTATCTTAAACCGTATTTAAGAAGTCACTTGGGCGGGAAAAAGATGGGTCCATGTTTCCCCTTCTTTTCGGAATAGGAAGATGTGGTGGAGATAATTTATGTATTACACAATTGAAAAAAATTATATTTCATTATATGGTGTACTTATTTACTTTTTTAATAATACCAATATAAATTTATAACGTTAGTACGAACCGTGCAACGCACGGGGTGTGATACTAGTTTCTTTAAATATAGGTACCTATTATTTCACCTGATTAAAAATATAGAAAATGTGAAATCGATGTTTTGGTATTAAAATATTTAAATAAATTCAATTATGGAAGAAATAATTCATTTTTAAGATAGTATTCTTTCGAATTCATTAAAGTATTTTTACTCACTTTATTTATAGAAAATTTTTAATTGATAAATAAGATGATTTTTTCACATCTAAATAACTTTCTTACAAGCATTAGTTTATTATATGTGAAAATGAAATTAGGTTTAGTTCAATTTATTTCAATAATAACGTAAAATTAAAACAAATAATACATTTTAATAACTACAATAAAAAATTCAAAAATCAATATATGACTGAGCTACACTTTTAAATAATAAATAAATCAATCTCTTCCCGACTAAATAGATTTTATACTTTGTATTTGTTTATGATACATGCAAATGAAGTTAGTTTGAATATATTTATTTAAATATTGACACTTACTAAATAAAATACTTTCTTCACCTATTATGAAATTTCAAATTTTTTTGACACCTAATATGTCACCTAATTTAAAACATACAAACGTAAAATCAACAGTTTCGTATGAAATCTTTGAATAATTTTAATTATGAAAGAGAAATTCATTTCTATGATAATATTCTTTCCTAATTTAATAATTTTTACTATCTTCATTTATAATAAAACTTTCAATTCTCCTAAAAAAAGCTTTCAATTAATAAATAAGATGCATTTTTACCTCTAACTTAATGTCATACGAGTATTTTTTTTATGATATGTTATAATTAAGTTAGCTTTTATTCTATTCATTGCAATATTGATGTAAAATTTAAAATAAACAATATGTTTAAAAAATTACATTCAAATATTTATAAAACAAGAGGTAACTAGACTATATTTATGTTAAAATAGAAAAAAATATTATACATAATTTTATAGTTCGAATGTATTGATTTTATGATTTGATTTAGTGCTAAATAATTTGTGGTTTTTAGACCTTAGATGATTTGTGATTGAAATCTAAAAATATATTATTTTTCATTATATTATCTATTATGATATGATAAGCTTAAATAAATTACAAAATACAATTGTTCAATGTCACTGAGTAAATTTAATCATAGAATAAATATCCTCAATTTCATTAGAATATACAAGCATTTTTTTTATTTTTCCACTTCATTTATAATAAAACTATCAATGAGTTAATAATTTATTAAATCACAACATAATTTATTCAAAAAAATTATATCCTTAATGTTATTTATAAAATCAGAAAAAAAAAATTATTTCATCATGTGCATGGCACGAGTTAAAAAGCTATTTTGTTAACAAAATTGAAGAAAAACATAGAACGAAAGGAGTACAACGTTAATTGAATTATTTTTTAATAAGCATATGAACCGGAAGAGAACACTAATTTTTCCATCGAGGGAAAAAAATTATGAAAAACACTCTCTTATAGGGTTTTAACTAGGGGTGGGCAAACGGGTCAAGGAACTGCGAGTCGGAACTGAATCGACAGGTTCAGTCCGAGCTAGGGGCGGGTCATGTTTTCAAATGTTTATAACGGGCCGGGTCGGTCCGGTCCTTATAGGTGTTAGGATCGATCCGATTCTCCATTTTGAAATTGTTTAGGACCCGGACCGAACCATTGTTTAATACTCTGTATATTTATTATTAATTATACCGGGAACAACGCCCTTACGAGTTACGTCATTACCTCTCTTTGTCATTGTTCTGTCTTCATTTAGGTCTTTTTTTGTGTTGGAAGACTTAAAATTGACAATGAGAGTAGTACATTGTTGTGGACTAATAGTGAATGACCATGTATGTATTACTCCGTACTAATTTATTATCACTTTATTTTTTTAATATTAGTATCATAATATGTTCGGATCCATTGACTCGTGAAATCGGCCCGTTTCAAACAAACCGGGTTAGATCCGGTTTCAATTTTAAAATTTTGAAAACCCGTTCCTGTAACGCCCCAAAAACCAGTCTAGTTGTTTTTGATAAAAAGATAATTGTTTGGTGATTGTACCCGTTTAGAATAGAAATTAGAATAATGAAATAATTATATCAGTTAATTAAGATTGACATATTAATTCTGAAAATATCAACGAAAATATTTTTGGAATAAAAATAAAATTAAAACAAAGTTTATTGAGAGAAGTAAGATAATTATAGAATAAACTAAATATATATATATTTATCTATTTTTAACCGACTAAAAGGGAGGAAACACGTGTTGTACCATCATCATCTTAGGATGTTACTTCATAGTTATCAAGTTCATCATTTTTCTTCACAATTAAGAAAGGTAAATATATACTCTATAAATAGTGCTAGAACCTAAGCCCACACCACAAACCTACGTATATACGGAGTATATATGTATATATACTACTCAACTAGTCTATTATAATCCTAGAAAATTTTAAGTACCTCTAAAGGGTTAACTCAAAGTTGAGTTGGTTGAATATATACAAATTAAGGGTGGTTTGCCGAAGGTATTGCCGGAATTGTTTTAGAGTATCTCACTAACGTCATAGCAATTCGATTCAACGTTAAGGTGAGTGCCGCCGCCCGTATAACAATTGTTACTTAATATAATACGTTGATATATGCTATATTTGTTATATATTCAATTGATTTAATTTCCGTCACTAATAATCAGGAACACCACCGACTTTTACTTTAAACATGCGTTACATCCAAATTATCTAAAATATTTCCCAAAAGGATTATATAAAGATTGTATAAGAGTATGCGAAGAAAAAAAAAAGGTTTTGAAACAAGTTTTTGAATACCGTTAAAGAAGGCAACCGGAAAATGGGTCACGATAGCGGCATACAATTTGTACAAATCTTTACGTCCAAACTATTTATATATGTTTTATAAAAAGTGTTTTGATGATAAAAAGAAGAAAAATTAGGTTTTAAACATAAAAACAAAGTTACCTAGTCGGAGAAGGTGACCGGAAACGACCAACTCCAAGTGACAAGATTCTTTTACATTCATTCTATACCTAAAACTATTTCTCTACATTCTAAGGAAGTTAAGGAAGTTTTTAATAAGTCTTGAGTAAGAAAAAAAGATAGCTTTGAAGCAAATATAAAATAATCTATATGTATTACATACTTTTAAATTACGTATATAGAGTAAAATATAATATGTGTTAAATTTGAAATATGGATTCAAAGAAGTTAATGAGACACATACAGATACAAATTATATTTTCTAAATTTAATAAACGATTTCTGGTATGTGAACTATGGTTCACAAAGTTCCACA
>OOIL02001845.1:267233-328456 GCA_900332095.2 Cuscuta campestris | reverse complement strand
GGACTCGTCTTGTACCCAAAGTACTTGAAGTCCCCAGAAGGAGATAATGGACTCGTCTTGTACCCGAAGTACTTGAAGTCCTAGTTAAACAAAGAGTAAAAGAAAAGTTGATTTTCTTGATACTACAGTTTTATACAATAATATGTTTATATTATCAAAGTAAAGAATTTCGAGAAAAGTATATGTTCACGCTATTACATTTCGTACCTATTGTTATAATTGGTACCACTCAGCTTTTGCTGATCGGGTTGGCTCCATTTTTTTTAGGTAAACAAACAGAATAGTGACCGAACCGGAGAACAATGCTAGGGCGATGGAAGGATGGACAAGATGACATAAAGAAAGATAATAACAATAAAGATGTTATTTTGAAATATATATTTTGTACGAATATGTTAAGCTTCCGCATGTATAATAGTTACTCTGATATTATCAATAAATAAATAAGTTTTGTTTAATGCTCCATCTACCGATTCAAAAAGTTAGAGCCGTTAACACCGCGAGTCGGATATTCAAATAAATTCGGGTATCCGGGTCGTGGCGTTACAGTTCCAGTCCGGACCGTTTTAATAAAAACAAGTCGAGCCCGGTTTATACAAATCTTGACTCGGACCAGCCCGTGCCCAACCCCAGTTTTAATGGTAATGACTAATGAAACAAACATAATATTCACGATTTTATATAAATTTATTGTCTAAAATTTATAGAGAATTTGAACGTGGAAATTTGTCGAAATACCCAAAGCAACAGTATTTGAAATAAGATATAAAATACTTTCTCCGTTCTCAAAAAGATTTCTTATTTTGATCAAATATAAAATAAGGAAATGTTAAATTATAGTTGACTTCTAATTTTGTTCCTGATGTTATTGGTAAAAGTAAAATGTGATAAATAGATTTTTATTTAAAAAGTATGATGTGATAGGTACTACCGGATGGTATATGGTACATCCGGATGTACCTAGAATTCCTAGAAATAGGATATGAAAAATAAGGCTAAATGTGATTTTTGGTAGAAAAATGAAATATTTTGTTAGAAATGGAAAAGAAGCGTCGACAGCAGGGTTCGAACCTGCGCGGGCGAAGCCCAACAGATTTCAAGTCTGTCTCCTTAACCACTCGGACATATCGACTCGATTGACCTAACTACTAACTACGGAGTATATAATATATTAATATATAATATATATTATACTAATTCTTTTAGTCTTCCGATATCCCAACAAGGCCTGGTCACTGGACAACTCTCTATTTACAAATAACAGCCCATCATCATTTATACGAAAGTTGATACGAAAGTTGATGGGATAAATTATATGGTCAAAATTTAATGCTCTTTTCCTTCCCAAATAAACAATCTAGTTTGATTTTACAAAGTACTCCGTAAAAAAATGGACATAGTGTCTCTATTCTGCATTATTTCTCCACTTTTGATTTTTTTAATCAAAATTCATAAATTTTGACTTCAAATTAAATGAAAATGATATTAAATTTTGATTAAAAAAAATAATTTTATTAAATTTATTTTATAAAATATTTTTAAAATAATATTTATCTAATTAATAAACAATATATAAATTATTTAACCCATAATGAAATACTCATAGAGGAAAATAAATTATATATTGTATATTAATTAGATATAATTTGGTACAGTATAATACTCCGTAGATCCTTATTACTCCATATTTTTTATTATCCCTTCAAATTTTACCCATAATGAAATACTCTTTTCAGTCTTAAAAACTTTCTTATTTTGACTTTTTTTGTCAAATAGTTATACTCTTTGATCACAAACTAAACATAACTTAAATAAATAAATAATATAAAAATTTGATATATCAAAATTATATCATAATATGAATCCATTTATATTGAACATGAAAGGTTTTTATGATCGGTGGAAGTATTTTTTAGCATGAATACTTATCTTGAATTCTTTTTTGCAGTTCTAAAATGAGTTCATAAATTTTGAGATTTATATAGGGCATGTTTGCCTGTTTGTGAATAGCAATAGCATTGCTGAAAAGTGAAAATGATGCTGAAGAATGAGAAAAATGTGAGTCATAAATGACTTTCCAAAAAAGGAAAATTAAACATTAATTTGAGACAACCTACAAAGGAAATAAAAAAGATTAATATGGGATAGATGAAATATAATTATAATAAGAGAAATTTACTTAAATAATGCTAAAACATTGATGTGCAATAATTCCGCCAAATAATCTGACTTGATGGGCGGATTGTAAAAATAATCTTTATTCAAGAATTCGAGAATTACAAAATTATACACTAGGTTTAGTTTGATCAATTATGCATGGAAGCTAATTCCCGCGATTTGTGTGATCCTATTTCTCCGGCTCTTTCTCCACAACCTAGCTGCGGTCTCCTTCTCAGCGGGCAGACTTCTAACGACTCTTTGGTTCGGGTCAGCTCAGGCCCAAAGCCTTGGGCCGACCCGATACTAGCTTTCAAATATATGCAGGTCTCAAAGCACACCTGGGCATATACGGCCCATCAAACATATTGAATTTTCTTATGTAGCACCACACGTTTTAATTTCTATAAGTAGTATCTACTTAATTAATTCATAATTATTTATTAATCTAGTGTACTAAAATTCCCTTTATATAATTTTATATTTACTGTATGTCCTACCGTTCTTTGCCGGCCACCAATGACAAATTAAAATGCCAATGCCGGTGTCCCGTTGCTACTTTTTTAATGTCCATTATACATGATTTAGAGCATATTCTTTAGGACTGGAAAAAAAACTAGATGTATGAAGAAACTGAAAGAAATTGGAAGGATACGGAAGAAACTGAAAGAAACTGGAAGGAACTAGAAGAATCTGGAAAAAACTGAAAAAAAATTAAATGAAACTGAAAAAATTGGAAAATCTAAAAAAACATTAAATTTTTTGTGTATTTTTATATTATTCTCTTTCTAATTATTGTTGTTATAAATTAATAATATTGTTGTTGTTGTTGTTGTCATCATTTTATCTTAATGAATGATTTTTTTTATATATTTTTATATTATTCTCATTCTAATTCTTGTTGTTGTTATGAACATAATAGGTGTAGTAGTAGTAGTAGTAGTAGTAGTAATAATAATATTAATAATAATAATAATAATAATAATAATAATAATAATAATAATAATAATAATAATATCGTTTTTAGAATGATTGGTCAGAAAGTAGAAAGAATTTGAAGAAAATAAAAATAGAAAGAAACTAGACAGAATTGGAAAAAAATGAAAAAAACTGGAAGGAACTGGGAAGAACTGGAGAAAACTAGAAGAAACTGGAAAGAATCGGAAGGAACTGAAAAGAATTGGAAGACACTTGAAGTTAAAGATTCAAGCCCTAAAAAACATGCTCTTAATGACTTTTATGATTTACTATAATAATAATAATGTCTGATATCGTTGTTAATGCATGTCTACATTTTCTCGCAATTATAAATGCCAACTGCATTTGGCATCAATGATCCCGATCAGTAAGCAATATTTATAATTTTTACAATGTCTTACTGCCTCTGTTTCTTAAAACCCTTTCTCTTTCATTTTTTTCCAATTCCCTAAAATACTTCATTTTTCTATTAAAAACTACTTTTACCCCTACTTTTTCATACCTTACCTATCACATCATACTTTTTTCACTAATAACCAAACTATCACATCTTACTTTTACCTATCACATCAGAGGCAAAATTGGAAAGTCAACCAAAATTACACTTTCCTTAATTTAGCAAAAAGTCAAAACATGAACCTTTTTAAGGAACGGGGGAAGTATGTTTTTAGTTTTTACAATATCTCGGATCAGTGAGCAATGTCCATAATTTTTATAATGTCCATCAAAAGGAAAATATACGGATTGAGGAGAGAGCGTTGATTAAGGGGAGAAAAAAAGATACAAGGCGTTTTAGTAAACAAATATTATTAATTAATTAATTTAATGTTAGTTTAAAAATAAAATTGTTCGGTGCCATTGGAGAAAATTGTTAAGTTTTGGTGATTTTTGAAGCAAATTTCACTTTTGCTGCATTCGTTTACTCGTTATTTTGTTTTCCTTTTCACATATGCTTTCGAAACATAAGCTATTTTCCAAAGGCCAAAAAAAATCAGACTGGTCAAATAAATCTGAACTTGAATCTAAACAATCAAATACAGAGTACTAATAATATCATCCCAAAATATTTGTTCAATTAAATTAAATTAAATTATACGTATTGGATATTACGATAAGAATGATTTAATTTGATTTTTTAATAAGATTTTTTTTAAATATCTCCAGTATTTTTAATGTAATTAATAATTAAAAGTCTGCTAATTTCACTCTAAAAAGTCAAAAGCACTTAAAATTCTTGTTAATCATATTTAATCTATGAAGAAGAAAGAAGAATGAAGAATGAAGAAGAAGATCAAATTCAAGTTTCAACCATCCTATCTTATCTATATATAATTATATATATACATCTCTGATATGATCTTCATATACACTGAAAAAGAGGGTAACCAAATAAATAAAAATACAATAAATCAAGAAATACCAACCATTTCTCCAATTGGCTACAAAGAAGTCAAGAAATAGATGTTGAATTCACACTAGCTAATTTACTCTTACTTCCACGAATTTGTTTTTGGGCACTTCTCAACAAAGACAAAGTTACCCTCGGTGGCGAGGGTAGGAGGTCGGGGAACTCTAGGACACGTAATCTCCCCAGAGGCGATCCCGACAAAAGTTTCCTAAAATGCCCCTGACGAAGATGTCAGGTGCGTTTTTCAATGATTTCAGTGTAACAGTGGCAACTTTGAGGCACTGTTACACTGAAATCTTTGAAAATGCACAGAGGACACCTTTGCCGGGATCACCTCGGGGGCACGTGGGCCCCACCCGCAATCCTACCTCCGCCACTGGTTACTCAGTGGCGTTGAGATTGATCCTTCTTCCCCAACTATCTGCAAAAATCCGGCGGCGGGGCCCGCCGCCGGTTTCAATTATGCAACGGGTTGGGCCCGCCGGGGACCAGCCGCTTCGAAGGCCCGAAGTAGTTTTCGGACGGAGACGGCGTGGAGGAGAACCGAAACTTGTTCGGACGGAACGATGTCGAAGACGTGGCACTCTGCCCGTCGCCGCCGGAGGGTTTCTCTCGGAGCTCACGGCGGCAGTCGGAGAGGTGGGCGGCGGCGGAGAGGAGGAGGAAGAGGAGGAGGAGTGGGGCGGCGGGAAATTGGAGTGCCATGATTTTGTGATGATGAAGAAAGTGTTTGCAGGGGAGAGAATGAGAGAGAGAGAGAGAGAGAGAGAGAGAGATGAGAGGAGACAGTTTTATGTGCAGAGGATTAATTTATTCAGTAATGACAGGCAGGTGAGAAGTGTATTAATGTGCATTTAAGACATTTTGAAAAAAAGAAGAAACTTAGTACTAACCCCTGTTGGCATAATGACTAATTTACCCTTCAATTAATGATTTTCAACTTTGGGACCCTCTTTGAAATACTTATTTAAGACTATGCTTCTCACAATTAAAGTCTTATTTAGTGTTTTCTTATTTAATTTTTTCACGGTCTCTACTGTAATATTTTGATTATTAATATATTTATTTATATGTAGATATATTAGGAGTATAGATATATAGTACTTTCTCCATCTCGCAATATTTATTCAATTTGACTTTTTATAATCAAGCAAGATTGACCTTTTATACACGGAGTATATAGTTAAATAAAACTTACTTCTTTCGTTTCAGTTTATTCGTCCCGTTTAACTTTTTTGAGTCAAACTACTGGACGAACTTGTGTTATATATCAATGCAACAAATTCAAATTTTAATAGTTTTTAACAAAATAAATCTATTGAAATAATTTTTATACTAAAAAACATTACCATTTTTATTTAATTGAGCTCCAAAGTTCATTAAGTTTGACTCAAAAAAGCCAAACTGGACGAATACACTGAGATGAAGGTAATACATACGGAGTAGTATATTAATTAGATATGATAATATTTTGAAATATTTTACAAGTTATATTTAATAAAAAACTAGGGAAAATTATCACATATTTTTGCGCTCTTCGAAAACTAATCCTACTTTTCACTATCAGGGAAGATAATATCAGATTTCCTCATGTGTAGGAGTTTTGGAATGCCGTTAAGATGCTAACGGTTGCTTAACGGAACTTTTAGAAAAAACTAAGTATATTTCCTCATGATATTATTTTAGGTAAATTATTTTTTTTCATTTTTAATTTCTAATTTTAAATTTAAATGTATTTTTTATATTTTTTAATTAATATATAATACTCCATCCAGAAAATCCTTTTTGTTTTGACTTTTTTTAGTCGAACGGTAACACTCTTTGACAAAAATTTAAACATAATCTAAATAAATAAATGTTATAAAAATTCAATATATAAAAATTATATCCTAAGATGAACCTAATTATGTTTAATTTATTTTATAATTCAATATAGTTTGTTGACAATTCATGGTCAATGAGTAATACTGTTTGATTAAAAAAATCAAAACAAGAAAGGTTTTTTAAATCGGGGAGTACCAAATTTAAGTCTTTTTTAGTGTGACACTAATTATTGTGCACATTTTTTTGACATCCCTTATTTAGTCTTGGTGTCTCATAATAGCATCGTTTTGGTGTCTCTACTTGAATGCAAAGTGAAGACAAAACATAAAAAAATATGTTTGTACACATATATACCAATTTTGTAAATGTACAAGAACAATTACATAAAAAGTGTGATGCATATATATAAAGGTTAATTACTTTAAGTGCATTATAATCATAAAGAAATTGTACAAATAAGAAAGTCATACCATGGGATTATGGGAATAAGGAAAATCATTATAATTGAGTGCAAATGCAAAGTAGGCCTTTTTTGTGCTTAGATACTTTATAGGGTTTTTTAATTAAAACCTTTATATATTAGTCACATTATCATTTGACTTTGTTGAATGAGGGTAGATCAAACTTGATGAATTGTAAACTAAAAAAAAAACTAAACATGATGTTTGCTTGTACATTTATCAAAAATCATGTCATTATTAGGATTAGCGGTCGCCTTTTCGCCTTTTTTGTTTTCTTTTTTTTAGATTGTTTTCATCTTTTCTTAGTTTGGTCTATTATGGGGTCATTGGACCTTAGATTAATTATTAATACTCCATTTGTATTACAAAGCATTTCTGGATTTGACTTTTGATGTTGATTTTACAAAAATACATTTGGATGTGATGGGTAAAAATAGATGTGATGGATAAATTAATAGTAAAAAATGTGATGTAATATATATGTTAAGAATTAGTAGGGCTAAAAGTGACTTTTTAGTATAAATGAAAAAGTTTTTTTGCTACGCATGAAAAAGAAAAAAAGAAAAATTTTTGTGGGATGGAGGGAGTAAAAAAATACATGAATCTTTTCAAATAAACAAAATTAAGAAATAATTAATCAAATAAATTTTACGTACTCCCTCCGTCCCTGAATTTTGTTCACTTTTAACTTATTTTATCTGTCAGAATTGATGATAGAATTTGAACTCAAATTAAATTAAAGTGATATAAGATATTGATCCAAAAATAATTTTATTAGATTTATTTTATAAAATATTTCCAAAAATTATGTTATCTAATTAATATACGTAGTACAATATATATTTTATTTATTAATTATATATCAAAGGTGTGTGCTTCTTTGGTGTACCTTGGGTGAATATCAATTTTGTGGACCTTCTCACATAATTTTTTCTATTTTTTTTTAATTTAAAAATACAATTACTTATTTAAGTATTAAAGAAATACATATTTTATTCATGTGTGGATTCATGGTGGACTTTAGGCCCATCATAAAATTTTTGCCATCAAAGGTTGAAAATGATTCCTTATTAATTCTTTCATTATTAAACAAAGCACACCAACATATGCCGAGGGGAAACAAATCACGATCACATAATTATATTTAATTCTGCGTAAAATGCAAAAAAAAAAAAAAAGAAACTCAAAATAAAGACAAATGAAGCATTGTACTTGTTAAAGAGCATCCCACATCGGAAAAGTCTGAGGAAATTAATCGGTATATAAGCTCTTGAGTTGAACTAACTAATCGATTGGATTCAATCTTTTAATGTGGTTCAACCCAAGTGTCTTATTATCCAATCCAGTTGTTCATACCTCATCCTAAATTCTATCATGGAACCCGTGACCTCTTAGTCAACGAGGCTCCTTGATACCATGTCAAGGAACCAATTCAACCAAAAGCTCAAGCTTGTGGTTGTGGCCCAGGAACAGTTATTTATATTCTAACACGCCCCCTCACGTGCAGGTGTAGTCTTTTTCGAGCATTGCACGTGAAACCTTAATTTTTTTTAAACTGGGTGGCGCTGAGTTTTGAACTCGTGACCTCTTACTTAACAAGTCTCGGATACCATGTCAAGGAACCAACTCAACCAAAAGCTCAAGCTTGTGGTTGTGGCCCAGGAAAGGTTATTTATATTCTAACAGTACTTTTTAGTATTATTAAATCTAAATATAGTATTCGTTCATAGTTACTCAATTTGATAATGCACAAAAAGTCAATAATTTATTTTTTTAGTGCTATTGAATCTATTACAAGGTAATATTTGTTCAACTATTTTTAACCTAATGACTCAGCAAGAGCCAATGTCGCTATTTCTGTTGGGGCTGCTAGGAAGAAGTTCAAGCCGATGGCTTATAGGGTATCGAACCCAAGTGAACATTTCTATAAAGTTTGGGGAAATTCTCTTTCATGCCACTCAAATCAAAGAGAATGACATGCTCTATACCTACATAGTAGTAATTCAGAAATAACAAAAAATTAAATTCTAGAAAAAAAGTTAAGTAAGTAAAATAAATAATAATAATAATACTAAAAATAATATTATTATTATTATAAAATAATAATAATAAATTTCAAATAATTATGATTATGTTTTTTTTAATTTGTAGGACAAGAGTTTGGAAGTTGACTTTACTTTTTGTAACAACAATATAGTGGGAAATGTTGTGGTCGTGTTGGAAACGAAGACTTGTTCCTAAAGTGGACTAGACCCACACTTGTTTACTACGTAATTTATAAATTTATTTGGTCTCTTCTAAAACAAGTCATGATTTTGATTGGGTGTTTATGTTTGATTTTGAGTTTTGGGTGATGAACTTAATCATATGGTCAAAATAGAAAGCTCTAAATTAGACCTGCTAAGAAACTACCAAATTTTATCTTTGATTTCTCACAAAATCCATGGTAAAAAAATTTGTATAAAATTTACTTGCAGCTTTTGTGATAAAAGACTTGTATCTTATGTGTTGGATACAAGCAGATTAATAATATTTTGATCTTATATATATATATATATATATATAGGGGCGGACCTACGGTTGTGCAAGTGGGGTCAATTGCACCCACTCCAAAAAAAATTATTTATTAATAGTAGTATGTAATTAGGTATCATATGTAGACTAAATGCATCCAAGAAGAATATATTTATATGTGATTAGGTGCTATTTTTTTAAAAAAATGGAATAGAGAACACCTTTTATAATTGTGTAGAATTTTATGTTTTAATTATTTTAGATTTGGAAAATTGATTTAACTTTAATTATGAAACTTAATTTTAAAATGTTCAATTTTTTTGAAATGTATGAACAAGTTTAATTGTTTTAAAAAGATTCCTAAAATATACTCCCTCCGTCCCTGAAAACATGTCTCCTTTCTTTTTTCATCCGTCCCAAAAAACATTTCTCATTTCTATTAAAAAGTTACTTTTACCTCTTACTTTTTCATACTCTACCTATCACATCATACCTTTTTACTAATAATCTATCCATCAAATCATACTTTTACCCATCACATCAAAGGATATTTTTGGAAATTCAATACCAAAATACACTCTCCTTAAATCCCTCTTCAAAATCCCAACTCCCATGTTTTTTGGGGAGGGAGTACTTAGTATTTGAAGAAATTTCTAGAATTATTATTTTAGTTGTTTAGGTTTTTTTTTCTTTTTTGGTTAAAGCAATGAACGTATTATATTTTTTTATAGAAATAATCCTAAATAGGACTAAAACATAGAAAAAAGTACCAAAATAAGACTTTCATGTTTTTTTTCCAGAATAAAACTTTGCACTGTGGTAATGTGACTTTGCATTGTGGTAATGTAGTAGTGTACATGTGCAAATTACTATACTTTTTGGTAACGTATATGACCATGTTTGATAATGTAAGTCCTATTTCGGGAATAAAAACATAGAAGTCCTATTTTGGTAAATTTTCAATGTTTTAGTCCTAGTTTGGTCTTTCTCCCTATTTTTTATACAGTATTTCAAAAATATTACATACAACTTGCAATATTTATCTCAGAATGCTATTTATTGATACTTTTTTACCTTGTTTTAAATTTACTGCTATACAAATATCAACATTTTCTTTTTGTGAACAAAATGTGAACCCACTCACCGAAATTCCTAGGTCCGCCATTATATATATATATATATATATATATATATATATATATATATATATATGGGGCGGTTCAAGTGAGAATGCATCCTGGTGAAAGAAATAAGAATAAAATCTAGCCTTTGGATCTGATGCATCGTGCGGCTCAGATTGCATCCTGCACTCAGATTTTGAGATAGTGCATTTTTAAAGGATTTTGGTGCATTTCGACATGATGCATTTTCAAATCATTTTGGTGCACCTAATTTTGATGCAATCCTTACCCTTAGATCTCACAATCTAAAGTACCAGATTCATTCTTATTTCTTTCATAAGATCGCATTCTCACCTGAACATATATATATATATATATATATATATATATATATATATATATATATATATATATATATATATATATATATATATGCACACACACTCCGTCAGTCCCAAATTAATACTCTCAGTTTGACTTTGTATTGAACTTAAAAAATTTAAATTGTGTGGTTGAAAGTGACGCATATGAGATAAAAAATGAGTCGTAAAATGTTTTCCAAAATAGGAAACAAGTAGAAAGAAATAAAGATGATTAATTTGGGACAAAAATTGTACGATATTTAGTTTTTAACCGGCCTAAACAATAAAAACCGTATTTAAAATAAACATTTTCTCAAAAGCAACATCAATCTCAAACACTCAATGACTTATAATTGATATAACCTCTCATAATTAAGTTGTGTAATGTGTTATGTACATGTCAGTTTTTAATTACGGATTATATAAATTTAAATTGTAAATTTTATATGTTTATATCTAAATAAGCTAAATTAGAAATAAATGTGATTAAATAAAGTAAATAATAAAAAAGAAGTAATAATGAATGGAGGGATAATATGAAAAAGAATGAATCAGATCTTCGAGACCATTATCCTAGAGAAATAAATTAAACTTTATTTATATATTGATGATAACAAAAATAAAGGGACACTTTAAATTGGTGTAAACTTTTTAGAAGTAGTATAACGGTATAACCCACTGCCCCACTTAACCAAACATAACCCATGGTTAGATATTTTAGAGAGGGCAAGTGTCATAACTTATAGGGTCCCCAATTTTGTATAGGGCCTAATATTTTAAGAATTCACCATTTGTACTATATGAATTTATTTTTTTTAAATTTTTTAAAATGAATAAATATGCCCGAGTATATTTCTATTTTATTGTCAAATTTTTACTTTATTGATCATGAAAAAAACAAATTAGTACCAATTTTAGAACAATATTATCACAGAATAAAATAACATGTTATTAGACTAAAATCTCTCATTTTACATGGATCAATTATACACTCCGTATATAACATTTTGAATACATAACAAAATTTTAGAGTAAAGTGTAAAGTTTTTTTACAATGTGGAAAATGTAATAAATAAGGAATAATTCCATTTTAGGGTTCTCTTCGGACCTGATCCTAAGAGTTATTTGAAAAAGAGATAAATAACATTTTAATTTCATCGAACAATAGATAACGAGATAAGTGTCATGCTAAGCATAAACACTCATCTTGAAATTGAACACGGCCACAACGTCTTTTTACATTCTTGTTGGTCGCTTGAGCTGTCTCAATCAAAATATGTGCTTTCTCTTCCCATAAAAAATCAAATTTGATTTATGATATTTGACTGAAGTATATATTTTTCATTTCAGTTTATATAAAGATTGTTTTAAAATTAAAAAAATAGAAATGAAATACTCCGCATTCAATAATTACATCAAATATTCTACGACATATAATTAAATAAGAGGACATGACTATTTTATTTTCTTAAACAATTAATAAATATTTGTAAAATAAAATAGTATATAATCGGGAGATATAAATAGTACTTGTATGTAAAGCATTTTTTATGGAATGCAAAAAAATACTCCCTCCGTCCCGAATTGGATACCACTGTGACTATTACAGATTTTCGATAATTTTTGTTTTTTTATAAATTTTCTTTAATAATTTGATAAAATAAAATATTCTTGTCACAACCTATTTAATGTATTTTAAATGGTATAATTTATAATTTTTTAATACTAGTTTGTGAACAAATCGGTTTTGAAAATAATAGAATTTTGCACGTCGTTTAAAGCATGAGATGAAATGATGAGTAATATAGAGATTAATTAAGATTATAGCACGTGGCGCATGCCAAGCTCACTCGATAATGCCGTGCCGTCTCATTCATTTCACAAAAAGTTGAAAAACACAAATGTATTCCGTCGAACTGTACGGCCGTTTAACTTTATTAGTGTGTCTAATAAAAATTTGATGTTATTTTGAAATATTTAGTTTGTGTTTTTTATGTTTATATTAATTAATAAATAAAACATTCTTAGGAAAAAATATTTTATACATTAGTTGAAATGAGACATGATTTTTTAGGTGGCGGGAAGACAATTACTCTGTGGCAATTTTAGTTGATCCTGATTTAAATTAACGCCGATCATCAATTCATCATGTTGAATAATTTACTCCGTATAATTTAATTTAAATATTTTAAATTTAAATTAGAAATTCATAATGAAAATTATTAATTGTAACAATTTTGATCTAAAAATCAAATGTGAAAATGTGAATGGATTGGACTATTGGAGGGTGGGAGTGTGACACTAATGTCTTCTTTTTTCGAGTGGTCTTAAAATGAATTGCACGCCATTTATTTTCCGATTATGAAAACAAAAATTATTTCCTTTTTGAAAATTTAATTCTCCTATTATATATCTTTCAAAAAAATTAATGAATATCTAAATAATAAAACTTATTTAATAGAAACAAATTAAATTCTAACTATACATTTGACATTTTTCAATATTTTATATTACGAAAGTCCGTTATACTACTTCTGTCCCAAATGGAGTATCACAGTTTGACTTATTTAGTCAAACAATATAGCACTTTGACCAAAAATTTAATATGCTCGAATTTGATATATATCAAAACCATATTTTAAAATGAATTCAATCTTGCTAAATATATAATCCAACTAAATATATATTTTACCATAATTTATGGTCAAAGTGTAACATAATTTGACCAAAAAAAATAAACTATGATTATCTTTTAGGGATAGAGATACTGGTAAAGTTTCTTATGAATGAAGATATATATATGGACATATGGTGTATATAATTAATTTTTCTCTATAAAACTTTAAACCAAATGATAACTTCTTTTTAGGGGGAAAGGGTACAAAATTCTAAATAAAACGGCCGAAGTGGTTGAAGAGATAAATACGGAGTATATAAAAGTCTAACAAAATTAGGAGACAATAGTCTAACCACTATTTAATGCATCATTTGACCATCTTATTTTTTGTAATTAAGGATCCTAAAACGACAAATTAAAGCCTGCATGTTTAATGCCACGCGGGTTTGTTTATGTACTCCTCGCTTTCACAAATAGAGTGTGAGAACATATAAAAAGTTAAAAAACACCCACCCCTATAACACTTTTTTCACATGAGTCTCATTAATTATTATCCAAGTGTTGTTACATTTTGTAACAATTAATTAAGGTTGTTGATTTGTACTAGGTAGTGTTATTTGTCCTAAAAAATTATATTTAATTTTTTCTAATTTTATAAGTTTTTGTAGTTATTTGTGAAAAATAATATATTCAATTTTAATGTAAATTTAATATGATCGAATTTATGTTAAGATATAATTTTAGTATAACAAATTTTTTATATCATTGATTGACAAACAAAGGGAGTACCTCCTCCGTCTCACAATATTGTCTTACAATGACCGAACACGGAGATTAAAAATAGTAAAATTATATGCTTGAAATCAGTAGAGAGAAAGAAATGTATCCCTCATCACAATTTAAATCTTATGTTGTTGACCCTAATTATTTCAATTTAGTTTAAATGAAAATTGATGTGGAATTAAGAAACTATACACACACACACAAGAAGAGGTGATAAGACTATTATTTTATCAAATAGTGATAATGAGTAAAATGAACGTAACATAGTTAAAGTTTGATTATTTGAATATTAAAAAACAACGTAGATTTGGATGAGAGAGTAAGATTCCGTTCCGTTCAACTTATTTTTTCTGATCTGATCTGATTTTAATAAGAATAATAAAAAAGCTTAAAAAATAAGATGAACGGAACGGAGCCTAAGTCATAAAAAGTTTGTCTAATATGGAAAGCGAAGTATTATTTTGGGACAGATAGAATGTGCAACATTATTATTGGATGAAGAGAGTAATTATTAATGGTTGGTGTTGTTTTATTAACGGTGAATAAATTTAATTTAAAATTCATTTTGAAACGGAAGAGGTAACATTTAAAAGACTAGACACGTGTTAGATAAAATTCGATGGGCCAAAATACAATATTGACTAAGATTACCAATAAAATTTTCAAAAAATTTAGTGTACTCATTTAGACTGGTCAAACTTCTCAAATAAGTTGACCAAGCTATTTTATTTTTTTAAGGTTGAACCCAACCCCTAGTACTACTGGTCTTGATAGTAGGCTAAAAGGAAATAAATTAAATTACAATCTTAATCTGGTCGAGAAATAGTGAAGTCTGTCCCTAGTATGTGTAAGAATAATATGCATAACATAGTCATTTTTTATCTTCATTATCAGAATTCAATCTCTGATTACCCTGTGTGACACGTACTACATTCTGGACTAGCTAAGCTATACCTCGGACCATTTGACTATTTAAAAGAATCACTCTCATCACGTTTTAAGAATTATTGGACCGAATAGGCTGATCTAGCTAGTGCTTTTAGGCCTAGTAAATCAAATTAACGTTGAAAAGTTACATACGTGAGAATGGATACGTCATTCGAAGACGATATAATTAGAATAATATACGTCAGAAGCAATCACATGGTGGCAATAAAAGATACGCAAGCCGAGTTTCATACATAGTACACTTGTCACGTGTCTATAGTAGATATATACATACTATTCTTGTCGTCGCGTAAAAAAGATTTGGAAATAAAAATACTAACAACTCATGCATATATGCACTCTTCTAGCCATAAACACCCACAAATTATTATTATTATTATTATTATTATTATTATTATTATTGTTACTATTATTATTACTACTACTACTACTACTATTATTATTATTATTATTATTATTATTATTATACCATCGCACAGCGAATCTAACCTTATTTAAATTTAACCTTTGTTAGACATATATGGCAAGAAGTCTAGTTATAGTAGAAGTGTTATTTATGTTAGTTTACATATTTGGTGAATCCTAATTCATGTAGGGATTCTCACCTATATAAACACCCATGTATACAATTATTCAGTTGAGTTGGATTGATAAAATCAACATGGTATCAGAGCACAAAGATCCGTGTCTCTCTTCTCTGCTGCGTTAATCGTCAGAAAAAAAAAATCGGCACTGCTGATTTCTTCTCTTCTGTTCGAGCCGTGCACAACCATGGCTCCTGTATCCTCTGATCCCATGGATCATCTTCCTACGGGTCTCAAATTAAGCATAATGCTGATGGTTCTGTTTCCAGGTACAAGGCTCGTCTTGTGGCCAAAGGCTATACACAGGAATATGGTTTGGACTACTCTGAGACCTTTAGCCCTGTAGTCAAGCAGCAGACTATTCGGGTGGTTCTCTCTCTCGCCGTGAATCACAATTGGCCCCTTCACCAATTGGATGTATCCAATGCTTTTCTTCACGGTGTCATTCCTGATGAAATTTATATGAAGCAACCTCCAGGGTATATTGATCAGCATTATCCTCATTATGTGTGCAAACTGAAGAAATCACTTTATGGACTGAAACAGGCGCCACGGGCTTGGTATCAACGTCTCTCGGGGTTTCTTGGTGACTATGGTTTTGGAAAGAATGAACATGACACAAGCTTTTTCGTCAAGCACTCTCCCTCCGGCGTTCTTATTGTTCTTCTCTATGTTGATGATATTATTGTCACTGGGAGTGCCTCTTCTCTTATTTCCTCATTCATCCAAGCTATGCAAAAGGAGTTTCAAATGAAGAATCTTGGTCCTCTTCATTATTTTCTTGGACTTGAGGTGACACGCAAACAGGGCCATCTAATTATCTCCCAAGAAAAATATGCCCGTGAACTACTCCATAAAGCAGGAGTCGAAGATTGCAAACCGGCGCCCACGCCACTACCCGTACGGCAGCCCGAGGAGGGGGTAAGCTGCCCATTCGAGAATCCCACTTTCTTCCGTAGCTTGGTTGGCTCTCTCCAATACTTGACAAATACGCGCCCGGACATTCAATTTGCTGTCAACTATGTTTGTCAAAGAATGCATGCACCTACAGAACAGGATTTTCAGTCTCTGAAACGCATCCCACGCTATGTCAAAGGAACCATTGACCATGGTCTGGTGTTCCGGCGTGGCTCACAAACCATCCATGCATATTCTGATTCAGATTGGGCCAATGATATGACAGATGGACGCTCTGTTACAGGTTACTTGATATATCTTGGGCCTAATCTAATATCTTGGAGTACAGAAAAACAGAGTCGTGTCTCCCGCTCATCCACTGAGGCCGAGTACACGGCCCTCTCGGCCGCAGCAGCTGAGGTAATGTGGATCACCTATTTGTTTGACATTTTGCAGATTAAGCTACCTCCTCCTCACCTTCTCTGCGACAACCAATCCACCATCTGCCTAACCAAGAATCCAGTGTTCCATAAACGCATGAAGCATGTCGGCACTGATTGTCACTTTGTTCGAGAACAGGTAATTGCAGAAAAAATGACAGTCTCCTATGTTCCTTCCAGTGAGCAGTTGGCAGATCTTCTCACAAAGGCTCTCTCTTCACCGCACTACTCAGCACTGGTTTCCAAGCTTTCTCTTGTTTCACGACGTTCAGCTTGAGGGGGGATGTTAGACATATATGGCAAGAAGTCTAGTTATAGTAGAAGTGTTATTTATGTTAGTTTACATATTTGGTGAATCTTAATTCATGTAGGGATTCTCACCTATATAAACACACATGTATACAATTATTCAGTTGAGTTGGATTGATAAAATCAACAACCTTATTTAAATTGCATTGCCAGATATATTGCCTGCAAAGTTTTAATGATTGAAAAAATTGAGCAAATGTCAACCAATTATAAACAGCATACCCAATTCATTTACTTTTGTGTTATACTATTTAAAATGCTATTTTTTTTGCAAAACTAATTCATAGGGGACAAAATAAAAAGACACTCCAAACAAATTTAAACATACATTAGTGCTAAAAAATATAACTATTTGTTTTAAATGTTATTGAGTTTATTATAATTTAATATAATATTGTCTAAAAATAATGTTTTTTTATTCAAAATGGATGTAAAGAAAATTAAAGTACAAGAAGGGAGCGCCCCACCAAAGCCCTCCTAGACAAAAAAAGAAGGCATGTTTAGATTTTGGCTTTTGGAATGACTTTTATGAAAGTATATAGGGGTGCAAGAGAGATAACCAAACACAAACACCAATAGATAAAACAAGCTAATCACTGAAAAGATTTTATAACACAATAACAATCCAACACAGAATGTTATAACATCTTCACCATCACCGGTACACAAGCACGGCGTAAAAAAGTAAGAACACAAATAATTGGTTACGCAATTCGTAACCAAATCTCCTACATCTACGAGGCACACGTCCATATAATAGTCCTCCGCTAAACCATTGTAGTGTTTGCAATCAACTACGCAAGAGTCTCCTAATGTATTGATCGAAAGACTTACAAGTGATCACTAACTCCAAGCTCTCTTTAAGTCTTTCTCCTGGGCGTTTACACCTACTTTAAGTTCTATTTCAAGCACGTGCACGTGCTATCAACCTTGTTCAAGATCAACAATATGTTTGACCTCTATATATATGGCACCTTCTAACCCTAGTAGTGTTCATCAAGAAGTCTTCCTCATCCCACGTATTGAAGAAAAACGCGTAAACATTTGCACCCAAGATCCTCGTTGATCTTGCGCACCAAGTAAACATTTGCGCCCAAGACCCCTCGTTGTAACTTGGTTTTGTATAAGCGGTAACTACCCAAAAACTGCCTTAGTAGTTAACCGCTATTTTGATAAAAAAAATATAATATTAATTTTTCCAAAAATATGAACTATTTGTAAATTCAACCTTTTTAATTAAAAATTAGGTAATTGGGTTAATCTCATAAAAGGTGACTAACTGTATATAGTTTGTTATGTTTGAACTTATGTGTATAGAGGTATGAGTAAAATAGATGTTACAATTCAATAAATAAATATAAAGATTTTATAATATAATAATAATATAAAACAAATTTCCTAAAATCTAAACCTATTCCAAGACAAATTTCCTAAAATCGCTTGGTCAAGCAACCAATTTAATAAGCTGTTCAAACCGGCAACACATACAGCTGACAACCAACAACTAATTTTCGAACAGTGCCAAAGAAGTCTAAAGTTACTAACTATTATAATGTAATATTTATTTATACATTCTTTCTTAACTTACTTCAATTAGTATTACTTATGTTCCTAAGAACTTTTCATGTTTTGATTTTTTGCAGCCAACAACGATTGATATTATAATTGAATAAAATTTACTTGTATATTAATTAGATAAAATAATATTTTGGAATCTAATAAATTATTTTTTCTATATATATATATATATATATATATATATATATATATATATATATATATATATATATATATATAGGGGCCGGTTCCTGTGAGAATGAACCTTGGTGAAAGAAATGAGAAGATCTACATCATAGGCTTGTTACGATCGCACGGTCCAGGTTTAATACTACTGAAGCTAATTACTAAAACATTGGATATGGTAAGTAAGCAAAGTGCACGTAATTAGGGAAAATAGAAGGAAAGAAGGGCATTTTGGGGAAACACTATTATACCTAAATAGGCGATGATCTATTCCTCTCTCAATAGAAGAGTAAATTTCATAATTGATCCTTTATAACAGGGGGTTTCCATATTTAGTCCTCTATTATCAAATATTACCCCGTAGTCCTTTTTTTAAGGGTACCGTTCCACAAATGGTCCTTTTTTTGATCTTCTGCCGTGTTGGTGTTAATTTAAAGGCTAAAAGTATAATTTGACGTCAACATTATGTCTAGTGACGTGTTCTGATATTGGTTAAGCGGATAACACAAAATAATGACTATGATTGTGGGCTAGGATTTTGACGAAAGATCACATTTGTAGACTATAATTGTCGTAAAAAGCGACTGTAATTTACAAACGACGCAAACGGAACAGCTTTTGGAATTGTGTATGACAAAAAAGATATATTATCATTGTGAAATTACACTTTTAGCTCTCAAATTAACACAAACATGATAGAAGATCAAAAAAGGATTATTTGTGAAAAGGTACCCATAAAAAAAGGACCACTTGGGTAATATTTGATAAGGATTATACAGTAAAACCCCCTCAATACAATATACGGAGTAATTCTTCTCTGTACTTTTTCGACTTCATCATCCCCTCCGATCGGCTTCCTCATCATTCCTTCCAGTCCATGTCTAAAAAAAACCTAGATCTTAAAAAGAATTGCAATTTTCAGCAATTACAATAATGATGAAGAGAACGACTGATGTGAGAGAAGAAAATTTTTCCGGTGACCTGTATGCGGCGGCGGCGAAGCTTAAGGCTCGGATAGATGTTGTAGATGCATCATCATCATTCATCAGGTACGTCTTTTTAATATTCTTTAAATTCGAGCTTCTGATTTTTGTTTAATTTGATAAAGAAAGTAAATTGATCTTAAATTGAATATGAATATGGGGTTTCTCAATGTGCACCATTATTGCTTTTTACACCGCCACAATACTTCGAGGATTTTTAGATATTTTGCTATAATACATAAAATTATGCATAGTCCGAATAAAATAATGCATTGTCTTTAACATAAAATTAATAAAGA
The DNA here is from genome assembly GCA_900332095.2 of Cuscuta campestris. NCBI lineage: Eukaryota > Viridiplantae > Streptophyta > Magnoliopsida > Solanales > Convolvulaceae > Cuscuta > Cuscuta campestris. Next base: position 308,028 of record OOIL02001845.1, on the reverse strand, counting down.
AAATTTTCTAATTGTTTAATGTTATAAAGGTGTCTATGTTGTAGGTGGGAAGTGATTTGAAGTGAATACATTGTGATGAATTCATGTAGCATTCTGTTTGTGCTCTATGAGTGTGCATTTTGTATGATTGTGAAATGCATTGTGTTAAATTGATGTAGCATTCTGTTTGTTCTTTATAGGTAAGCATTTTGTGTGACTGCATATGAGTGATTTGTTTCCACAAAATTTGAGATGCATACAATTAATGTAATTACTATGTTGCATCACATAAGATTTATTTTGCACAAATTGATTGTGCGTTGCATGAGCATATCACCGCTTATTTTCTAAGATTTAATTTGGTTAGTATTGCTTATATGAGTATTGCGAGAGTATATTGGTATATGGTGTTTTGAATGTTTCATTTAGCATTTTAGATTCTACATGATGAATCACTCCTTTATTTTGTTGTTAGTGTGATAGAATTAGTTCGTGCTTATGTTTTAATCAAATGGATACTTTTGCAGTTAGGCTTAATTATTGCGTACAATTGAAATTGGTATCATTTTCATTTATTGAATTTTGAGCCTATAATGTTGCATTTCAGTTCATAGAATCTGCAACATTCATGAACATGTAGATACTTTTATTTTTTTTACTTCAATATTATAATTTTTGTTGCATTAACAGTACTCATACATTTATTGTTTTGTTGGTAGTACAAGAGAAAAAAAGAGGAGGGTGATGCACTAGGGTCTGAGGGTGATTTTATTTCTGATGAATATAAACCCAAAGTAAGCCGTGATGTAGCCGCTAAAGAAGAGGTAGATAAAGTAAATGCAGAAACTGAGAAGAGAAGCAAGGATTCTGAGGATTTGCAATCGAAGAAAGGTCTTGATTCCATGATCAACGACAATGAATCAAAAAAAGCAATCAATCTGATATGTTTAAGTAGAATAGATTTTGATTTTTGGGAGTGCACTATGCTATCAGAGAAAATTGGATGTGCTTTTAAATTTGTTGTGACCTTTTGAGAATGCATTTTGGGAATTTCCCAAGTAATATTCAATCTATAAAGCTCTATCATGTATAATGCATACCGGTATATTTATAGACCATGTGTGTTTGAATGTTACAATTTTATACTCCGTATTTTACAAAATGCAGTGGTTCTTTGATTCATTTTACGCAGCATTAAAAGAATCCAAGAATGCAAATGATCACAATTTAAATCTAATTTATTCAACTTCTACGTAGCATCTTTATAAATGAGTATGGTATTTGTAAATCATGCACTGCACACTGTAAATTCATTATAATGCACTAAGAATTGTTTATATTGCGCTAAAAATTTTACACTCTACAGATCAATATATGCATAAGGAAGAGCACAATGTGAATGTTATTGCAAAAATATATAATTCAAATAAACTAAATGAGAAAAAAGATACAAAATGGGAGACCATGCTAAAGCCATAAAAAATTTAAAAAAATGAAAAAAAAAAATATAGATTATTGTATCCAATATAGCCAAGGACCAATTAAACTTAACAACCAAAGTCACAAATCTGCCCAACCCAAGAATTGTGTACCTATTTGAAGATGAATTGAATCTTAAAGTTTCCAAGCCAACAAAAACTTTTAAAATTTTAAAATCGATATGTAGCCAGTACGGTGGTTCCTAGCACAACCTTGTATAGCTCAACCACAGCTACCAAAAAGAGTTGAATAACATATGCTTCAGTTAAATGAAATTCAATGGTAGAAATAGGCACTGTGATCTAAGAATGCATTAAGTTTTCTATGAGAATGCAAGATAACATAAAAAGCCCTCACTTTTTTGTTTAAGCTACAAAATAGATTTGAAACTTAGTTTGCCTATGCGGGATTCGAACCCACATCCTTACTACATACCGCTCTACCATTTGAGCTAATAGGCAATACTTTGTTTTTAAAATAGACTCTCATCTTACATTTGGACATGATTTAACCTGTTAAATACTTATTTTAATCTTTTTAAATTTGCATTATTCTACATGTATAGATTTACCTTTCAAGAATATGAGTTTATAGGAAAATAAACATTGAATTGATAACAACAGAAAATTCATGTGAATGAAACACAACACACACCAATTGTAGAAATATGATGATAGGAAGTAGCACAATGCCATTTTAATCAGCAAGAACACATTGAATAATCAATTGGAATAACCATCAAATTTATTTATTTTTTTTGAACAAAAGCGCAAATATTTCATTCACCACCTCAGAAATATCCCTTATACAACATATTAGTAGAATATCAAACAGTTAATCTAATATACTCTACTGTAAGCAAATTCCCTTGAGTTTATGGTTTATAAATGTTTTCATGTGGAATTTGATCCACTCTTTACTTTCTTTCGAAGAGACCATCTTTTGTTGCTTAATTCTCATATTGCGCGCCCTCCAGACCGCATAACAGATTGCAGCAAAAGCAGCCATCACTATTTGCCTCCTCTTTCTTCCCTTTATTTGTTTGATTTCTTCCATCATATCATCATCATTTTCGGCCAGCCATCTATAGTGTATCCACTGCCCAATTGCTGCCTTAATGTTTTTCATATAAGAGCACACATAGACCAGGTGTTCTCTGTCCTCTTTTCCAGCATTACAGAGTACACAATTTGTATCAATTTCCATGAATCTGCTAAGCCTTACTCTGGTGTTCAATCTATTCCTCCAGATAAGCCATTGAAAGAACTGATGTTTAGGACTAGTCAGTTTATTCCATACAATATGATGAGCTTTGAACTCTGTAGGGGAACCCATGATCCATTCATATCCTTTTTGAGTGTCATATTCTCCATTCATGTTCATACCTGAGAATAATTTCCTGTTGTTAAGTATTTTCCTCAGGTAGTAGCACATCCCGGGTTTGGGCTGGATCTCCCAGATGGTGTGATGTTTTAAGTACCTATTGTGGATCCAGGATATCCTTTTTGCTTGATATATCCCACATAAGTGCCTGATTGCAGGCATAGTTCCAATGTATCATGTTCTTAAGTCCTAAACCCCCTGCTCTCTTAGGCTTGCCCATCAAATTTATTCTTAATGCAAGAGTGTGATGTGGAAATGCATTACCTTGATTCCAATAGTGCACAATAACATAAAGTCATAAACAATGCTTCAAAGGTCGAAGTGATGCATAAACACACTTCAGAATTTCGAAATAACATTCTTAAAACACTATGAAATCAACACTATGGGTTTATGAAATACTTAGAAATCAAAGTTAAAAACTGAATGAGAAAATCAAGAACTAGTCAACAATTTGTAGATAGCATAAACTCACATAGTATGTTGTATGTTTATACTCTACCCGCACATCATTTAAGCATGTTACACTGCATCTTACATACTCAAAGATGCATATCAATAGTGTATGTCATGCATTTAAACATGAAATAATCTTTCATTCAACTACTATTAAAGTTTCAAATTGCATCTGTTTGCCTATAAGGCAAACAGATGCAATTTGAGTATATTGATCTTGTATATCATGAGAATTTTAAATAATTAAAATTAAGAAAATTAAAAAAAGAAAATTGAATCTAAGTAATTATTGCTTTTATAATCCTTATTGAAAAAATTGAATTAAAAAGCTAAAAAAAAGTCCCCTGTAGTTTTTTCTTTTCCGTTTGGATAGACCAACGCGAAACCAAACCTGTAATTTCTTCTCGCCGGAATCATCCTCTGTCTAGTCCTTGTGCGCCATCACCACCGTGCACGCCCTTGTCAGAATCCATGCCTTGGTTGAACCCTAGGCCTGCGCGTCGGCTCGATGTTTAGATTTAAAGTGACAGAGTGAAAGTAAGGATTGCTATGATAGAAGAAGCGGAGGTTTGAGATTGGAAGCAGAGAAATTGATGCGTTGAAATGAGAGAGAAAGAGCAAGACGAATCCATAGATAGCGAGAAAATCCCGGAAGCGTATAGGAGAGAGAATGAGATCGGTGGGTGTGAGACGTGTAAACCCCAAAAAGCCCTTGAGGACTGGGCGCAAGTAAATGAATGCGCGATCAGATCTAACGGTGGAGAGACATTCCTATATATATATATATATATATATATATATATATATATATATATATATATATATATATATATATATATATATATATATATATATATATATGAAACAAATGCACAACTTTATTTCATCACAAAAACAAAATAATATACCGTCTTTAGAAAGCTATCAAAAGAGGAATACAAGGCAGCACTAATCTAATATACGTAGTAAGTTGTAAGGTGTTGTTACATTTACCTCCGCTCATCTTATATTAAATGGACAATTTTACTCTTAAAAGTGACCATGCAAGTTGCATCAAGATTCTTTTTTTTTTTTTGAAATGTATTGTATTTTTTTAGATTAAAATTATCAATTTTACTACTAATGAAGTGGACATAGCCAAAATGGGGATGAATAAAGCAACACCCTAAATTGAATTTGATTAATACTTAAAATTATTAATTTTAATTATAAAATCTTAAAATTGAACAAATATTTAAAATGAGCGGTAGAACTCCGTTTTTGTAAGACAAGTCCACATTAGTACGTTAATATTTGACCAAAATATATGTAATGCCAAAAATATATGCGTTAGCAAAAAAACGACGTTACACGTGTCTTGACCAATTGACTATTCGTTTCGCAGATTTTCAATTTTTTTGTAGTTACTCCGTACTTTATATTTTTGGTTGTCTTTTTTTGAGTATATATTTTTGGTTAAGTTATTTCCACCGTTATTCAATATATTTATTTGGCTTAAGAAAAAAACTTGGTTACGTTGTTTATCTTTTTTGAACAACGATAATAATAATAGTAATAATAATAATACTTATAATAATAATAATAATAATAATAATAATAATAATAATAGGAACAACAAAAATTTATTGTTTGTTGTTTTTGTTTTTTTTATTATGAGAAAAGTGCACCGTTTACCCCCGAACATCCTAAATAGCATGATTTACCCATGAACGTTAAAAAGTGCACCGTTTACCCTCGAACTTTTCAAAAATCACACGATTTACTTCTGAACACTAAAAAGTACACCAAATAACCCTGAACAATTTAAAACGTTGCACCATTGGTCCTAAAATGATAGATAGGGAGTGGGTTGCTCTCACGGACGGGAATTGTGAGTATGATTCATCTAGCCCTCGTGAATTCTCCAAAGTACCCTTTTCCCAAATTATCGTCTTTATTTAAATGTTCAAGGGTAAATCGTGGAATTTCTGAAGAGTTTAAGGGTATTTGGTGCACTTTTTAATGTTCAAGGGTAAACCGTGCAATTTCTGAAGAATTCAGGGGTATTTCGTGCACTTTTTAATGTTCAGAGGTAAACCGTACAATTTTCAGAGAATCTGGGAGTAAACGATGCACTTTTCTCTTTTTATTATTATGACAGAGAATGTGAAAAAGACGAAGAAATTGATAAGAAGTAATGAAAGAAGAAGGAGATAACTTGCAGTTAACATGGAAACTTATAAAATCTTTTTGATGAAAAGTTTGATAAGTTGAGGTATATTTTTATTGATAGAATTTGAAGTTTAAAAACTAAAGCGAAACTAAAAAACCTCCAAAGTTCCGGTATCACATACAAAATTTGTCCACCAAAATATTATCGTGTTATACTCTATTTTTTACTCGAGTATCCTGATATGAAAGCAAATTTTTCAAATCAAATATTCTACCTTGATGTGGAATCACATAGATTGCTTCACTGAGCTGAGGAACATGAACGTTGAGGAATAGCAACCGTCAATATAAGCATTATGAAATCGTTAGATAAGGGTGGTCTGTTGCTTGAGAGATATGAAAAGAATGAAATTATAATTTTATTATATACTACGGTCTACATACTATCTTTTATTAATTTGGCCACATATATGTTGGAAGCACTGTTTTTTAATATGAGCTTTATGAGTTTTACCATAAGAAGGTCCAAATTGTGAAACATACAATTTTAGAGCGAAGATAAACTTTACGCCCTCCGTCCTAGAGTATTTGTCCACTTTCATTTTTATACATCATCCAATGCATTTCTTTAATCCATTTTATCTTGTAATTTGTATATTAAAAAATTATAGAAATTATATATTAATAATCTATATGTTAAGACAAATCAAACAAGATCACACATGACTATATTTAGGCTTACACATTGAGAGAATTTGATGAGTCAAAGTGCTTAGATGAACAGTTCCAAAAGTCAAATGTGGACCATAAAACAATTGGTCAAATTTTGTCAAATTAAATTATTTTATTATTAAAAAAAGGTTGAACCATAACTCATAGGATACCCCATACCAACCCCAGATGATAGGCTAAGAGGAAATAAATAAATAAAATTATAATTTCAATATAGTTGTTAGGAATATGTAGCTTCCCTTAAGTGAAGTGCATTTGTGAGGCCCAAACATCACCAAGGCAATACAAACTTCAGAGGTCCAATTATATATTTCTTCTACCCACCATGGAATATTCCTTTGGGGGATCAGGCCCAAGTTTCTTTCCATCCCAAGGCCCGAGTGCACGTCACCTTTTTACAATAACATCCGCTTGTTCAATCTATTATATACGGAGTATATAAAAGTTGAACCAAAATTGCAATCCAATTTTCCCGCTGTAATTCTTAATCAATAGCCAAATTTCAATTAGGAGGACATGGGATAAATTCACACAACAAGTAATGATCAATGGCTCAATTTTAATTTGGGAGAAATTGGGCAAATCCAAGCCATTCAAAACTTCATCGCAACACGTAAAAAAATAGGCACGAAGTTCGTATCAAAACTTGTATTTCCAATCTCATAGGCACGTAAAATACTCCTTGGGCCTTCCTTCCAAAACTGCAGACTCCATCTCACGAAGTTCCTATCAAAACTGCTGACTTCATCCACTACTTGCAGTCATAAAAAATGTTATATATATTTGTTGAAGTTTTAATACTTGATTATCAACAAAATTTACACTCTTATACGAAACATGTCTCCAAATTAGATTCCTCTCAAGAGGCTCCACCCTGCCAGGCATCGAGATGCCGTGAAGCTAATATTTTTACGTCATTATGATCTTAAGAAGATAAAGAGTGCACATAACACAATCTATGGACACGAAGCTATTTTCCAAGGTGACCAAGTTTGTATTACTATGAATTGTTAAATTCCTTGGATTTGTTAATGCATTTTCTCATGTTCATCTTTGCAATTGTTAATTCTTATTATGAAACGTAAGGAAATCGTATACATGCATTTTGTGAGAAGCCATTGATACCACAGTTTAAGCCTTTACTGAAGGAGGGACAATTATATGTAATACAAAATCTTATCGTCTAAAAAATATTCAGAACTTTACAGACAATCAATACAAATTGTTGTTTGCTAAAGACACGCTTATATCAGATCTTAAGGACGATTTATTCCCTGAAACAATGTTCAAATTTGGAAAATTTTAAATATCTCAATGATGCCACAAATATTCAAAATCGACTCATGTTTGCTAATGTTATAAGAATGAAATTTCAGTCCTAAATTATTCCTTCGTATATATGCCTTTACTTCTTCTTTTTAGTGACAATAATTCTTGCTGCATTTTAGATCTTATTGGATTGTTGAATGTTGATAAACCACCAACCGATAGAATCAGAAAAAGTGGAGAAAAAGTTAGAGTGATGAATATATTCCTTGAAGATTTGAAGTATACAATAACTGTTTTTATTTCGATTTTCTCCTTGTAGATTGCATTGAATACTAGATGCTTAAATCTCATCGCATTCAAGGAAATTTTTGAAAAATCTACACCAAAATACATTTCTTTTAAATTCTTTAAAAGGCAAAATGAGAAAGATTTTGTGGGGCGAAGAGACTACAAAAAAAGTAAATAACATTTGACTATGTAAATTGTAAAAATATAGTTTAATTTGGAACAGAGTGAGTAAACATTATTGTTATATGTTTAAAAAATGATAAAAAAGACTTTACAAGAAAAACTTTCTCAAATTTTTTTTTTATTTATGTACAATTTATTATTTATGTAATTGATTGTAATTAAAATGTATCTGATTTAAATGTATAAAAAATCAAACTAGACAAACACTAATACTTTAGAAGAAATGAGAGTACTAATAAATAAAAAAACATACACACACAATGCCAAGGAAATGAGGAACCATAAACGGGAAAATAGCATCGGTGCCCCGTGGTTTATAAAAAGAGCGTCAAAAATCCCTCTGTTTTCAAAAGTTAGTTGTAAAGTCCCTATGGTTTCTAAATAGAGCACACATGCCCCTTACCTATTTTTAAAGCAAAAAAGATATTTATGCCCTTTCTTTTTCTCGATCTTGAATTTTTCCTATTTTTTATTTTCCTCTATTATACAAATATATAAAATAAAATATACGTTTCTCATCTCAAATTAAAATTTTCCATAATGTATTTTTGGAAAAAAAGTTTTTTTTGGAGAATGTTACTAAAGAAAATGAAAAATAAAATATTATGTATAAAGTAAAAATAATAATTGAAAAAGGTAATGAAAAGAAAGAAAAATATAAAACAGTCTTTTTCTTTAACTCCATATTTTATTTTATCTTTTTGTTCTTCATTTTTTAAAGTCTTAAAAATAATTTTACTTTTAAATACTACCTCCGTCCCACTCTTTTTGTCCAGTTTTGACTTTTGGAACTGTTCATCTAAGCACTTTGACTCATCAAATTCTCTCAATGTGTAAGTCTAAAAATAGTCATGTGTGATCTTGTTTGATTTGTCTTAACATATAGATTATTACGGAGTAATATATAATTTTTATAATTTTTTAATATATAAATTACAAGATAAAATGCATTAAAGAAGTGCATTGGATGATGTGCAAAAATGAAAGTGGACAAAAAGAGTGGGACGGAGGGAGTAACAAATAAGTTAGAATGTTTAATTAGAGACAAAGTGTGTATATGTTATCTAATTTTTTATTTTATTTATTTTACTTTTATTTATAATGAAAAAGTATATTTTATTTCATTTTTTAATTTTTTAATTTTCTTTTGTAACATTTTATAAAAAAATTATTTTTTTGAAAATTAAATAAATGAAAATTTTTAATTTGAGAAATGGGGCGTATATTTTGTTTATTTATTAGTATAACAAAAAAATGCAAATAAAAGAGTGAAAATTGAAGGTAGAGAAAAATAAAGGGCAGAAATGTCATTTTATGTCTAAAAATAGGCAAGAGGGGGCGCCTGTGCACTATTTAAAAACCACAAGGGTTTTACAAATAACTTTTGAAAGTAGCGGGAGTTTTGACGCTCTTTTTGTAAACCACGGGGGGCAACCATGCTATTACCCCAACCATAAACATTGCAAAAATGGCAATGAAGGTACATTTGAACATCTATTGCCTCTTTGTAATACACCACCTAGTAAAATAATTTAACCTCAAAAAGTACACAAGAACATGAGCCAATGCCATGTTACAATTTTGGAAACAAGTGAAAACTAACAAACTCAAACTATGGTACAAAGTAACAACTAGTAAAAATAAAATAGAATAATACTGAGTAACATTTTTCCTCAAACCTGTCATGATGCAGCTATTTCCTCAAGCGTATTCCGGGAATATCCTTTAATCCCATCTTTATTGCAGTTTTCCGGAACAACGAGGGGGGCCTCTCCAACCCAATAGAATCGCTGAATTGGTTTGCCAACGAAACAAGGGTAGTTTTGTCCCGTCCTATTTCCCTGATTGAACTATAATATCCGAGCCAAGCATGGTATGCCCCTTCTTTGACACTGTTATCAACCCTCGCCATCGATTCTTCTATCTGCAGTTGCAAATTGACAACTTGAACAAAGCTATACATCGACATTACTACATCAAAATTGGTTGATTAAAATTACTACCTCACCCCTAGCGGTTCTTCTTTATTGTTAGTTTGATAGAAATCTATCATATGTTGTTGACTTTTTTGTTGAAAAAATGACATGAAAAATAACATCCCTTGATGAAACACGACTCCTCTTTATGACAAAAACAGTGTTGAAATCAAGACTTTTTTGGGACATGACTCGGCTAAAGAACCTTTCCTTCATAGAGAAGCAAAAAAGATTCAGCCATTTTGTTTGAATATGGTCATATTTGAAGGTGTATCTGACACTTCCGAAGTGGAAATATGACCAAATGAAGATGATCCACATATGGCATAAATGAATTGTGAAATACGAGATCAAATGGCTAAACATGTCGGGTGATGTTTAGATCTCAGAAGATAGTAAGCGGGCAAGATGGGAAGGAAAGTGATGTTTTTTAATGTTTGGTTTTACTTTGGAAAATAAAAATTGACCAAGTTTTTACAAGTACGATCAACGATGGGTGAAGAAATACTTAAATTTGATTAATTGACTTTGAACTAGTTTTTTTACTTGCACAATGCTTTTCGTTAAAAAATTCTCTATTTTCCTCCTTATTTTCTTTCCTTGGCATTTTCCAAAATAGAAACAGACCCTTATTATTTCAATTCTAAAAATTGAAGGGCTGAAGGGGGAACAAGAGTGCAAACCTTCGCTGTAATATTAGGATCTAAAATAGGCAAGTCACATTTCTGAACTGGGAGGTCTTTCAGCCCATCCAAGAAATATTCTTCCCAAGGTGCAATCAATAGGATGCCTTCTCCATCTTTTCCTTCACGTCCTGTTCTTCCAAGCCGATGTATGTATTGCTCCCTGTCCACAGGGATCCCTACCTGATGCGTCAAAATGTGAATACCACACCTCATGCAACGAAGAAAAGTTTAACACACAAAGAAGCCATTTCCACCACATGCTTAGAAATAGTTTCAAATAAAATGAGGGAGCATCAATGAAAAGGTTGAAGGTTTGTCATACCTGAATAACCAATGTGACATCTGGATAATTCATTCCACGGGATGAAACATCAGATGTTATTAGAATTACACGTTTTGTTTCCTTAAATTCATCAGAGATTCGAGTACGATAAAGTTGAGGCTTTCTGGTATGTATCTCTCTGACATTCATTTTCATCTCGCGATATAGAGAAAACATGAGCGATGTCATCATTGATGTTGTACAAAAAACAATTATCTGAAAGGAAGAAACAAATATAACAGCATTTGAAGAATACTAAGGAGTATCTGAAACAAAAAAAATGGTCAAAGATACTGAAAAAAAATCAAGTCATTATTCAACTCATACCTTGTAATCAGGCACTTTTGAGATGTGATCTCTCAAAAGGTGATGCACCACTTGAAAATGTTGTTCATGTGGAGCAACAAGACAAAATTGTTTAACCTGTTCAACAAACAAAAATGAATGTGAGAAATAGCTTTGCAATTTAAAAAAGAGAAAGATAGAACTCATCTCATCTCAAACAGTTGTTCTCAAAATATGTCTTAGAGATGAATCAAATTGTAATGTCTACTCATTCTTTGACTCTTTGTTCTCAATTTTACAATTTTTATTCACCAAATGATAACTTAGGGTACATGTCCACCAATCGTTATGTTTTCAACATTGTTCCATGGAGACGTGCACACTAGCAGTAGCACAAATTATAACTCCACCAACAAGCACTTCATTGCCTAAAAATGTGCTCTCATTTTCCAATTCACTAGCATGCCATTGTTGAAGGCACAACTCTAAGGGCTTTGTCCATAAACAATGAAGCAAAATTGTCCTCTATGAATGAAGCAGCTTCATTTTATGGGTAGAGGCAAAGTCTATGTACATCACTACATCCTACCCTCCCCAGACCCCACCTAGTGGGAATACACTACATTTGTAGTTGTTCTTGTTGAAAGATGCTTAAAAGCAAGTTGCTTGTGTAGGGGAGCTCTCTGTGCTTTGAGAGTCTATGCTCTCACCTTATTCGTGCTATTGTGTTTACTTTACTCTATCTGTACTTTTGGTGTCAAGAATCTCTTGGAAACAAAATTTCTACTTGTGACGAGGGGGAAGGCCTGCATACAAACACCCTCCTCAAACCCTACTTCTATAGTTCTATGAGGTTCTACTGAGTTTGCTTGTTGTGGTAACAGACAGAAAGAGAGATAGGGAGAGAGATAGAGAAGTCCACTTCCAGAATTTGATGGGCAGGTTTACCATATCCTTCTAAATTTATAATTCTCCTATATGGGTAATTTCTCATCAAGTACTCCAATTTTTGTTGAAATTAATATTTTAGAGAGTGATTTTAAAATCTCAAAAATTGGAATGTGGGAAGTAACATGGAACTTTTCCAGGTTTAGCAAATGCTTCTTGATTCTTGTACCCGTCCAACAAATCAAATTTCCTTGAAGAAAAAAATGACGAGCACTTCTTTTCCAAAGTGGAAATGCATGATCATTCAATATTATACCCTTGAACCAGTCTCCGGACCAAATCCCACTGTATTAATGTATGCATGCTACAACTTTTTGATGTTCACTAAATGCTTCTCAATTCTTGAAACCATCTATCAAATCCAATTTCCTTGAAGAAAAAAATTACTGCTTCATCAAAGAGGAATGCATGACCATTCAATAATAAATGGTATTCGGAGTATTATTATACCTTTGCATTAGTCTCCAAAGCAAGCCCCACTGTATCAATATATGCATGTTCTCTTTTCAGAACAAGTTGAGATATTCGGCGAACCTGCAAGCCCATGAAATAGATTTCAGATCTGGAGTCAACAGGTTTCTAAAATCAAGAAAATTCTAGCTTTTGGTTTTAACTCAGAAAAAGCAAATGAAATATGATTAATTTCCACAGAACATCTAACCTCCTTTGGAATGGTAGCAGAAAAGAGTAAAGTTTGTCTTTGACGAGGCAGGCAATCAACAATCTTTTCTATGTCTTTTCGGAAACCAAGGTCCAATAAGTGGTCTGCTTCATCTAGTATGAGCATCCTCAATCCCATCAAACGTGTGGAGAATCCAGACTTATTCTCAATGTGGTCCAGCAATCTACCTGGTGTCGCCACTATAATCTACAAAAGTAACAAGGAAGCAAGAAATTGATAAACAACTGGTATCAACTATATAGGAGTAGAAACACAAAAGCTACAAACAAAACCAGATTTTAAAAAAAGAGAAAAGAGAGAAGATGCCCATCAAATGACCATAAATATTCTTCATTAGAAAAAAACATGGACAAAAAGAGCACAAATGCAAGGATAAAATAGAAAAATACGGAGTAGAAAATAATACACACTCACTACTTCATATGGTAGGCCCATAGGGTGATAGAGGAGAGACCGAGAGAGAGAGAGAGAGAGAGAGAGAGAGAGAGAGAGAAGTGGTGCACCCTACCTACATTTAATCTTATATATCGTCTTACAACCAAACAAGAGAAAGACAACATTCCTACGCTCTTTTTCCCTTCCTAGAGTCCGATTTCACTCCCCTCTGTCTCTCTTGACACAAACACGCCATTTAAGATAAGATGATACAATCCCTCAATATACACTCTAATTTACATGATCCATTGCTAACAGATACTACTATTAGGTAAAATCTAAATCTAAAAGCTTAAAATAAGTCCAAGACTGACTAATGGACCTGCGATGGATGTGATTCCAGGCGTTGTTGGTCAACCTTGAAGCGTGTTCCCCCGACCAGTGTTTGCACACCAATGTTGTCATGGTGCTTCAGTAACACGTTTGTTTCTGCAGCTATCTGACTAGCAAGTTCTCTCATTGGGCATAAAATAAGCACATATAGAGGCGGGAACCTTTGAGCTGTCCTGCTCCTTTGTGGCTTCAGAACTGTTTCAATAGCAGGAATCTGTTTGTGCTTAACAACTCCAATGAAAGAAATAAAACCAAACAATACCAATCTAGAATCTACATAGAGACCAAAAGTATACCAAGAAAGCAACAGTTTTCCCAGTGCCAGTCCTTGCCTTGACTAATGCATCACTTCCTGTTAAATGGCCAATGAAATTAAAATATAGGAAAATCGAGGAAATAGGACCCTTTAAGTGACAGTTGTTTGGCGCAAATGAGTTGAATCTACTTTTTTTCAAACGAAAAACATTCAGTAACATTTGATACACCCAAAATCTAAAGAGCCAGACTAAGCCAGATAAGCCTAAAATAGCATTATCTATTCAGACTTAACCAGAGATAGAAGTGTGTCCAGATGTTTGTGTCCTGGAATGCAAATACTTATTTTACTTTCAAAAGTAGAAAATGAACTCCACGTAATCTAAGCAAAGACATACCGTCAAGGCAAGCAGATAAGGTAGCCTCTTGAACCCTAGTCATTTTTACATAACCTGCTTCTGTGAGTGCCTTTACAGTTGATGGAGATATCTCGTATTCATCAAACCTATTGAAGTCAAATTCACACATTAAGATGTTGTTCACCCGTTACTGTGCACAGCATAGATCAAATCTTTGAAACTGTGAAATTCTCAAACATGCCATATACCTTTTCACACTAAGAAGAGATTGAGATTCACCCTCGTCTTCCCCACAGTCATATTTCTGCAATCTCCTCTGAATCACCTCCTTACGAATTTCTTCCACTTGCTGTGACAAATCTTCCTCGTATCCTATAATCGGCAACGGCACTCGCTTTTCCAACTTCACATCATACTTCCCCAGAGCAGCACTACTCATTCTCTTAGCATTAGTGATACTTTTATTTTCTTCTTCAAGCGCCATACCATCATCGTACTCGTCTTCATCAGATGAATCAGACATATTTGACCTGAACTTACTTGGCCACTTGGCTCTTTGTCCTCTCGAATCCGTCACATCCTTCCTTGAACTATCCTCAAGTTTCACACTCCTTTTTCTTTCAACATCAGGCCTTTTCACACCACTTGCACTCCTTGTATCAAGGGAATAGCTTCTGGTTGTCAAAAAACTATGCAATATAGTATGATTCACGTATTCTATATCACCTATACTCACCAAATTTCCCAAAAATGCACATCCACCGCCACCTAAAGAATTAAGAGACCTCACAGAACTTCTAGTATCACTCGAGAAGCTCCTGAAGCTTGAAAACCCACTGGAATTCTGGCCAGAATTTGAATTTTCCGAGATTAATCTACGTACATTAAGAGGCTTGCTGATCACTCTACGCTTTGACTCAGGTGCGGGAGCCTCTATAGGCCCATCATCTTCATTCCACAAATCTTCAGCTCCCTCCTTCATAAACCTATCAGCGAGAGCCTTGATTTGCTCCTGAGGGGATATCGGGCCATGAGTTGGCTGTTGAGCGACGGCACTGGCCTGTTCGCCGGCAGCAGGGGAGAGTCTGGATCGAACTTGAGATCGGATTCGGGCTTGGTAAACCTGTTTCTCGTGATCAAGGAGTCTTCTCTCCTTCTCCCGGGCTTTCTTCTCGTGGAGGCGTTTCCATTGCCACTTGTTGAGCCCGCCGGGGAACGTCCTAGGGCCACCTCCCATGGAACGGACAAAAGTGAGGCCATTGAAGAGAGAAGGGAAGATTCGTCGACCTCTGAGATGAATAGCCCTAGAGAAATGCATCGTTGTTCTTCGATTTCTGCAGAATCAAAACTGCTCCGTATGAATTCTCGCCATTGAAGAGGGTTTAGGGTTTTAGAAAACAAAGCCACACTGTTCGGGCACTCGATTCCACATTTTGATCAAGTGATTAGGCACAGAATGGTTCATGATGTTTTAATTTAATGTTTTCATAAAATATAAACATAACATTTGTAATAACTTAATCCTACAAACTACTCCATACTCCATAGTTTGAAGATTTTATACAAACATTTATACGGAGTAATACATTTTCAAATAAAAGTGCAATAAAAAGTAAAAACACATAACACATTAAAAAATACTATATAGCATTTTAGTTTACAAACCTTATAAATTGGCAAAAAAAATAATGTGAATGAACAATTTGGGTTTCGACATAAATATACGGGACAACGAGACAAAACGTGATACTTTTTATTCATCCCTGTCTAGATCTATTTTAAATTAGTTCGAGAGGAGTTCATGCAAAATTTTGTTGTCCCAAATGAAATGAGACATTATAGGAATAAGAGTGGAATACTTCAGAATGAGATAATAGAATCGGGATTCTTGCTCACCCCTAGTGATTACTTTGTTAATTACGAAGTATATTTGTGCATAAATAAAATATAAGAAATACGGGCATTGCTAAAATCACTCTCCAAATGCATCAATTACTATATTTGCATCTTTCACTTATCATTGCTAAATTTACACCAATAACAAATTTATATCAATGGATGTGAATTTAGTAAAATTATGTCAAATGTGTGGAGTTATGCGTGTTCTCTTCAACTTATTTGATTGGCACTGATCAAATTACGATTAAGTTTTGATCAGTTCTGGTTGTAATTATATTTAAAATGATAAGTTGAATAGAACAGGTTCTTAGCCCTTTCGGAAGTGAATTTAGAAGAATAATGTTGATTTTAGATTATGTTCTCTTCGTTTGATCTGATTTTATTATGGTCTTATTTGATCTTATTTATTTTCAAAGCTATATTTAATTTTTTGGAATCAAATTATATATTTTTCAAGGCAAAATAAAATGGCCAAGTCACTACTTATTTTACAGAACTTAGAATATGATTCTTTTGGAAAAAAAATATCTAACTAAAAGTGAAAGAGTGAAAAAATACCAAAATAGAAACGCTAATCTTTTGAAACTTAAATAACGATTAATTTTATTCAATAAGACAAATATGCCCTTTATTTAAAATTTTAATGTAAAGTTTTATTATGGTTTAAAAAAATTATGTTTATTCGATGTGTCAATCACTATATCGTCACAGTTCCATTTGAAGTTACACTTCCATCTGCCACAACATTTTGTTCCACTGCCATCAACACTATGCATCAGACATTCCCTCACATCGCAACTAACTTCCACCACATTACCTTCTAAAATCACACTTGCACCTGATGTTGTCTGTAGATGTCATCGCACTATTGTCAACACCACCAGTCGCAAGTGTCACAACCTTGCTCCTGATTCTTATATTGTCATCAATGTCAAAATAAATACCAAATAATGTCACGACACAAAATACAAAATGTAAAAATTAACAATGCTTTAAATTAAGCATATTGCCAAGAAAATACAATGCCACCAATTCAATCTCACAAATATAAACACAATGTCTTCCTTGGTAGTGCGTTGTTGATTAATAACATATCGAGACCGAGTGACTTAGATTAGGGTACAAAACAAAGAAGAGAGATCATGACACATTAGGTGGGCAATTGACATATTAGTTTAGATGTTATGTATAGTAATATTGGAGGCATATAGGGTTTTTGAGTCCACAATGGAGCCAATGATGTCTTTAGGCGACCATGGATGACCCTATGATGGTCATGCTTTAGATAGAGGGATGACACAACAACGACTATGGTTAAGATGAAAACGGTGTGGGTGCATGACACCAGATTGCATCGGTAGTTCTAAGGTGCCAGTCATTATTATTTTTTAGATCCACCAACATTCCTTCAATCTCTAGCCCCGGTTGGCATACCTCTTCTCATATGTTTTGTTTTCATTTCTTCTTCATTTTCTACTCATCCAAACAATAGGGAAAAAACTTCAATATATACTCTGTATTTTATGTGTTTTCAGTTCTCATGAATTTCACTCATTGCATATTCTCTTCACATCCAAATAAAGCATTACAAAAGATGTATTTATTCATAATCAAGTCCATATCACTAAGCATTGCTATACCATAGATTTTTAGTTTTATTCGCTCTCTGACCATTCAACTCTTAAGAGCGACTTGTGAAAATCACTAGTCCAACCATGGAATAACACTCTTGAATCACTTATTCATGATATCCCAACGGTTTTTTAACTCTAGATATCCCTTTTCTTGCTTGTTTAGTTCGACTAAGTTCTAACCTACGAGTTCATCAATCATCTCAAATGACAAAATGAGTAACAATTCATTGAAAATCGTTTATTTCATTTGAAACAAATCCTCTCCATGGTGGTCGAGCAACTATATGTCTCTCCGTTTGATAGATTAAGTTGAACATAGTTCAACGAATCCTCAAATCACTTTAAGTGATAAAATGATACTTCACACTCAACAAAATCTATCATCATTAGTAGGAAAACAAAGTTATTAGTGTGAGATAAGTTGACTATATTGGTAGACCAAACACCAAAAAGCTCATAATAGCTCTTGTTTCATATGCCTTGTTTGTATGATAGACAAAACACCAACTTAGTTGCAAATCTCCATATGAAGTTCTTTTTGTCAAAGCACCACAACATGATATGAACATTTTAGAGTTTTGGATGCCTATGTTACACTTCTACACAAAAAGCAAAGAAGCCACAAGTGTGAAAAGAAGAGCTTCAACATGCGTTCAATTTTCATAGCATAACTCTATGTAAAGAAAGCCTTGCAAATTCCCACAAATCTTTTATTTCATGAGACAACATTCATTCCCATTCCAAAAACAACTACCCCAAGCTCCCATATTTCATTCCAATCACAATCCTATGGAGAAAAAAAACTTCAAAGTTCAAGTGTCCAACCTTCCTTCAGAAGACCCATCATCCAACATTCATCTTCCCCAAACTCCCATTTCACACCATACAAATTACAAACATTTCTCTTCACATGGTTGAACCTCAGCCCAACAAAAGTCACCAGGAAATCTATCAAACCCCATAAAACTCCTACTTACCTTCATGACTTTGTTTATCAGGTCTTTTGCCAAGTTCACACCTCATTGTTCTAATGCCATCTTCTCTAATAACACATATTCATGAGCTCTAACTCAAGCTAATCAAAATAACCAAACACACCCTTAATCCAGT
The DNA here is from genome assembly GCA_900332095.2 of Cuscuta campestris. Lineage (NCBI taxonomy): Eukaryota > Viridiplantae > Streptophyta > Magnoliopsida > Solanales > Convolvulaceae > Cuscuta > Cuscuta campestris. The sequence goes on along the minus strand of OOIL02001845.1, from coordinate 289,184 downwards.
ATCAAAGAATCAGGAAGGTAAAGAAGAGAAAGGGAAAAGACTAGTAAAAGATTTTTCAAAACCTCTCCATTTCACATGTACCAAAAACACCCTTAATCCAGTATTCAAGAACAGGAGCATCAATATTAAGCATAACAGTAGCAAAATCTAAAACCCTAGACAACAAAAGAAACCCAATTCAGATCAGGTGATTTACTACAAAAGATTTAACAGGCAGAGATTTTCTTTTCATCTCTTCTTCTTCATTTCCCTGTTTTTTTACTTGGCGAGATATATGCACACCAAGTGTTTGAGAAATGGACTGCAAAAAAATGAAACGAAGAAGAAGAGATTGAAGAAATATCATTTGATTTTGTCGATGATTCCAGTGATAACCTCGTCCATGTCGAGATCCTTCATCGCCTTGAACGGCCTCTTCATGTCCAGAAGGCTGACGAAAGTCTCCCCGTCTTCTTCGCGGATCTCGAAGCAGCCCTTCCTCGGCTTTTCCGGGTTCACCACCACTCTCACGCCGGAGACCGCCGCCTCCAGCGCTTCCTTGGCCTTCAAAGCCCGAGTCTTGAACGAGTTGCACTGCTCGATGACGACGGTCTTCCCTTCAGCCCCGCCGTCCTCCGCCGCCACGGCAGACGGCTTTTCTCCTCTTCCCTTACCTTTCTTTGGTTTCTCCGCTGGCACACCGACCGGTCCCTCCTCCCTCTCCGCCTCCGGCGTCGGCGACTTGGCCGCGGCGGTTCTCTTGGGTTTCTTGGCCTTGGGGAGCTCCGGCTTGGCGTCGTCGGATCTGGCGGCGGCGAGGCGAGCTGAGCTCCGAGTCACCCTGGTTGCGGGCTCCACCGCAGTTCTTTTCCTGGTCGCCATTTCAGCTTATCGAGCTTTCTCTTGGAGAAGGCAGACGGGAAGAAGAAGACAAAACAGAACAATTTCTGGAGGGGTTGTTATAGAGAGAGAAAGTCTGCGATTCGTGGGCTTACATGGGGAGGGGCGGGGCAGCAGCTTTTCCGTATTTTACGGGACATCAGTCCATCATCAACCAGTCGCTGCATTTCCCGCGCTTTCCGACTGCCGAGATTTAGGTTTGGAGCCGCGAGTACACGGGAAGGACTGAGGGAGCGACGCACCCGAATACGGCGGTCGTCGTTTTTTGGTTTGTTGAGAAGCGCGCCAGTTTGTTCTCCCCCTGCCGATTCAAAGTTCAAAATTTGAACCATTTCTCGATTTGTGCGTGTCATCCTTGCGCAGGGATCATGCTAATCTTCTCTGTATCGTTCCAATTTTATCGGATGTCCCCAAAGGGCATTCGATAAAAATCAGGTAGCAACCCCCTCTTTGATGAATACAAGAGATCCTCTACTAAAATGGAATTCGGCTGTTGATCATGAATTTACTCTTAATAAGAGGGCTGGGTGCGGCGGAGTCATTCGTAATAAGAGTGGAAAATGGCTTGGTAATTTTTCCTACAAAACTAGACCAAATAACATCGAGGAAATCGAGGTTAAAGCCATTGAAAAAGGCATCCAATAGGCATGGGGTAGAGGGGTGAGGAATCTTGAGGTGCAGTCTGACGCTAGAGAAGTTGTCAATTGGATTACAAGATCGACGAGTTTGAGGGGACCCATCAACGATACCATTATAGCGATAAAGAGTTGGACAAACAGATTTCATAAAATCAGCTTTAAAGTCATCTTGCGTGAACAAAATAAGGTTGTGGATCGTCTTGCTAACCTTGGGGCCTTTCAAGATATTTCATGGAGAACGTTTGAGGTCCCTACTGCAGATTTGGAAAACTTGAGTACTGACGATATGATGAGGGTCACTACTATGCGACGCGCTACCACCACTCCACGAGGCTACTAGCTCGGGGTCTCCCCCTCCTTGTTGATCAAAAAAAAGTTCAAAATTTGAGTCCATTTTTTCATGGTAATACTCCCTTCCAAGTTCCACCAAATACCGCCAATAGTTTCATTTCTTTTTCAACCAGTTTTAAAAAATCTCACATTTTTTATTCTTTTAAACCCTAGTCATGTAATATTGGTGCATGTTCAATATCAATAAGACAAATGACCCTCTAAGTAAATATTTTTTCCCTCCCACAAAGATATTTCTGTTTTACTTTTAATTAAGATATTCAAAAAAAATTAATTTTGTTTTGTTTTCTAAAAATGCTCTTGATGTGATGAATAAGTGATTAGTAGATTATTAGTAAAAAGATATCATGCGATATGTTGGTAAAGAATTAATAAGGGTAAACGTGATTTTTTTAATAGAAAATGATGGATTTTGTAGGATTAGAAAAAAGAAAGGGAAATTTTTTTGGGAGGAAGGGAGTATAAATTATCAATAAAATTGATACTCCGTACTTTTTACTCACTAAGGCAGATTCTATTCATCTAATTTGAATAATTCTGAGCTAATTAAAATAAATTCTAACTTAATCTAAATGTACTTATATTTAAAACTACTTCTGATCTGGTCTGATCCAATTTCAATAAGAAAAAGTATAAAGTAATGAGAATAAATTGACGAGAACGTGACTTAAACCCCCTACACCCGCCAACCCTCCTCTCATCCTTTCGCCGATTGGTTGTAGTGTTCACTATTGAAATAATCAATTTTTTGAATAGAACATTGTAGGTGCCCCGGGTCATTGAGAACCAATGTCACATGAACCGACCCTAATTTTAAAAAATAAATTTTAACAACTTTTTTTTCTCAGTATTTTTGTTTATTTTTCATGAAGTCAAAGTAAGACAATAAATTTAGAAGAGATGTAGTATTTTAGTTTATCTTATTATTTAAAATTCACTCTAATTAGAACATTCCTTCAAAAAACACTAAAATATATTCTCTAAAGTATATAGTTAAAATTTAACTAACTATACTCTTTACAAAGGGCCTGTTTGGGAATAGCGTTAGAGGTTAGCATTAGCGTTTTGAAAAGGCTATCTACGTTGTTTACAAAGAAGTTTTTAAGAACCTTTCATCTCTACAACTTTGTACATTTATAACAATATTCCTTATATTTATTTCGTAATCTTTGAAATATTTACATACGAATCAAGTACTTTCATTAATATACACCATTTTTTTCTTATTACGAAAATACTATAACCATTACACTAATCTAAATTACTAGTCATGCAATGCACGGGTACAGATCTAGTACCTAGTTATATGTTGGCAACAGAAGAAGGAAGCCGGATCAAAGAAGGAAACTGAATCCCTTTGGGATTTGGTTTAGTATCTTTCCTAGTTTGCTTAGTTCTTGTTTTAGTAGAAATAGAAATATGGTAGGAATAGAAGTTTACTTATATGCTTTTCTCTCTTCCTATTTAAAGAGGGTTAGACCTTTGTAATTTAAAAAAAGAACAATTCAATACACAAATATTTTCTCCTCATATTCTTTTCTACATGGTTCTACATGGTGCCGGAGCCAGGTTCTTGGTGACCTAATATTTTCTGTCTTCGCACCTGGCGGGCGCCACCACCATTAGCCGCCCGCCGGGCCGTTGTTCTTCCTCCATTCCAAATTTCCTACCACCACCAAACTGACAACACCTCAAACCTAAACCTTACCCATATTGAATCACAAGAATCATCATCATTCCATACCCTTTCTACCCATCACCTTGCCGCAGAAACAAATCCATATTGGTTTGTAGAAAGTGCCGCACCAATTGTCAGGGTCTCTTTGGCCGCAAGTCACTCCCGTCATCCTTAGAAGGATGTCCTTCTCAATGAAGAATATAACTCATGAAGAAATTGTTCGACAAGGGTTGTTCTACAGAGATAGACAACTCTTTATTTTGCCGACGGAAAAAATTGACGTTCAGGATGTTCGAAAAAAATGACGTTCGTCCTGTTCGTTTGAATTCGATGAAGGTTCGAAAAGAATGGCGTTCCTTTAATCGACTGATTATTCGGCGGATTCGAAAAGCTTGGCATCTCCGTTGAAGAAAAAAACTGAAGTGTCTAGATGACACTTGGACAACGATGGCAGCGGCTTCCTCAAGCTTTGTTCAATCTTTTGATGTCCAAGCTGGGCATGTTGAACTCTCATGCTCTAGCTTGAGGGGGGTGTTAGCAACAGAAGAAGGAAGCCGGATCAAAGAAGGAAACTGAATCCCTTTGGGATTTGGTTTAGTATCTTTCTTAGTTTGCTTAGTTCTTATTTTAGTAGGAATAGAAATATGGTAGGAATAGAAATTTACTTATATGTTTTACTCTCTTTCTATATAAAGATGGTTAGACCTGTTAGACCTTTGTAATTTAATAAAAGAACAATTCAATACACAAATATTTTCTCCTCATATTCTTTTCTACATTATAATATGCTTTAATCCTAGTCTCTAATCTCATTTCACATTTTCTTTTCTTCTTTCACATCTATATTTTTTTTTATCTTCTTCCCGCATGTGGCTTCTTGGTTTACATGTAGAAGAATTAAAACCTCAGATAATAAAAGTTTTTTTGAAAACTATTTAGTCTATTGCCACGTAGAATGTAACGTCTATCTAACATATTTTTTCAACCTACTGAAATACTCTTCATACAATAGTCAATACTTCAACTAAAGTTTGAACATGTGATCTTTCATTTTAAAAAGTCACACTTACCCCGCTCGATTACAAGGTTTCTCACAAAAAAAACTAAAGCTTTATTTGGTACACGGAATTCAAGTCATGGAATTAGAATTGGGTACTGCAATTCCAATTCTGTTGTATGGTATCACAAAAATATGTGGATTTGGAATTAGTAGTGCAAAAAATGAATTGGAATTGGACAATTCAATTCCATCCAATTCAATTCTTTAGAATTTTAATTCCAATTCCATCAATTCCGTGTACCAAACAGCCCTAGGAATTTTAAAACCCAAAGAAAGTGCCAAATCCACACTTTTTTTTGCTTGAGACCTTTGCCCTCTTCTTAGACATTGGATACACCGTTGCCAGCATTTCGTCTCGCGCAACATCCCACAAAATAGATTATTGTCTGCAATAGGAAAACACAATGTTCAGTCATATTTTATTGGAAAAAATATACACCCCATGTCTACACCGGTGTCATAATATGACACCGGTGCATTTGGAGATCCTACTATGCTTTTTAAGGCTCCGAAATAAGTTCTACCCTCCTTAATCCCTTCCTCCTTACCCCTAACACCGATTTGTTAAAGTAGCAAATCAGTGCCAAAGGCGAGGGGATGGAGGTCAATAGTAGGGGACTTTTTTTGGGAGGGTTGGACCCACATCACGGCACAACGGAGGACTGTAGGACCCTGGTGTCATAATGTGTCACCCAAATTTGGTGTCAAAAGAGTCCCACTGAAACTCGGTGGGTTCTTTTGACACTCAGTTATTTGAAGACCCGACGATACTCCGCCGGGCCTTCTTTCTCGCCCCTGATGCTAAGTTTCTATACTGTAAGGCAAGTAGGCACCAAGGGCGAGAGAATAGGCACAATTGAGCATTGTAAGATCCCGGTGTCATAATATGACACCCAAATTTGGTGTCAAAAGAACCCCACCGAAACCTCATAAAAGATTTACGAGTACCCCTCATATCAAGTTGACCCTTTTCTTAATAGTACCAAAGGAAAGAATAGAGCATGCATTACTAGAATGGCGAAGAGGACGAGATTGAAGACCGCAACCACTCTCCATTCAGTTTTCATGTACTCAGCAACTCCGGCCCTGAGGGGAAAAAAAGTTCATTGAATGTCTCAAAGAGGAGTGAAAAGAACGAAGAAGAAGCCGGGCATAGCAAACTCACTTGCAAGAATCACAGTTATAGCACAATATATCTCTTTTGTTTTCGTAGAGCGTGCAATCCTTGTTGGAGCTGTTTGGATGGAAGGTCAGGTCATAATATGACGTGTTTCGGGCCGGATAACCACACCTATATATAAGACAATGGCATTACTAACATAGTTAGCTACTCCAAAGAAAAAGTTAGTGTTTAGTTTAAAGAGTTGCAGAAATAGCTGATAAAAAAGAGAAAAGTGTTCTGCCAAACGGGGACTAAAAGAAATTCACTGTTCTTTCGACAACCATTTTGGGTGTCATAATATAACACCGAGGTATTACAGTGCTCCGTTGGGAGCATGGAACCCCAAAAATGCTCCCCCGAAACCATCCAAAAATTCCAACCCCACCCCCACCCCCTACCCAGCCTCGTATAGCATTTCGACAAAATGCTAGGGGGGAGCTGGGAGGCTAGGGTGGGGGAAAATAGCTCGGTGTCATATTACGATATGAGTGTCGGTGTCAGAATAACTGGGTTAAGAAAAGAAATGCTTACTCTGATGGTGGCCTGCAGCAACCAGCTTCAATTGGACTTAGCTTTGCATATCTATACTGCTTGAGATTCTGTCAGAAATAAGTTCATAAAACCCCTCATATTAGAGAGGTTTTTTTTTCAAAAAGAAAAAAAGATTAAATTCCATAAATGGTCCTTAATTACAAGTAGTTCTCCATATTCAGTCCTAGATTCTAAAATATTACACCTCAATTTTTGAAAACTAATCCACAAATAGTCCTTTAGGCCAAATATGAAAAAATATTTTTTTTTCCATGTATAGTCCTAGAAGGACCGATTATGCAATAGTTTTAAAAAAATTGTGGACCATTTATGTAATATCTTAGAATTGGGAAGTAAATATAGAAAATCATTTGTAGCTAGGGACCATTTATGGAATTTACTCAAAACAAAAACAACAGAGTAATCCGAGTCACCAACCTTATATTTTTGGGACAGGTTATTGCAGTCGTCAGATTTCACAAGACAGTTCCTCAGGTGTTCCCAGTTATGAGAGCTATTGAGCTAAACATCATAGCACGAAATGAACTGTTAACCAAGAACGATAAATCTTGAAAAACCATGAAACTTCAGGAAGTCTTGATGATCTGATCAATGCAATACCTGTTTTAGGAACCAAGAATGATAATCTTGGAGTTGATATTCCTTGTACCTGACCACATAAAATTATATTAGTTTGGTTCTAAATGACTGAAAATATTCTTCGGCGTCTTGTTTGGGTCCCATTCCATTCTGTCAAGAAACTAATTCAACAAAAGCTCAAGTTTTTGGTTGCAGATCAAGAAAAGATTTTACACTCTAAGGTTCAAACTTGTTACCTCTCTACATTAGCAAAGCTCAGATACAATGTCAATGAACCAATTCGACCAAAAGCTTGAGCTTTTAGTTGTGGACCCATGAAAAGTTTTTTATAATGTAACACATTCCATACTGAGATTTTTGCCAAGAAGACACAATACCCAATGTCCCAATCCATCCGTTTCTTTTCGTCCAAAAACGAAAAGTTATGGCCATTCGGGAGGAACAGAGCAACATGAACACGGCAATAGCATTCATGCAACTTCATTTAAAAAATACAGGATCTCACTCTGATGATGAAATATACTCTAAGAATTAAGGTGTTACCTTAAGCCACTTACACTGTGACCAGAACCCTTGTTTGTTACAATAAATCTGCAAAAGTATAAAAACATATCAATATAACACACATATATATTTACACACATGACACATGCAAGTTCTAAAGATATTACTACATCCGTCCCGAAAAGATGCGCTCAGTTTGACTCGGTACAATTTTTAATAACATGAAAACTATTGTGTGATTGGCAGATGAGAGAGAAAAAATGTGAGCCGCATAAGACTTTCCAAACATAGAAACATCCACATCTGTTTTGGGTCGGACCAAAAAGGGAACCATACAAGTTTTTTTAGGGAGAAAAGGGTACATAGTTTTCCCAAAATGATCAACAATTGAGATTACTTACGCCAAGACAGTAAAGATCAAGATTGCCACCAGAATTAACAGCAGCATGATCAAGTACTGAAAACCAAGGTCAAGAAACAAGCATAAGATAATGCTGTAAATACATTGATTATGTGATTCTTGTGTAAATAATCAGTATACATCAAATAAGGATGGTACACACAATCCATAACAATATGGGGTTGCTCTTCCATGCACCAAGAAATCCAAAAACCGATCTGAAAAATCAATCCAAGAAAAGGCTCATATATCATAACAAATTTCACATCATAAAGAACGCATACACTACAAACAAAAACTCAACACTGTTAGGTTGGGGATCAAGATGCATGCAACCTGATGGATATATTGGGACATGCTCAAATATGTATAGTGAGTGAGGTCAAATATACTTGCTCTATTCTATAATTATTACTATATTTAGACACACCTAAGCCCACATGTATAGTAAGAAGACACTACGTCATATTTTTGATACTTTGGTGGATTAATATCCATCACAAACTTACCTATGGAATGGGGCATGGAGTCTACTTCTAATACACATTTGATGCATTGTTGCATTTACTAGCCAAAAGTTCTTACAAAGTAAGAAGCAAAGTAAGTTTGGTGTGCCATATTTTATTTAGGGGGGAGGTTCGGGTGACATTAGTCTCCCATGTCATCCGGCCTTGATTGGAGCAACTACGGTGCTCCGTTCGAAAAATTGATGGTTCCTACCCCCCAACCTCCCAGTAAACCCCCTACCCCGGCCCAACCCAAACCTACCCCACCACCTCCTCCAATTGCACCCTACAAAACTTAGTTGACTTTGGAGTCAAATTTTGATCCCAAAGTTAACTAAATTTTGTGGGGTGCAATTGGAGGGGGGGGGGGTTTATCTGGGAGCTTGGGGGTAGGAGCCTTCAATCTTTCAAACGGAGCACCGTAGATGCCTCGGGCCATCCTATGACATTAAAATCTGATGTCACTTGAACTAGGGTGTTTATTTAGTCCATTTATACCCAAAGCTAAAAGATAGTCAACAACAACAACAACACAGTTAAATCCCACAAGAGTAGGGTCTGGGGAGGGTGTGTGTACGTAGACCTTACCCCTACTCGAAAGTAGAGAGGCTGTTTCCAAAGAGACCCCCGGCTCAACGTCGAAAGTTGCATTCCTTGACTAACTGCTACTTCATTAATTAAAGAAGCGCAGACAGTTTAAAAGATAGTCAATAATGATTTTTTTTATAAAACTCCAATAGCAATGGATGCCAATATGCCATATCATAAGCGAACCAAGACTCATTAATTTGAGGCTTACATGAAAAAAATCAATATGCCAAGAACAACGATATGAAGAGCGAGAGATTTTCGACAGCCATCGTGGTTAGCATTCATCCAAAGCCCAAAGCCGATTACACCCATGGCTAAAATCTGCATTTTGAAGATGAAAAGAATTACAATCAAAGGCCCAATCTACTGAAACAATATACACAAAGTGTTCTTACTTCGCCAATCAAATTCTAGCCATCTGATTGCAAAATTAAGCTCAAGAAGAACCAAAAGATTTCATTTTTGTGCGTACATAAAAAAACCAGCCCAGCCCATTCTAATGCTCCATTTGATTCAAGGAAAACATTTATCAGCAAAGTTTGGTTAACAATTTGGAAGAACGTGCATTGGCAATGAAAAAATTTAAACCTAATTATAGCTCAATGTTTTTTTGCTCTTGTATATTTCTATGGAAAATTCAGAGTCTCTTGGAAATAGACTCTCTACTTTCACTAGGGGTTAGACCTGTGTACGTACACCGTCTCCAACCCCAAATTCTTGTGGGATTTTGTTGGGTCCTTTATTGTTGCCATTCTTGTATTTATACGGAAAATGACCTTTTGGGGTTACACATTTCTCCTTGTATTGTACATCTACCAACTTATGGAGTATTTTTTAGAAAACATTCACCCCCTAAAACATTCACAACTTATTATCAAGCAAAAGGAGCATTTTACACAAGAGCAACAAACTCATTAAAATCCCACAAAAGAGAAACTGGCTCAAAACACTGAAACAAATAGCATAAAATCCAATCAATTTGGGAGCAACTAACAACTCCAATAATGAGAAGAAGCAACATTCAAGAATTATTGTACATGAAACTGGAGATACCCAACATAGGAAAGCATATTTTTTTATTAATAAAAAGAGTAAACAAGAAATGGGTATGTTACCATTGTGAGAAAATTGATCCATCTGATTACAAAATTGCTAACTGACCCCATTTCCACCTTCTCTTCCCGTCTTCTCACTCATTCAAGAACTCCAACATATATAAATGTATACACACACATATACATATGCAGAGAGGGGGTTTTTGTGCAGAGTTTGGGTATGAGAAGGCTCGAGAGAGAAGATGAAACTTGCACATTTAACTTTCTTAGCACAGCAAAGCAAAGCAAAGAGGAATGACACATTCTGGTGATTAGGATGAAAAGATAAGGGCATTTTGGGCAATGTAAAAATCCCCCCCTGCCCAGACTCGTTTGGGGCGAAACGGCTAAAAAGGGGGAGTGATGAAGCGTATACGGCAACTATATAGGGCGTATAAGACTCGTACACATACTGTTTAGGTTTCAAAAAAGTGAAATTTGCACTAAATAAGACCAAAACATAATGATTTTCCTAATGTAGGACTTAAACTTTTTTATTTTCTAAATAGGACTTAATAATGACCTAGTGGGAGGAATAATATCCAGTAATGCTAGACATTTACTTGAATAATGACTACTTGATAATAACCAAAAAGGCCTACATTGGAAAATAAAAACATATGGTCCTATATGGGTAAAGTCATTATATTTTAGTCCTATTTAGGTAAATTTCTCTTCAAAAAATAAGGTAAGAAAATTGAGTTTTAATTTTAAACCGATTAATGGAGAGTTAAATTGAAATTTTGAAGTTACACCAAAGTGCAAGAAACAATAACTAAGCGTAGAGTGCATCATAAGTAGCACCTCTTCATCTACAAAATATATAAGTGAAGGCTCCTAACAAGTTATTGGTCATATTCAACGTTTTGGCCGGTATATAGGAACATAATTTCGCGTTGTATTTGGTATTTCACGATGTTTCTATTTTGATACTTTATCTCAAAATAAGTTTGACATTAAATTTAATATTGTAACACTCAAAATAATGTCAATGTTTTACATTGTGTTTTTGTGGGATTAAGGTTATGTTTGGAAAACAGCTTTTTGGATAGCTTTTGACATCTTTAGTTGATATTGACTTTTTTGACTAAGTGAACAACAAAAATCATTATTTGGCTAATGAATTTTTTACTTGGCATTTTGATCCAAAAAACCAAAATCTGAAAAGCCAAAGGGAATAGCTTTTGGATTTAGCTGTTAGAAAAATTAAGTTTTTTTATACATTTTTCTCAAGCAACATTCTATAGAAGTTCATTTTTTTCTAAGACAATGTTCTATAGCTAGCTTTCCACACCCTAAAATTTCTAAAAACAATAACACTTCCATCACATTTAAAGAATGAAGTGTGAAATTGTATGGGGTGGCAACAAAGGCTAACAAAATTCATCTTATTATATTCATTTAATTATTGTTAGTCTTGGTCAATTGATGCCCAAATTGTTAGGTTTGGGTAAGGCCAACCTACAATTGAGCTTAAACCACCTTAGTTTAAGATAAGTTGACACCAAGAATATGAGAAAAAAATATTTTCTAATGATACGTCACGTTCTTGAAAAATAGGTCATTAGATAGTTTAAGACAACAATGAAGGTAATGTCGAAGCAGAATTATACATATAACCAATCTTCTCTAAACATTACTCATAAATCTCATATTAACATCATAAAATATTTAGTGGATTGAAGTCCATCATACTCAAACAATGATATTGTAATCTATATTTGAATTTTAATTTTTTCTAAAAATAAAAAAAGAAAAAGAAAAGAATCAACCAAAGAATGCCTTCAAAATTCATCGTCTCATAAGTCTCACTATTTTTAAACAATTTTTTCTTTAAATAGCGGGAGCGTCATCGGTTTCACCGACAATGTCACTCTGTGAATCCTCTAGCTTGAGTTCGTCGGTGTCGGCAACTGCCTGAGCTTCGCTGCTCTTTTTGCCAGAGGTACTTCTGTTGAGATTATTATAACTACCCTTTTCTTTGAATAGTTGAGAGAAGTGAGGTTTGCAATAGAGGAGTCCATCCAATGCAGCATAAGAAGAGGTTGTGAGCTTGCATCCTCCATGAGAGCACTTAAAGCAATTTTGGTGAAAGTAGTATCCATCCACAGTTACCTAATCACGATATATTACTCCTCAATGCACAGGGTATTAATATCATACATCTAGATATAGGATATTTACTGTACATGCGACATATGCACGTCTATAAGTTACACGATCATCATTTCACATATTTATTTCTTCGCACATACTTACCCCATGTTAAATTAATATATAGCATCAAAACTCTTGAAGATATGTGAATTTTTCTAACAATGATGTAGTCAAGCGGTGTGTCCCGTTGAGGTTGGGATGATGATGATACAATATAATTTGAAAAACTACGTGAAATGACCAAGTGATTGGAGATTTTTGGTTAATATCTTTTGTTGAAAGTCTTTCCCATAATAAAAACGGTAGCGAGATCATGTTCTATGTTGGTTGGTAGGATGGTGCACGATGATTGAAAGATCAAATTGATTATCACTAAAGAAGCCCAAAGTCCCATATAATTAAGAGGTTTTAGAAAAAATTATAAGTGTGTATTTAGCTTCATTAGTATGGGGTCTTTTGAAGGGTGCCCTACAACAATCTGTATGGTTTATTCCAAAGTCGATTATATGACACGCACTCATGTAGAGTTAAGAGTGACAAGAGGCAAACCCAGCAATTTGTGAGTAATCTACGACTATCAACGAGCCCTTTTAGAATGTAGCATGACCCCAAATACTCCATATTATTTACTTCAACTCAAAATCTCTTGAATTAAAAATCTGATATTTGCATCTCCTCTAAAGAGGGTTTATAAATATAAATAAAATTAATATCAATTAAAAGAAAATGAACACTTAAATGGAATTGAGCAAGCACTCTCATAGATAAGAGTTTAAGAGTATACTCCCCCGTCCCACTCTTTTTGTCCACTTTCATTTTTGCACACCATCCAATGCACTTCTTTAATCCATTTTATCTTGTAATTTGTATATTAAAAAATTATAAAAATTATATATTAATAATCTATATGTTAAGACAAATCAAACAAGATCACACATGACTATTTTTAGACTTACACATTGAGAGAATTTGATGAGTCAAAGTGCTTAGATGAACAGTTCCAAAAGTCAAAACTGGACAAAAAGAGTGGGACGGAGGTAGTATTTCATAAATAGTCCCAAAAAACATAGTGGGATGCCATTATATAATGATATAATGTCACAGTGCAAACTCCTATTTTTAGATGAAAATATAGAACTCCTATTTTGAGAATGAATGCTTTATTTTACCCTTATTTATGATAATTTCTTAAAACTATGTGTTATACTGGACCATTAGTGGAATTTATTTAGAATTTAATGTTAGCTATATCAATATTCGCATAAAATTATCTTCTTCTTCACTATTTATTGGGTCAAACAGTGTTCACTTTGTTGGTATATTTTCATTACTTATTTGATACTCCATAAAACACATAATCTTGTTATCTCTAGTTTCGTAGATTTTTTATAGCTTTAATTAAATATCATAAAATACAACGAGAAGTTAATTTTAGGAGAAACCAAATTTTTTATGCTAATTCTCCAACTTTTTTTTACATAAATATGGGGCAATGACTTACCTTCTCCAAGGGGTATACAGTTTTTTTGCATGTTGCACACTTTTCTTGGGTGCCAGAAAAAACTGAAGATAGTTTGCTAGGGGTCCTTGCCTGCATTAATATATAAGATTATTATTTCTTTTTTATAAAACTATAAATAAATAGGAGTAACAAGCACTAAAAAAGGAGTAAAAAGTCTATTCTATATATCTTAGAGCATCTCCAATCACGCTAAAATGCAATGACTAGCTATATGTTATAGTTTGACAACCCAAACAAAATTTCATGCTCCAAAAGGCTTGCCAAAGTTTTGACCAACTTGCTAAAAAATGAAAATGTTTTGTTACTAATAACAAGCTTGGTAAAATATAGCAAGCCAAAAAAGAAGAAGAAAAATGTTGATTGGATTAATTTCTTTCATGTGCTACAATGAATTTGTTCTCTCACATTCAGTGCCACAATGCAAGAAGAAAAATAAAATATTATTTTATTTTTTTATAAAAAATTTTTTTAAAAAATAGTATTTTACTTTAAATTATTTTTTTTTAAATTGCATACTTATAGAGTATTACTTAGTTTTTAAAAAATAAAATAATAAAATTTAAAAATTATTGTAAATAGTGTACTATAATAGTAAAATCAATACGGAGTATATGTTAGCTAAATTGTAGCAAGGGAAGTTTGGAGATGACAATGCAAAATGGCTTGCTATACCATTATTCATATGTTAAAAACTGGCTTTAGCAATTGTGGTTAGAGATGCTCTTAAATTTGTCCAAATAAAACTCTACTTTTTCCAACTCATTTTATAAATGTTATAGCCTTCTAGGTGTCATAAAAATGTTTTTCAATTATTAAAAGAAAAGAAAATTGAATTGTGGACTTTTTTTTAAATGTCTTGAGTCAAATGATATCTTTTTAGCATCTAATTAGCATGTTTTGAAAATGATATCCAATGATATTTTTAAGTGTTTATATTTTTAAAATTAATTTATATGTTTAAACATAAATGCTAATGGTAATCATAAAAATGTTTCCAAACAAAGCATAAATTTTTTTAGTTTCACATGCCAGTTTTAATTAACAAATAGAATTTAATTAGATCATCAAAGAGATGTGTGGAGAAAGTGTGTACCAAATCCCCTTGCTTCCCAACTTCTCGTCCATGGCAAAAGATCAGCAAAAAATGTATGATTAATTAGTTATTCGAGTATAAATAAATATTACGGAGTATATTGTAATACAGTGAATAATACTAAAAAATTTTCGAGCATAAAAGTGTACATCATAATTGCAAGGGTGTTGTTAAATCCACTCATCTTAAGGGTAAAATTGGACATTTGCCACAAATTTGGTGGATATAACAAAAATATGAGTAAATTTAGCAAAACCCTAATTGTAATTGACAAAGGGAGGTACAAACTATTTTACTCACTCCCTCCAAAAACTATTATCGTCTAGTTTATTATTACAGACTCTGGCATTTCTTTGTTTGTATGTGCAATTTTATTGATTGTTTGATAAAATAAAATAAATATGTCATCACTTGTGTTTTAGAACTTTTGATGTAGTTTTAAATATATATATTTTATTTTTTATTTTTAAATTAATTTATATATAAAATCATTTAAAACATATGAAATTTTTTACAATGTCTCGTATAGGAAAATATTTTTTGGAAGAGGCTTGAAATGTACTAAAAAAACAGAGTCGGCCCAAAGATAATGCACCTTCCAATCAAATTCTTTTGGGCTTTCTCGATCCCAACAAAAAACTTAGTCAGAGCGTATTCACTTCGTGTGACCTGATTCATTATGATATTAACTTATTAAGATTTGGGCTAATTTGATATGATTTTTTATCTTATTTGAATTTTCTATTCTGATATGATCTGATACTAGTTAAAGTTAAAGTTACATACCGTATATATTTCTTGTCCAATCTAATTGATTAATGCTTATCTTTTTTTTACTAGGGAGTGAGTAATACATTTCTTCTTCTTTTTTTCAAAAGACAATGAACTATTTTTTTTAATGTTAGTTCAATGTCAATTGTGCAAAATGTAGGTTAACCTAAGGTGTATGGTGTAGTTACGGAAGATGGTAGTAAGTATTTGCTTACTAAGTGGTGGAATTCTAGATAAATTCTTACTATCATGCATGTTAAGAAAATTTTTAGTTATTATTTTTTAAGAGAAAATAAAGTTTATGCAGGAAGATCCACAAAATTCTGCAGATCTTATGTACACCAAGGAGCAGAGGCCTTAGCTAGAGTCGAGCTGCAAGATCAGCTAAGAAAATTTTTATTTTGGACATCATCATTTTACAAAAATTCTTTGATTCTTCTCAAATGAAGGCCAACGTACGTGATATACATTTAAATGTATAAGTTTTAACATTCGGATGTATTGTAATCACCAATGTCATTTGACCAAAAGACACATGACATTCAAATGTTTAATATAAAACATTTGAATATTTTCTTGAATAAATACAACGATTTGTAAAATTGTGGAAGCAATGTTTCGCGTATAAACTGCCATATACATTCAAATTTTTTTTATTCAAGCATTTGAATGTTTCGTGACTGGTTGTGTTGTTTTACATATCATGCGTTTTGTCTCTTTTGTACTGTGTATTTTATTTAGACTTTATTCTTAACCTTTGGGGGCCGGTTTACTCCCTCTTGAACGTGTAATCATCTCTTTCTTCTTAAATAAATTAGGTAAGTGTTCCCCGGCCTTACCACACCGATTTTGGTGATCTCTACTGGGACCTATATATATAAATATAAATATATATATATATATATATATATATATATATATATATATATATATATATATATATATATATATATATATATATATATATATATATAGTCACATGGTATGTTTGAACACGGTAGAACTTTCTTGCTCATTCTACATACTTATATTTTATCTGATTAAAGTATTTTAATTTGGTATATCTCGAAAGAACTTTAATCTGAAAGCACATTTCATAGCTACACAACATCGTCTCCTCAATGCATTAGTGTTTAATAGAAACAACTCTCAATTTTGTACAAGTGAAATCGATCACATACATCTTGATTTCAAACTTAAATAGAAATGAGATTATACTAGATTGTTGTTGTCTTTATAAATGTTTAGTATTTGGCTTTCAATCATTACATTTTAATTCCACATTATCTCCATTATTACCGAAATGTCCATCATAATTTCAATGTCTTGGCGAGTCTAATAATATCCTTCATTACCTGAAGTAATGTCCTCCACATTGTATCGTCAAAAGGACCATCCTTCGCCATGTTATTATGACAATTCACTATCCCCAATCTTATTCCTATTGAATGTTCACTTCAATCGAAATGATTTTTTCAGAGTGTTTAAGGTCCTTTTATCCATGAAGAAAAATAACAATGTTCACGAGATTCAAATGTTCTTGCGATAATGACCACAACGACATGGGAGAATAAAAGAAAAATATTTAGTTAGCCTGTGTAAGGGCTACGATGATGGTCCACAGTGGCACGGGGTGAGGGGATGCGACAATGGTCAACAATGACATGTGGTAAGAGGTTGCGACATGACTCTATCAGAGTAGAGGGTGAAGCTGTGGCCGGTGGCAACACCATTGGGGGTGGCAGGACAAAAGAATTAGACGGTAGAGAAGAAGGAGAAGAAAAATAAGATTGAAGAGAAGATGGAGGGGGAGGAAAGACTTGGATTAGGGTTATGGTTTGACACTATATATTTAAATGGTGGCTCTAATACCCATTAGTATAGTATTATCTATTCCTCTTAAGTACTTGGATAAGGATCGAACACGGGATATGTAGAAAATTTTGGTGGCTTCCTTGACATTGCACATCATGCTTTCACTAATCTGTTTGGCATTAGTTTCAAAGTTTTATTTTAATTTTTTTCAATATGATATTGATAGCTACACCTACTAAAATACTAAATTCACTCTGTAACTAAATACACTCTTTGATGCATAATTATGTTAATATTTAAAAAACCTAAAAAATTATTAATTTAATAGATAACATTATATACTCCTTCCGTTTTTTAAAACACTTCTTCTTTTATTTTTTTCACTTCCAATAAAACACTTTCTCTTTCTATTAAAAAACCACTTTTACCCTTACTTTTTCATACCCTACCTATCAAATCATACTTTTTCTCTAATAATCAATCCATCACATCATACTTTTACCCATCACATCAGGGGTAAAATTGGAAGTCAACTATAATTTTACACTTCCTTATTTTGGCTCCAAGTCAAAGTAGGAACCTTTTTTGCAAACGGAGGGAGTATAAGTTTATAAAACTATCCACCATTTGTTTCATTAATAACTTTCAAATATATTATATACATTTAATTTTAATTTTAACACTTTGGCTTTTGTTATTTTTATTTTTCCACTAATTAAAATAATTTCATTTTTATAATGATATTCAATGATCATTAATTGTGTATACAACTTTCCATTTTCAATGTATTACACTAGTGTACTATTTGAAAAAGAAAGCTACAAAAGTGTTGATATTGTTTTTTTAAAAAGTTTGAAATAAATTTTAAAAACTACTCACCATTTTTCCTTGTTATTACTTTAAAAAACAAAGATTTATATAATATTAATAAATATATATCATTATTAAAACTATAAATTTTATTTAAAAAAGATCATACGTAATAATTAAAGAAGATTTATATATAACACATATATCATATATTTAATAGAGCATTAAAATAATTACATAATATTTAAATTCAAAATATAATTTTATCAAAATGTTAAAAAATTTAAAAGGTATATGAAAACGAACTTAAAAATACTTTCGAAAACAGTGAAGTAATTTGTTTTGGTAATGGAGTGAAATTAGTGCGGGGAGAATTTAGTTTTTTGACGGGGTGTGATTATAATCACTTTTTAAAATCTTATCTAATGGTAATTATTATCATCAATATTTTCTATATTAATTAGTTCCATTAAATCTATCTAAAACAAGCACGGGCCTGAGCTTTAATCTTGCAAGGGTGCACTAGGATGATCGACATGCCATGCAGTTTGTTTTGTTGATGCAGCATTGTCCCCCCTATACTGGTATAGTTGCTTTTGGATGTGCTCTTTTCTCGATCTCCCATGAGTTTTTTTATCCAGAGTCGGTGAGAAGCTTTCGTGCATTCGTACTCCTTTAATTGCAGAAGCGCTGGCATGCAAAGAAGCTCTATCGTAGTTGAAAAACAAGGGTGTTCGTGAAGTGGTGATCCAATCCGACTAACTTCGAGTGGCTCGAGCTATTAATCATGAGAATACTTCGATTATGACATTGTGGTTTGTTGCGATTGTTGAGGATTGCAAATCTCTTTATCCTAGTTTTCTCTCTTGTTTTTATTCCTCGCCACCTTAATGTTGTTGCACACAATTTAGCTACACGTGTTGAGGATCGTCCACAATCTTGTGACACTACTTTACCATATTTTTTAAAACACTAATAACTCTATTATAAGGTAGTATATGTTCATACATTTTCAACATATCAAATCTCGTAAAGTCACTGTCGGTCGCAGGGTCGAACATGTGACGTATCAACGGGAGGGTCATAGCGCTGCCATTAGACTACAAGGTCCTTGGCCCGCCAGACTCTGCTACTGCTTGGTTGGATTCATTGAAGTCTTTTCTTTCAATTTTTTTATCTAGAACATTAATGCTAACCACACTTGTAACAATTAATTAACATAAAAGAGAACCACGGGGATAAAAGAAAACTAACATGATTGAGACCTTATAGTAACCCCTTTCTCTTTTAGGGTTTGTTCAAAATGCGGCTTACAATACAACACTCCATCCATGGATGAATAATTGCTCAACTGCAACCAATCACAAAATCATTCATCAATAAGATGATAAATCACATTTTAATTGATCCCAAAAATTTTGGGGTCATAAGAAAATACATGCATAATTCATTATCGACCATAATTATTGTACTAATATATGCAACAGACAGAATATCAAGTAAGTGTTTCACATTCACGTCAAAATGTGTTGCTTAAATAAAACTTGCAGGTGTTTTTTCTTTAATATAATCATTTTTTCTTAGAATTTGTGAATATTTGCTACCTCAAAAAATACTTGTAGCTTCTTAATTCCAAATATATTAAAATAAAAATGTAGTGAGATTTGTATCCTAAAATCCTAGCAAATTAATATGAATTACGGAATATATATATAAGACATTATTTTTGAGAATTTAGTTTTGTACATGGCATATAAAAACTATAGAAACCTAATTTTAGTTTTATACCAATAATTCTAAAAACAAAATACAAGGAAGATAATAGAGAGGATTATCATACCGCAAGTCTGCCATTACATTGGGAGCACCTAAAACAAATATTGTGATAAGAAACTCCCCCGGGAGATACCATTTCTGCAATGTAAACAGTTTTATCACAAGCCTTACACTTTTGCTGGGTTCCATTGTTGAAAGCCATTTTATTAGTTTAATTATGACAAGAATACGATTTTAAAAAAATAAAGAAAATTTAAATAGTCCCCAGCTTAATGATCAATATAATTTTTATGAGTGTGAAGAACTCATGACAAATGAGGTTTGAATAGTCCCCAGCTTGTGGATATGCAAATTTATTTCTAACCAAATTAGTGGATGAGGTTGGTGCTATTTTTTGTGTCGCACAAAAACATGCAGTTTCTTTAATCATTGAAGTATGGGTTTACACATGTTTGATTAATTGATTAATTAGGTAGAGTACGTACTTGACCCTTTGTTATTAAAATCATGAACTACAAGTATTTTTTCCTTTGTAAATTTGAGTAAATTCTATAATAACATGAGATTTTAGATATGCACATAAGAAAGACCAAAATAAGAGTAAAACTAAATAAAAAAATATGAGCTTCATATTATTATTTTAAAATAGGAGTTACAATACCAATAATACCAAAAATTATTGTAGAATGCGAATATGCATTGCCACATTGTCACAATGCAAAGCCTTATTTTGGAGATAAAAATATATCTTTTTCTATTTTGGCAATAATGACTATACTTCTATGTTGGATCTTGTTCAACTTAGTTGGTAGCTCTAATCGATACATTACAAGACCCACCTTTGCAATGACATGGTACGGTCCAATGGAATGGGGACTCAACTTTTCTTTCTTGCCAAAACGTAATGCTTTCTTCCAAGGTGACACCTTAAGAAAAGTTGAATCTCCCACCTCGAAGGAGATCTCCCAACACTTTTAATCAACGTAGGATTTCTGTTGATGTGTTGCACCTTGTAAAGTGATGTAAATGATCTCGGAGTACTCTAACCTTTTCATTAGTTTCAAGAATGAGCTCGGGACCCTCCACTCTCAATTTGCTCAGTCTAGTCCAACACATTAGAGTTCTACACCTCCTCCCATACAACGTTGTGTATGAGGTCATATGAATACTCGCATAATAACTATTGTTATAGGAAAATTCCATTAAAGGCGAGGATCATTCCCAAATATCCCCAAAATCAATCACGCAGGCTCTCATCATATCCTCAAGAATCTGAATCACATGCTCAAACTGTCTAGGGTGGAAGGCTGTACTCAAATTTAATTTGGTACTAAATGCCTGCTGAAGTCATTTCTAGAACTTTGAAGTGAAACGAGGATCTCTATCAAATGTAATAGATACCCGTACTCCATGTAGCCAAATAATATCACTCAGATAAAGGTCGAACACCTTCTGAAGTGTCATATCTCGCCTGATGGGTAGTAAGTGTTAGACAAGGCGTGCAACTCTAGAGGGGGGGTGAATAGAGTTGTTGAGAATGTTTACCGATTTTCGCAGGATTAAATAAGATAAACGAAAGTGCAGCGGAAATAAAATAGAGAAGGCAAAGAACACACCGATGTATACTGGTTCACCACCTCGTGGCTAGTCCAGTTCCCCGAGAGACTCTCTCGAAGCTACCACTACTTCCGTTAAGCTTACGGGTGCTTAACAAACCGTTTACAACTCGAGAACTTGAATCTCACAAGTCTCGACACAACCGCTCGTAGATATGCCCTCTACAAGACTTCACAACCAAGACTTAAATCACATAAGCCTTGAACAACAAGAAGAACAATCTTCTTCAACCTCTCAACAATAGCTCTCAAAAGAGTAGATAAGAGAAATGATTAAAGCTCTAATGGATGACAAAACACTCTCTTAAAAACAAATAGTTTTCTCTCAAAATATATCAATTTGAGGAAGAAATGAATGGAGGATTATAACCTCAAGATTGGGGGATTTTAAGAGTGC
>OOIL02001845.1:230603-263304 GCA_900332095.2 Cuscuta campestris | reverse complement strand
GGGCCTCAACCCCCCCCCCCCCCATTAAGAGATCTTGGGAGTTTGAGCGCGAGTCCCGGTGAGAGCTTGGATCCTACGACTCCCATATGATTGAGTCTGAACCTTACCCGTTGTAGGTTAGGAGAAGTGGATAAATGAATATACTAAGATATATCCTGATTGATAATGATGTGATATGATTATGTTACTTATTTGTATGAAGTTGCATGATTGTATGCGTTTGTGGTACTACTCTGTAAGTTGATTCAAGTGTTAGATATATTCTCACTTAGTTTTTAGCTGAGAGTGTAGTCTTTGTTGTTTTTAACTGCACGCAAGTTGAAACAAAGGAATGGATGAGTAGTCCAGCGGTCAGTGATGCATGGCAAAGTTGATGGACTGAAACTCTTTTAATTTGAATTAATTACTCTATTGAATTTTATTTTATTTAATTTACAAGAATACTTTAGTGTTGTTGTTTATAAATGCTTCCACAATATTTGATTTGTTGCTCCATTTGATTAATGTTTATTCTAAATTATCACAAATGGATGTTTTATTTCAATTGTTTTCAAAATACTATGAATGTACGTGAATACCAAATTAGTAGTAACCCGATTTGCTAACTCATTCGCAGGGAACATCTTTCTCCTAACGGTCGGGGGGCATTGTCAATAAACACAAGGCAATCTCGTGTTGTGCCTAAGGGCGTTGGACACCAACATCGAACTCTATAGTCGACTCCTCGTGATATCACATGTAACAGGCAAGAAGACACATATGTATGACTTAGTAGATCCAGGGTCAATTATAGCCAACATATCTAAACTAAGATCCAAACGTCATTGCATGACATGCGTCATAGCTGGAGCTCGACTATGCTGTTACGCCGCTGGCTGCGACGACCTCTATTGTTGCCAGTGTTGTGGCTGAGAAACGGTTGTGAAATATTGACTCAGTGGCCACTAAGAAAGAACAACATTTTGATTCTTGATCAACACTTTTTGCATGAGTTGCTTCGTCAGTTCATTTACAATAACACATGATAAGAGATTCAGAGTTACCTCCCGAAGTAGTGACATCATAGAGCCATGAGTGCCCAATTTGTACATTTAAAAAAATAAGGTGCTTAATTGTTATTAGGACATAAATCATTTTTAAAACTACATGCTTCGATATTAAGATGTAACACCCCAACCCGCGTAACCCGATTAAGAGGGTCACTAAATTGGTATCCGCGCACGATTTAGTTTGAAAATATTTAATTCAAAATATTTATTGTACTTAACAC
Source organism: Cuscuta campestris (assembly GCA_900332095.2). Classification (NCBI taxonomy): domain Eukaryota; kingdom Viridiplantae; phylum Streptophyta; class Magnoliopsida; order Solanales; family Convolvulaceae; genus Cuscuta; species Cuscuta campestris. Next base: position 262,034 of record OOIL02001845.1, on the reverse strand, counting down.
AAATCTATCGGAGTAATTTGAACAAACATTACAGAAGCCTTTAAAATGGTATTACAAAATATTCCTTGAGCTTAGTAAATAAATTCAACAGAAGAGTAAACTCAAAATGATAACCTGCGACCCACCAAAGATTAACAAAGTGAGCATTTATGTAACGCTAGAATTAACTTGCACAATAGTAACATGTTCACACACAATCATAAAGTATCATATGAACAAGTAACATTATCATACAACATCATGATCAACCAACACGCATTCTAGTTTGCACACTAGCCCACTACACTACATACTCTACATCGGCTAAGGCTCAACTAACAGACTAGAGTTATGGACACTCGAGTCCATCCCTCGAGGCAAACACTCATAACCCAAAGAAGATCTTTAATGGGAAGGTTGGAGCCCCTAAAAAAGTAATCTACAGGTAGGTCCTAGACTCTCGTATGTACGGTTTAACTTTAAGACCACTAGGCATGTTAACACACCCCACAAGGCCTAAATACTAACCATGTCCCATTAGTGATTTGAATGCCTAGTTTAGTTCAATTTTGCCTAGATATACTAGGTGGCCTGTATCTAAATCTTAACTCATAACTCAATAACATCACCAATAAGCTTCACACCTACATGCAAATTCAATTCAAACAACGACCTATCAAGTGGACAAAAGTCTCTTCGATTACCGTCATGCATCAAATATCACACTACGAAAGATTATATATTGATACAAATTACATGCAGAACCGTCACACGATACAATATCGCGCTACTACCTGGTGGTACTGGTATCGCTTGCCAGTAGTCGGCTACCGCTACCGTCTAAGTTTTGGTAGAATGTTTCGGTCATATACGATACCTAGCTATTGGAGCCATTGCCTTACTATCGTCGTGTTATACTCTATTACCGCGAACCAGTAGTAATCTACTGTCACATCATGCTGCTTGGGTACAATCATCCTCAACCTTTGTCCGACAATCTTTGACGAGGTCTCAAATGTTAATTGTCGATAATATATCCAGAATACAAAACCAAGCATATTCATAATCACATCACAAGTCTTAAACATGCTCCCACCAGAGACTCAACACTCTAAAGTCCAAAACATGGTTAATTAACAAGTTAAATTATCATCCTTCTGAACTCGAAATCAATCTTTAGAAAATATAAGAATTATTATCTCCATCCCAATATATTTGTCCATTTTGACTTTTTCAAGTCAAACTGGATAAACTTTGAACTTTAATTACTCTCAATTTATGTTGCATATTAGCATAATGAAATACAATTTTGAAAGTTCTCAATACGGTAAATCCAATAAAGTCATTTTTATGTTAAAATACATTACAGTTCTTATTTAATTGAAGCTCAAAGTTTGTCCATTTTGACTCGAAAAAGTCAAACTAGAAAAATACACTGGGACAGATAGAGAATGTATCTAGTTAGTGTCTCTCCATTCTCATCATTTTTTTTTCATTTTTTAAAAATTTTTTATTTTTTTGGAAATGTCCCAAAAAATCTCTATCTCTATCTCTATCTCTATATATACAAAGATGAGATGCACTTTTGAACAGTATTTCCGCCAAAATAGTTGGGCTGGGTATACCATTACGGGCCAGGCGTAATCAATGGGCTGAGATTGACAGCTGTATATGAGTTATTGCTGAAGCCTAATTTAGGTAGGGTTGTAGTCCACCTTTTGTTAAAGAAAAAATTGCATTAATTGCACAGATTTAAAAAATATTTGGGAAACCCGTGCAAGCATGGAGTGATAGTTGATAGATAGCCTAGCAGTAAGCTTCTCCTCAAGCGTATCAGATAAGCTTCTCACATCCGTATATCCCTATGGACATCTCCTTCAGCTTCTCATTCTTCTCTCTATCACAGCAGCTTCCAAATTCATAGCAGACGAAGAACTGGACCTAGCAGCTTGGTCCAGGGACAATGAGGCAAATTCCTACTCAGGTATAAATTTCTTATCTACACTTACAATCCTCCGCCTCCTTCATGAAAAAGAATCAGAAAAAGCTAAGGCACAGTTAAAAGAATCGTGCATATCCATCTCTGATAAAAAATTGCAGGGGAGGGCTGCGTGAAACAGCCTCGAGCTAGGGTTATAACCCCAACTATGGATTCTGGCGAGAAAGACGGTTGGCCTAGCAAGACCACCGGTTGCAAGTCTTTCACCTCTCATCTTCTTTTTCTTCTTCTTATCTTTTGATTTTACATATTTACTCAAGTATATGTCTGATTTTGTAGTTGAAGAAAAAGAATTGGGTTGGATGAGCAATGCTCACCATGTGTTCGACGAAATGACTCAAAAAGATGTAGAGTCCAGGTAACATTTCATTTCTTACTACTTGGTTTAGTACTGGTCATATTGTGTTATTTCAGACATGAAATGCCATTTGAAGAGATTGGGTATCTCAAAGCTTAGACAAGCTCTCACAAGTTTAGGGAGAACCAAACAACAATTGAAGGTATTATGCTTTTAAGATAGCAATCACTCAACCAAGATTCATTGATTTGTGTTGGGATCCTATTTTTAAGCTTGAAATATGAGGTTAGTAATTAGTGGTTGGATTGGTTTTCTTTGAGTTTGATTTTGTTTTTGGACTGTTCTACAGAGTAGTATACTTGAATGTCAATAGAGAGTTTTCTTTTAGTTGCTTGGAGCATTTTCTTTTTAATAGGAGCTTAAAGCTTTTGCCACTGGAGAATACTCAACCAAGGTACTGCTTTTTTTTTCTTTCAAGACATTTTTATTCACTAAGATGTATAGAATTAATATGTGAATTTAAAAAAAATACTTCGTAGGTATTATTGCTTCTCCATCACCTTAGTGAAAATAAAGCTAATGACTAAATGGAGTTTTTAAAATAGTTAAAACTATGATCTCTTTAATCACTTCTAGCATGATGACTCTAAATTTTAAGACTTTAATTTGTCAAAAAAAAAACAGACTTTGTGTGAAGGAATGGACTAATAGACTTATCTGCAAGCATTTTTTGTCTAAACATGCAGCAATACTCATATGTTGTTTAGTTATTTAAACTTGAGCTCTCATCATGAAAACATAAAAAATAGATAAGAAAACATAATGTTTATTCACAATTCTGAAGGGCCGAAATGGGCTTATGGGCATGTTTAAAATTGACAGGTTAAATGAGATTTGACATTACTGTATAAACATTTCATGTTAATTACCTTTCAATGGTTGTTGGTATAACTTGATGGTTCTATTACTTGGGTGTTTGTTTTCAGACCAAAGCAAAGAAACTATCGGGGCCTAATGGGATAGGAGTGGCAACAACCATTGCACTAAATTACAATAGTTAAGAACCATTACACCAAGTACAATGAGGGATATGGTAATTAAGATACAGTTTCATTTGATTCAATCATCCTCCTCGGCTTTTAGCTATTATACAGTTTTGAGTTTTAGTATTGATTTTCTTTACAAAGTTAATGTCTCCTCTTGGGTGCCACTTTTTCAAACCTCAACCCTCAGAGTGGTAGTTGGCAGGGAACCATAGCCCATTTTTCTTCACCCCATCAGTTCATGGATCACATAGTCAGTGAATGAAACTCAACATGATTATATATTTGTTAATTCAATTGTTAATTTATCATTGATTATATACACACTCTGCTCTTCAAAAAAAGAAAAGAAAAAATGAATGTATTTGACAAATGTGAGAGAGAAATTTTTTTGATGAACTTAGCGAAAAGTTGACCTTTTTATTTATTTATTTTGATTCTTCATGTAGAAATGAGCTTTCTCCTGTGTGCGGAAGAAAAGAAAAAATTGATTAGCTTAGCAAAAATTTGATCTTTTCTGTTTCTTGATTTTGATTCTAGGTGTAGAAATGAGCTTCTTATTTTGCGGGAAAGAAAAGAAAAAAAGTGATAAGCTTAGCAAAATTTTGACCTTTTCTTTTTGTTTTTTTTATTCTTGATGGAGAAATGAGCTTTTGAGGTAGGAGTATGGTCTGCTTATACTCAAGCAGTAAAACTTAACACCATTAGTGAAATTTTACTAGGTTATTTGTTGTTAGTGGTGGTGTAGAAATGAGCTTTATGATTTCAATGGCCTGAATCTTTTTTGAATATGATTGTATTTGTTTGCATCTGATTAACAATATATAAATGATAGAATTTTGGCATTAAGATGTTGAAAATGAGCTTTGACAGCGTAATTGTTAAACCTAAAAAGGCATTTGCTTTTGTATCCCAAGTTTTCCCTTTCTTTCTCTCTTTATCCCCACCTAATATGAAACCATACAAGTATACAGTTTATTTAAAATGAATGCAACCATGCAGTCACCTAAATTCAATTTTTTGGTGCTTTGTTTTTCAGGGGAAACTGCCAGGTTCCAAAAATTCAAAGGATTTGAGGAATTTGTTAGACTATGAATAGAACTTCCCAATTATGTTAGTTTAATTGTTGTTGGGTTTTAATCATTGGTTATTATAAATCGGATTATTCAATTTACTTTTTATTACTCTATTAATATAGGTTAAGCTTTGATTTTGTAATTTAGATTATATAACTTTTGCATCAGATAGTAAGGGGCTGTTTGGCAACTTCTGAATATGTAAGTGCTGAACTAGTAAGAGGTCTGAATCATTAAGTACTGAACCAGTAAGAGGTCTGAACCATTAAGTGCTAGTATATTGCTTAACTATTCAGAGGCAAATGTCTGATCAATTCAGATAAGAGGTCTTAACCATTATAATACTTAACCATTCAGAGACAAATGTCTGTACCATTCAGAGGCTGAAACAAACAGCTCCTAACTATTGGATCGCCTTTGTATATGAAAAACTTAATTAAATTTTTTTATATCTTATTGCATCCCCACCTTTTAATTATTAATATTTAATAGGTTGATTCTCTACTTTAAGTATGATATGCATATACTATTTTATTTTGCTTGATATTTAAAACATTCATATGGTTACACAGTGGTACACTCTCTTTTGAGAAAAATTAACGTGTTTTGCACCTAAGTACTGATATGTTTAAAACATGGAAAATGTTAGGGGTACACCAAAAGTGTATCCCAAACATCCCCACCCCCTCCATCACCACACAAAAAAGGCAAGAAAATTTCAAAAAAAAAGTAAAAAATAAAAAGAAAATAAAATGAATGGTGTAGAGGCAAGTGATGTACATTTGGGGTACACCTTTGGTGTACTCCTAACATATCCCTTAAAACATTCATGTTACATAGTGAAACATTCAATACTTTTTGCCAAAAAAGTACGGAGTAGTTACATTGTGTTCCTTTATTGTTAGTTTTGCAACTATTCTTATGTCTTTGAATAAAATTTCAAAGTTGATGACAAAAACAAAACAAATGTCCACTATGAGTTGATGGTGAGTGGGGTATGTTAAATGAGAATAAATAATAATGGTATTTAATACGTTAAAAATTGGTTGTGCTAGATCATTTTTGGATATCTAAAATTGTTACTTTGCATTTGGGGTGAGTATTAGAATCGATAGCAAAATGCAAATAAGTTGCTCAAAGGGAGTATCTCAAGTTAATTGCTCCCATTTTTTAAAATTTTTTATGAATTTATATTTGAATTTCAAACAATTATGATGAGAATTCTACCACGAAATCTTAAATGCTTGGACTTATGACTTATTGTTACATTTGTAAATAGCATTGTTTTAATGGATCATGTTGAGGAGGTACTGAAGTTGATTTACACTAGCGATTTTTATTTGTAGACCAAGAGTAATTCACCATTTGATTCTAACTTTGCCTTCATAAATTTTTATTTACATTTTCAAAAAATATTATTCTTCCCGTGCTACATCAACATTTCTTCACAATTTTTTCACCAAAGATACTCTTAATATATAAATATTGAAAAATTTAGTAAAATTTTAGCCGTGCATCGCACGGGTATGAAGTCTAGTGATTATTTTAAAAAATGACCATAAAACCTAAATCTCATAAAGTGAGGTAGTGAGCTCCCCGGCATCGCCTGACACTCGAACTCATGTGGCCAACCCATCGATAAATCGTTTCATTTTTCCCCCCTTCCCAAATTAGGGCTTCGAAATTCATGCGTTATTCATTCTCCCTGTCAACGGCGAGAGCGGATTGTTAGATTCCTTGAGACTATCTTGGCTTGCCGGAGCGATTTTGTGCTAAATCTCCGATGAGTATGCGAGGAAGGTACCCGCCCGGGATCGGGAATGGTCGCGGCGGCGGCGGAGGGGGCGGTTACGGAGGGGGCAGCGGTTACAGTGGGGGTGGAGGAGGCAACGGTTACGGCGGGGGTGGAGGAGGCAGTGGTTACGGTGGGGGCGGAGGAGGTAGTGGTTACGGTGGGGGCGGTTTCCGTTCAAGCCAGAATTCTGGCGGCTATAATCAACCCAGGAACCATCATTATCAGTACGCGCAGCAGCAGCAGCAGCAGCCTCCTCAACCCCAGCAGTATGGCCAGCGGGCGTTGCAGAATCAGTCGCAACAACAGCAGCAGTGGCTGCGGCGGAACCCTAGTGGTTCTATGTCGGAATCTTCATCTAAGGAAATCTTGAAAACTGTACAATCCGAAGCTATTGATTCCAGGTGCACTCTTGCTTTGTTAACTACTCCACAAGCAATTAGTTGTGTCTGGCATTAACCATCAAGGATCTTTACAATAATTATTACGAGTATGTTGCCTTAATGGATGCTCGCCAAGAATTTGTCTTTACCATTATTTTCAATTAGGATTTTTCTGGTGTTAAACTACTGATTCTTTTCTATAATGATCAATAGACTGGTAGAGGCCCCTTTTCTGGGAGTGGCTTCACTCCCATAACTCTATCCCTCCTATTAGATCCTATATATGACAAAGAATATATGGTCCCGTTTTGGTACACGGAATTCAAACTATGGAATTAGAATTGAGGACTTCAATTCCAATTCTGGTGTTTGGTAGCACAAAAATTATGTGGATTTGGAATTGATAGTGTAAAAAATGAATTAGAATTGGTAGAATTCAATTCTATGGAATTAAATCCCATGGAATTTCAATTCCAATTCTGTATACCAAACGGACCCTATATGTAGAGTTAATCACAGGGGGAGATCATGAAATGATCCTTCTTTATGAACGTGCAATGAAGTCTATTTGTTCCATCTTCTAGAGTAAACTAGTCTAAACATACAATTACCATGTAATTAGGAGCTAGCATTAGCATTTCCAAGCGACCATGCTTACAATTTAATATTATACTCTTTTCTTACCATTGGTCTTTTTCTTTTCTCAGCTCTCAAGATTGGAAGGCTCGGCTAAATATACCCCCTCCTGATACTCGTTATCAGACTGAGGTGTGTTGTAATTCTATCTCATCTTGTATCTTTTTAGGAATATTTTTATTCTCTTCTGTAGCAATGGGTTCATTAATGGAAATATGCACACATTGAACTTCTTTGGGCCATGTAGAAGAAATGATATTTTTTAACCGCTGGTCTTTTGATCAGTTAATCTTATGAGGATGAAGAATCCAATTAAATGACTAAATGTATGCCATTTGGATGAGCATTGCTATATTTTATTCCAACTGCCTAAGTAAAATATATGAGTGGAGATAAAATATTTACCCTCAAGGAGATATTCTCTCTACATTATTTTGGGGGTAGAGCCACGGTCTGTGGACATCTTACCCCCCTTCCACAGAGCAAACTTCTTGATGAGATTTACTGTGTTTGTTTGGCTCATAGATAGATGCGTTACCCCACATTTAAAAATGAAAATTTCTGTTACATTTTTTCACAAACGAGTTGATGATGTTTTGTAGTGCACAACTTTGGAAGTTTTGTTTGGTTGGAGGACACTTTACAAGGGTCCCACTTTTTACACCTACTTGACTTAAGGAATGCTTTCAAGTGAATAAGACCTGATTTTGGTGCTATAATCCAACATCTCACACAATTTATTTTGTTTTGTTTTGGTATTAACTATGTTTTCTTTTGCCCAGGATGTGACTGCAACAAAAGGAAATGAGTTTGAAGATTACTTCTTGAAACGTGAGCTACTTATGGGGATATATGAGAAGGGATTTGAAAGACCTTCTCCCATTCAGGAAGAAAGTATCCCTATTGCACTAACTGGTAGTGATATTCTTGCTAGAGCTAAAAACGGAACTGGAAAAACTGCTGCCTTTTGTATTCCTGCACTAGAGAGAATTGATCCAGAGATCAATGCTATTCAAGGTATAGACTTTTAATTTTTGAAGGCTATTGCATGACAATTAAGTAAGCACTTAAGAAAAAGAATCTGAATGCATCTCTCAAAAGAGATCTTTCTTGCTCTATTTAAATAGTTTTGATGCTATCATATGCAGAATGTGAGATTTGACTTCTATTCTACCTTTTCTTTTGCGGGTAGCGTTATACCTCATCTCACCATTAAACATTTGGAATTGCAGTTGTTATACTCGTCCCTACTAGAGAGTTAGCACTTCAGACATCTCAGGTTTGCAAGGAATTAGGTAAACACTTGAAGATACAAGTAATGGTTTCTACAGGAGGAACTAGTTTGAAAGACGACATCATGCGATTGCATCAGCCAGTTCATTTACTTGTTGGAACTCCTGGAAGAATACTCGACCTTGCCAAAAAGGGCATCTGTGTTTTGAAAGAGTGCACAATGCTGGCTATGGATGAGGTAGCTTCACAAAGCAAAATGTTGTCATATTTTGTTACCTAATGCGACAGTGGTAAAACAAAAAGTACATAATATCCCAAAAAATTCACACTTTCCTTTTGCCCATTCCTAAATATCACTTTTCTCTCATATCCTTTAAAGAAATCCACTACATCTCTCTTTCTTTTAAACAATTTTTAACCACATACTTTTCAGAACTTCTTAAAAGTCTTGAAGTCAAACCATGAATTTCTTTTGGGGATGGAGGGACTGTTTATATAGTGTTTCTGTTTTACTTTCCTAGTTTTCGGGTGCTTATTGGATCTGGATAGTTTAATTATCTGTAGGAATATATTATTGGGCCTGGATAAAACTAGCATATCTTAAAGCAACTAATCTTCCATTCAGATTATTGTCATTTGTGACTAAATTTTTCTCGGTCAAGGATTTTCATTAGTTGTTGCCTTTTATGTTTGAATGGTCCAATTAATTATTACTCCCTCCGTTCTCAAAAACACTTCCTCTTTCATTTCTTTCACTTTCAATAAAACACTTCCACTTTCTATTAAAAACCCCTTTTACCCCTACTTTTTTTACCCTATGTATCACATCATACTTTTCCTCTAATAATCTATCCATCATATCTTATTTTTTACTCATCACATCTAGGGCAAAATTGGAAGTCAACTATAATTTAACACTTCCTTATTTTACCACTTATTTTATCCATCATCTCCGATGGAGCCAAAATTTTACCTGTTTTTGGCTTTGGGGTGTGATGGAATAAATCAAAATGGATATCTAAACTATTTGTGCTTCTTTAATTAATGAAGTAGCAGTTAGTCAAGCAATGCAACTTTCGACGTTGAGCCGGGGGTCTCTTTGGAAACAACCTCTCTACTTTCGAGTAGGGGCAAGGTCTGCGTACACACACCCTCCCCAGACCCTACTCTTGTGGGATTTAACTGGGTTGTTGTTGTTGTTGTTTGTTATTTTACCACTTGGTCAAAAGTGGAACTTTTTTCAAGAACAGAGGGAGTATTGTAAAATGGGCTTTTTAGTAAATAAATTGCCCAAACATCCTTGAAAGAAGCTTGGGCAAGAAATTCCTCTTTTTTATTTTATACTCAAGCAACAGAAACACCATGATGGCCCTGTATATCAATTTTAGGAGACATGATGTGACCTTAAAACAAATACCATCTTTTGCAATTGTACTCGGATAAACCAAACGCCATGCCAATTTATGTCTTAAATGCAGAAACTATCAGGAGTAATTACTCCTTGTAAATATACAACCAGTCTTTTGCTAAGAATATTAGTATATCACCTGAACGACCTCTTTCGAGTCTCTGGTCTAATTTGCACCTTTGCTGCCTTCTCTCATTGAAATTTATTTTGATGCACTATTAAGTAGTTACCTGCCAGATTATGAGTTTTAAAATGTCATAAGTGAATTTGCTATTTGCATTTAATAAAAGTTTGCATGTGATTACTGTTCACTATGTTTTGTCAGGTTTTCATCGTAATATAACCATTATATGGGAAAATCAGTAATGTTCATTTTGATACAGCATTGTTATAGAGTGAGCTAAAAAAGGTTCACATGTTTTTCCTGCACTTTGGACTCGTCTAAAATTTGTTTTGTATATTATTAATTTGGTGGAGGTTAACTCGACAAGTGTTTCAGGATTTAGTAAGCTTAAACTTAAATGGATTTTTTTCCAGGCTGACAAACTTTTATCCCCCGAGTTTCAACCTTCTGTGGAGCATCTAATCAGCTTTCTACCCGAGCACCGGCAAATTTTGATGTTTTCCGCTACATTTCCAGTGACTGTCAAGGATTTCAAAGATCGATATCTGAAAAAACCTTACATTATTAATCTAATGGATGAGCTTACTCTGAAAGGTATTACACAATTTTATGCGTTTGTAGAAGAGAGACAGAAGGTCCATTGCCTCAATACCCTTTTCTCTAAGGTATGATCTTCAGCGCGCAATTTTGTGAATGTATGAGTTTGAAATCCTTTTGTTACTCTCCTTTTTTATAATATTGCTCTTTACAGCTGCAAATCAACCAGTCAATCATATTTTGTAACTCTGTGAATCGAGTAGAACTGCTTGCAAGAAAAATTACCGAGCTTGGCTATTCTTGCTTTTATATCCACGCTAAGATGCTACAAGACCATAGGAACAAAGTTTTTCATGACTTCCGCAATGGTGCATGCAGGAATCTTGTCTGTACTGGTATCTTCTTGATGAACTATTTTTATCTTGTGACTTGTGATGTTGTACATGGGGGTGCTATGGAAACTGATCCGCCAAGTTTTTACATTCACAGATTTATTCACCCGTGGTATAGATATTCAAGCTGTCAATGTTGTAATAAATTTTGATTTTCCTAAGAACTCGGAGACTTATCTGCACAGGGTATGTTAAATTCATTTTGATTCTGCTTTTGTTTCTCCTGGATTCTTTATTGGTTTTAAAGCAATCATGGATTCAAAAGACGAAACTATCAATCTTGACCCGATGGGTTGCAACTATCATTACGAGATTTAAAAATTCATGAATTTCAAATTTTTAATTGTTTTTATATTATTTATTATTCATTACATGTTTTGATATATAAATCATGAAGGATATTTCATTTAAAATTAACATGAAATAAGTAAATAAAACATGTGAAATTAATATTTTTTGGGATATTAGATTGACAGTTTCAATCATTCTCATCTTGATTTAGTAGTTTTCATTTTCCAATCTATCTATTAAGTCTTGAATAGATAAACTCTGGATTATATGATTACTGGGAAGCTCATTTTTTTGATTTGGTTTGGTAGGTCGGTCGATCAGGAAGGTTTGGGCATCTTGGATTAGCTGTGAACCTGATTACCTATGAGGACCGTTTCAATTTGTATGTAGTTTTTCCCCCGCTTTCAGTTGGTTGCTGATGGTCACACACAATATGATTGTTTTCATGATTCCCAACGAGCTGCTTTTCATACGTAGGCACAAAATTGAGCAAGAACTTGGCACTGAAATAAAACCAATTCCTCCACATATTGATCAAGCCATTTACTGTGCGTAGTATCTGAAGATGAGCTGACTATGGTGAGATAAGTATCAGGTATTTCTTGCATTTTGAGTGTCATGTTACGGATTATAACTTGCACCTTTTGCTTTTGGTGTTGATTGGAGTGCTGCTGCATAACCACACGTAGGTAGGCAAGGTGATGGGTGATGTGGGATGATTTTCCCCAAATGTGGGATTTGCAATTTCTTTTCCCCTTTGAATTTCCTTTTTTCATACTTCTCAATTGTTTGGGTATATGTTTCATCGAGGACAAGTGTTGTATGTGTGATAAATAGACGATGAAAATGATACATTTTTGTTTGAATTATAATACTTTGATTGAAAACAATCAACTAATCCATTTAGGAACTGTTAGAAATTCATTTGAAAATACAATCCTTTCATTTTTGCCCAAGAATACAGAGAAGTGAAATGTATAAGGGAGAACTTCTTAGACAAGAGTAAAAAAGCTTGAAAACACCAAAATAGAAGTATTTAGTTGTTTAAGACCGAAATATGAGTTTACACTGTCATTGTTACTCTGTCACAATTGCCACATTGCCATAATGTCACTGCCATCTGCCCCGCCACCGGTTGCCGACACCACCAGCTCTGAACACATTGTCATATTACACTGTCATCACTTTTCCATCACATTGCCATCAATCTTACATCACACTGCCATTACACTCATATTAGGGAATTCAACTAGGTGACTCCTATTTTAGTATTTTAGATAAGTTTTACTCTTATGTAGAGAGTTTTCTTAATATATAAAGGAAAATGTTAAAGTCACCCCAAATCCTACCCCACTTTTCATCCCAATCTTCTCACGTCCACAAGCACTGAACAATTAACGAATTAAAGAATCTCTGCTAAATCTAATGGATATCCTTTGCCCCACCCCTAATGCATGGAGAACTTTGAGGTAAATGCTATTATGGACCTAATGTCCTTACATTTTTATGTGGACCTATAGATAAGGCTGGTAAGCAAATGTTTACTACCTTGAGCCTTTTTTTTTGCAAAAAAAAAATAAATTTATGTGAGGAAGTCTACAAAAAGCAGTTTGGATGTTATGGAAATAGAGTTGTACAGCTCACTAAGATAATGGCACTTTTATCTGTTCTGTTTGCAGACAGTTCATAGAAACATCGGCGCTTAGCTGCTACAGGATACTTATGCCTAGTATTGAAGGGTGCCCAAAATTGGCAGGGGTAACCATCAAGTTACCCAGACAACCGGAAAGTGACTTCTTTAGCTGGTATGGTATTTTTATTTAACACCTCAAGACAAAAAGGTGCCCTTTTACTAATTCTCTTCCCTGCTCCCCTTTGATCGACGTGTCTGAGAGAATTACGAGCACAGTGTGGTTGTCATATTTCATCATGGTATTTGTTGAGTTATTTAGATTCTTAGCATTGGGATCGTGTTTTCAAAATGAAATAATCTTGTCGCTCGAACAGATACGGGTCTTTCCTGCACTTTTTACTTGATTTTACGACGTTGTTTGGTGGTTTTAGAATCCTTGCTTTTCTATTGTTTTTGAACTTGAATAGTTGCTCTGTATTGGCCTTTTGGAACTATTGTGAACTGACTTCTTTTCTTGTTTTTTTTCCCTATTGATTACCAAAGATATTCTGTATCCCGATACGTTTTCGCCCTCGTCTCCCATTTTTAAATTTTCTATTTTTCAAGTAGAAAGTGAAAACTATGTTAATTTTAATATTGTGTACCATTTTTTCATATTCCTATAATAGAGAACTCAAACTGCAATTGTTTTGTACCCGAAAAATGCAATTGTTTGCTTCCACTGTTTTCCAAACCCAAACTAAAATTGTTCTCTATTTAAACAAGGACGATACTAAAGCTCATCCCCAAAATGGTTATATCCACTTTCATATGATTTTGCTAAATCCATGCCAATTAAGGCTGACAAATTGGTCGGTCAAGTTGGGTTAGAGTTCAATCACTTCGGGTTCAGGTTAATTTGGATTTGGGTCAATTTGAGTTCGGATTGGAAACTGTATGTTGGTGATTCAGTGTCATAAGTTTCGGGTCGATTCAATAGTTCATGACTTTGGTTTTTAAAAAATTTAAATTTCTATTAACATTTGCATTTTTCATTGAATAAATATAAAATATCAAAAATATGTATTAAACCTATTAGATTATTTTATTTTAAATTTTGAAGTAACCTTTAGTTATATAAATCAATATAAAGAATTTTAAAAATACATAAATTTTGAAAAAAAGTAAGATAATTATGCAATATTATTCAACATCTGTCAAAAAAATATGAATCCTTTATATATAAAAAGGGAACTCCATTCTATAAGAAGTTGACATTTGGCATATTCAAAGCTTGACATGTGGCATATTAGATGGTAATTTAACCAAATTTACTCTCTTTTATTATTTCACATTTTTTTACTCTTTTTTCATAAATGATATGGAGTAATTAATTATTTTGAACCCATGAATTCAAAATTAGAATTAAAATTATTTTCCGCGTAAATTATTACTTTTAATAAAATATCATTTTTTAAGGATGCTACGTACATATATTCTTAACATCTGTCTCGGATTCGTTAAATGATAAAATTTACAAAATATTTTTAGAATAATAAATAAAATACACTCCTCACCCATAAATAAATTTTATATTTATTCATTATACATTCAAATGATATTCCTTTGATTGTATTTATTTAAATTTAAATATTGACACCTATTAAATAAAATATTTATTTGACCTATAAATAAATTTTATATTTTTATGACACTTAATGTGTCACCTAATTTAAGGTAAAGAAAATGCGAATTCAATGTTTTGGAATACAATCTTTGAATAAATTTAATTGTTAAAGAGAAACATTCATTTTTATGAATATACTCTTTCCAATACAATACAATATTTTTTACTCGCTTCATTAATAAAAAAAATTTATTAATAAATAAGATGATTTTTTCACATTTAAATAATATTCATACAAGTATTAGTTTATTATACTTAAAATGAAATTAGTCTTGATTCTATTTATTTTAATAATAATGTACAATTAAAAACAAATAATACATTTCAATAGCTAGATTAAAAAATTAAAAATCAATATATGACTGGACTAAAATTGAAATTTTTTTAAATAATAAACAAAACATTCTCTTCATAAATAAATAATATACGAAGTATTATAAATTTGTTTATGATATGTTATACTCCCTCCGTCCCTAAATAAACTTCTCTTTTTGACTTTTTGAGGATTTAAGGGAGGGATATTTTTGTGCTGACTTTCCAAAAATACCCTTGATGTGATGTATAAAAGTGAGATGTGATATGTAGATTATTAGTAAAAAGGTATGATGTGATAGGCATGATATGAAAAAGTAAGGGGTAAAAGAGGTTTTTTAAGGAAAAAGAGAAGTTTATTTGGGGACAAAGAAAAAACGAAAGGGGAAGTTTATTTGGGGACGGAGGGAGTAACTAAGTTAGTTTTGATTCTATTTATTGCAATATTGATGTAAAATTAAAACATATAAAATATTTTAAAAATAACACTAAATTATTTATAAAACAAGTGATGACTGGACTATAATTGTGTTAAAATAAAAAAAAATACTATATGTAATTTCATAGTTCGAATATATTGATTGTTATGGTTTGATTTTAGTACTGGACAATTTAAATTCCAAAATATTTAATTTTTCATGATATATTATGATATGATATTCTTAATTAAGTCATATAATACAATTTTTCAACATTACTGAGTAAATATAAATAAGGAATAGATAAAATCAATTTTATTAGAAAATACAAGCATTTTTCCAATTTTATATTTTTTTCATTTCATTTATAATTAAACTATCAATGAATAAATTAGATTCCCTTCTCTAAAAAAAGATACTTTCTTAATCTCTAATGCAAACAGTTAATCACTAACTCTGATGCAAACGCTAAACTTTAACATTGTTCCCATAAATAAATTCATATTTATTTATGACATGTTTAAATAAAGTTAGTTTGTATTTTATTTATTTTCAATATTAATGCAAAATAAAATATAAAAAACATTTTAATCTCAAATTAATACTAGACTAGATTAATCTCAAATTCCGTCCATATTGATGATTCTAGACACAAGTTAACCCCTAAAGAGTATAGTATATTTCACTTATTTGAATTTATTGGATACGATGGAAAGTTATTCTTTTTTCGATGATAGAAGACTACTGTCACCCATGCTTGAGGTTATAGAAATGATAAATGAATGTCATATCTCTCATTCCCAAAGATGCAATGGTGTGTCCGAGTTCTGATTCTTCATGCCAAGTAGGTTTAGATGTAGGTGTTGATGATGATTAGATAACAGTTGAGTTTTTAAATAATTCAAATGTTCAAAGATTCCAAACCACAAAAATAATTTTTAAAAAGGGGGTACCAATTATATTATTGGGGAACATTGACCAAACATCTGAATTATGTAATGTTACAAGATTAATCATTGAAGAGCTATGAAAGAGCGTTATCGATGCTTTTATGGTTTTGGGAAATTCAGTCAGGGAAAAAGTTTACATACCTTAGATGAATTTGGTACCATCTAATCTAATTAATCCTGAAATTCTAGAAAAGACAATTTCCAATAGTCTTATCTTTGTAATGACTATCAAAGTCAATGTCAAATATTGTCATTTGTTGGATTATTTTTAACCAATTAAAAATATTGAAAATAAATAAATAACAGATGACAAAAGAGTCAAGATAATGACAGGATTAAAAATATTATTTCCAAATGACAAATGAAACCATTGCAACCATACCAAAATTGTTATATAAGCTGAAATTTATCATAAAAATTTGTATTAAAAAAACTTTGTTGAGTACACATTCAATTACTCAAATATTATTTATTCTACTTTGGCATTTTTGTCTATAGTATTAAAAATCATGTCAGAATTATATAATTTTTTTGGAAAAATATTGCATTGAAAAGGTTTCAGAATCAACAAAAATTTAGTTCGACCCGTGTGTCGCACGGGTTAGAATACTAGTTTATATACTAAAAACGAGTAGTAAAAAAATTATAATTGTTCCAATGTATTTGTTCAGTTTGATTTTTTTGAGTTAAACCGGATAAATTTTGATCTTCAATTAAATAATGTAATATATTTTAGCATAAAAATGACTTTATTAGAATTATCGTATTCAAAACTTTCAAAATCGTATTACATAATACTAATATTGAATACAAATTGAGAGTAATTGAAATTCAAAGTTTGGCCAATTTGACTTGAAAAAGTTAAACTGGACAAATACACTAGGACGATGTTGACTGAAGTTAAAATACAACGGAGCACATCAGAAGATCTACAAAACTAATGGTAATATGATTATATTATTTTTTCAAATTAATCACGAAAATAGAGAAATAAAGTGAATGAAGTTTGATCAGGTGAAAAGTAAACACTCAATTTTATTTGGGACGCAGGGAGTATAATTTTCAACGACTCTTACATTCAGGTTGGATTCGAGTTCGATTGGTTTTGACCCATTTTTAGCGAATTATTTCAAGTCTGGTCAATTTTGGGTTTGGTCATCAAAACTTTTGTTCAAAACTTAATATTTTCATGTCGGATTTTGGGTAAAAAACAAGTCGGGTCATTTTTTGTAATATCTAATGCCAATATTAAATTGAATAAATGTTTTATAAACTCTGCTCGAGAATTGAACAAAAAAACAAGTCGGGTCATTTAAGTGCCATAAATTGGTTGCAATGACTCGAAAGTTTGTTCACCTCCCTTCTTTTTTGACAACAATATATGATGCCGACAACAACCCCAACCAGAGTAGCTATGGTGTTCCAATCGTGCAGTTAATAATTTTTACTCTCACCCTTTGTTAAATCCTCCAACCCAGCCTGACTCACCCCTTCAATTTTATTCCATAATTTATTTAACTTTTGAGTCAAAATTTTTTATTCAAACGTCAAGTAAATTTTGGGAATAAAATTAAAGGGGTTGGAATATTTAGTGTCCAATTCCCATCCTATCTTTAGAAGGTCAGTTGTCACAACACCCCTTGTTCTCAAAAGAGTAAATTTCATAATTAGTCCTTTATAACAGGAGGGTTTGCATATTTAGTCCTCTATTATCAAATATTAACCATGTAGTCCTTTTTTTAAGGGTACCTTTCCACAAATGGTCCTTTTTTGACCTTCTGCCGTGTTGGTGTTAATTTAAAGGCTGAAAATATAATTTGATGTCAACATTATGTCTAGTGACGTGTTCTGATATTGGTTAAACGGATAACACAAAATAATAACTATGATTGTGAGCTAGGATTCTGACGAAAGATCACATTTTTAGACTATAATTGTCGTAAAAAGCGATTTTAATTCACAAACAACGCAAACAGAACAACCTTTGGAAGTGTATATGACAAAAAAGATATATTATCATTGTGAAATTACACTTTTAGCCCTCAAATTAACACCAACATGATAGAAAATCAAAAAAAGGACTATTTGTGGAAAGGTACCCATAAAAGAAGGACCACTTGGGTAATATTTGATAATAGAGGACTAAATAGGGAAACCCCCTTGTTATAAAGGACCAATTATAGAATTTACTCTTCTCAAAATAAGGGGCTCTCTTTTGTTTTAATTGATTTTGTTTGTCCTACTTTATGCTCCCCTTTTGATGTTTTGGGCCGAAAGTCTCTTATAAATAAATTTTCTACATTTTGAAATTTTACAAGGTCTATTATTGTTGTGATTTGAGATTTGATTACTACTAACTCTAGCCTAACATACTATGCTCACTCTTTCCAAGAATATTTTATTTTATCAAATAATCAATGAAAACATGTAAATTAGTAAAAGTTATCAGAAGGACGAAATGAAAACTGTGTAATTGATTTAGTGATGGATGGAGTATCTTTTTCATATATGATTTTTCACGATATGTACCATACACTTTGACTATAAATATCTATATTTATGCACTACTGTAACAATTTGAAAAGGAAATTAAAAAGGTTTTCCATATAAATTTTGGTTTGCATAAATCCACTTATAAGAATAAATAAAAAAAAGACTTACATTGAAATGAAGATGTGTCACACTTATTACCCCATTCACAATATTTCCAACATAAAAAAAGGCCACATATTAAATTGTTGTGTCACATTTACCCCCTTATTAATTACTCGTATCATTTAATTATAGTGAGAGATGGCCTTGCTCCACCAAGGACTTGACAGTATCATCAAACATCTCCTCAATGGACCTGAACTTCATTCCTAGACTCTTCAACTTTGAGGTGTCAAATTCATAGTATGGCCTGTCCTCATGTTTCCTAAACCTGAAACAATCACCCATTAAATTGTGATTAGGGCTAGCATTAAGGAATATTTCCATGTGTTAACAAAAGATTATATTACTCTATTTAGTTATACAGAGGGATTCCCATGACATTGAAATCCTCATGGAGTCCAACAAAACACTGATGTCA
Organism: Cuscuta campestris; assembly: GCA_900332095.2. NCBI lineage: Eukaryota > Viridiplantae > Streptophyta > Magnoliopsida > Solanales > Convolvulaceae > Cuscuta > Cuscuta campestris. Next base: position 242,790 of record OOIL02001845.1, on the reverse strand, counting down.
TATGATAAATGTTAAATTCGCGATCAAAAGAATCGCGCTCTATACATATATGTATAGTGTACCTGTTTGAGATGTGAAGGGTCGGGTAACGCGATGATAGAATGGAGGCAAGCTCGGGGAGCTCGACAACGTCGGAGCTGCAGAGGTACCTCCCGTGCGCATCCTCATGCTCATAAACAAGAATGTGGGAGGCGGCAACGTCGTCTATGTGCACATATCCCATCCTCCCATGCATTTGAAACTTTTCAGTCTCCCCTGGTTAAAAAAATAAAGAAAAAGAATAAAGTTTGACGCTGTGAATAGTAAAAAAGATAATTTAATTTGAGATGGAGGAAGTACAAAAATGAACGATGGAGAATTACTGAACTACCCTTAAAGAAGCCAAGAACATCTGATGCTGTGGAGCACAATTGTGGGGGTAGGCTTGGTCCAATGATAAATGTGGGCAAAACCGTCACAAGATTTATATTGTTCTCTTTGCAGTAATCCCATGCTGCTCTTTCCGCCATGGTTTTTGATAGTGGGTACCAAACCTTATTTGTCAAAAAAAAGTATTCCGGTATGAATTAATTAGGGACAGATGAAATAATATACTTCCTCCGTCCTAAAAAGATACTCTCTCCGTTTCTTAAAACTCTTCTTCTTTCATTTTTTTTTTTGTTTTTCTTAAAACACTTCCCTTTTCTATTAAAAAACCACTTTTACCCCTACTTTTTCATACCCTACCTATCACATCTTACTTTTTCACTAATAACTAAACTATCACATCTTACTTTTACACATCACATCAGGGGCAAAATTGGAAAGTCAACTAAAATTACACTTTTCTTATTTTTTCCCAAAGTCAAAAGAGGAACCGTTTTGAGAAACGGAGGGAGTATTTACATTTTGACATTTATAAATTTAAGTGAGAGATATATATTTTTATACTGACTTTCCAAAAATATAATGATGTGATTAGTAAAAGTAGAATGTGATTATAAATTATTAGTAAAAGGTATAATGTGATAGGTAGATTAAGAATCAGTATGAGTGTAAGACGCCCACTCCCCGGGATTCATAGGGAAGTTCATCTAGATTCGAGCCTCCGTAGAGGCGGCGACATTGGCTCTTTGAATGTCATTAAATTGAGAAAAATATACAAACCGATACTACATTGTAATAGAGTTAATGACACTAAAAAATACTGGGCATGATATTTGAAAGCTACATTTTAAAAGGAATCAATCCTTGTTAAATTCATATTCCGTATTACAATTCAATCTATTTTTTCTGTAATTTATGATTAAAGTTTAAAAAGATTGACCATAAAAGTAAATATGAGAAGAAACATACGGAGTATGAGACACAGAGAGTAATTTACACTAACACATATATTAAATACTCCGTTCGTTAAAACAACTCCTTATTTTCTTTTTAGGACGTCCAAAAAACATCCGTCTTTCTTTTTTAGAATGTTTTGGGAGGTTCACAATCATTTTCTCTTCTCTGCATCACTTTCAATCATAAATTTTCATTTTTCTTAAATTTTGTGTCAGAATCTTTTTTAGGACGGAGATAGTATCAAATATTATAAACCCAAATGTGAGTATCAAATATTTTAGAAAAATACGGAGTATATATTATAAACCGAAATGTGACAGAAAAAAAGGACCTGAAGGGCGCGACAGAGATGGGGAGAAGACCAGGAAGACTCATCCAAGGGTAGTTTTGGGTCAAAGTCATCTCTAACCCTAACAGCTGAAGAAGATGAGGTGAGAACCACGCGCCTCAACCTCGCGTTCTTCTTGCATGACCTCAGTACGTTCAACGTCCCCTCCACAGCAGCTTCCAACATTCCTTCCTGCATCCATCCATCCATTTTCATTTTTTAACTTTTTATGCAGTTTAAGAAAAACAATCATGCTATACTTAACTTAAAAAATGTACCCCAAAGTTACACGAGAGGTATACACTAAATTTTGATGATTCACACTGACACAAAATGCTGGTGCGTTTATCAGGGCCGGCCTCGAAAATTGAAAAAATAAAATTGGCCCGGTCTAAAATTTACATTTTGTGCCCTATTTTATATTTTTAGAATACTTTTACTTTAAAATTATTACCAAATTTAAAAATATGGTGCCCTAAATTTTAAGGGGCCCTGTGCGGTTGGCCACTTTGCACACCCTCCGGGCCACCCATGGTGTTTAAAAACAATTACACTAATATTTTGTTTACTATTCTAAAATTACGATAATTATATATATATATATATATTCATTGATTATTAGATAAACTAAAATAAAACATTCTTGTCAGATCTTGTTTTATGCTCCCTCCGTTTCAATAAATCATTCCTATTTTGACCTTTAGCAAAAATAAAGAATGTATGTTTATGGTTGATTTTTTAATTTTGTTCTCAATATGATAAATAAAAGTAAGATGTGATGGGTAGATTATTAGTAAAAAAGTATGATGTGATAGGTAGGATAAGAAAAAACAGAAGTTTTAAAAGAGGAAGTGTTTTAAAAACAAAGTGAGTACAATTTTTGATTGAGTTTTTAAATATGCAAGTTTTATTTTTTTATTTCTATACCAATTTTTAAATAAAATGAATTAAAAAAAATTAAGTATTTTTTCGTTTTGCGCAACTTGTAATCTATTATGGAGCGAAAGGAGTAGTCTCTTTGTTTTGAAATAAATTTTTAAATTAGTAGAAAATGATCTCGAAATAGGTAACATTGTTCATTAGCAATAAATTCGATAAGAAGTTCATTCATTCATATCTAGTCGATCCGGGATAACTCTATCCCACCAGATACACAAGGTTTTTATATAGTTATAGGTCGAGACATAAACACTGTTTAATAATGTGAACCACAAAATTTTTTCTTTTTAACATAAAAATTATTAAGGATAAAGTACTTACAAGATCTCTAGATATTTTTAAAAGTGTTTTCCAAGTGTCTGAATTATTTTAAATACTTTCTAGATCCCTATATATTTTTGGATGTGCTCCATAGGTAGCTAAATTATTTTTAGTTTCTACCAGGTCCATATACTTTCTACATGGTGCATTAGTAGTCCCTACAGTGGCATTTTTCAGATCAACTGCGCGGAATTTGAGCAGCACGCTCAAGTTGTTCGGAAATTTATGATATAATAACGTCAATTCCTATAGAAATTTCAGGAGACTTGGTCTGAAAAACTATCGAAGGAACCACTAACACACCAGGTAAAAAAATAGAGATCAGATAAACACTAAAAATAATTTAGAGACTTCTGAGGCATTTTAAAAAAATATAAAGAACTTGTAAGAAATTAAAACAATTCATAGACTTGAAAACACTTTTGAAAAACAATCGAGACTTTAATTTGTAAGCACTTGAGCGAGTAGGGAGTATGAATTAAGGACATTGAGAAAAGATAAGGTAAGGAGAGTGAAAACATACATTAGGAAGAGGTAGGACGGGGGAAGCAGTGTGAAAGACACCTTCGCAGCCATTAATGGCGTCGTCGAAGCTCCCTTCTACCGTAAGATCAGCCTTCACCAGCTTCAGCCTTTCTTTTGCTCCTTCCACCTTCCATAGGTGCCCTACTTTCTTTTCCTCCCCTGCTTTTTATTTTTTTTCTATTATGTTACGGTATAAAACAATACCGAGTATAATTTAACTTTCACTTTTTATTTTCTTATAAAACTATACCAATTTCAATTAAAATCTCATACTTTACTCCTGTTAATTATTATCTTACCTGTCATATCATATCTATCGAGTATTTATTACTTACTCTAGTTCTAAAAACTCTTTCTGTTTTACTTTTTTTAGTTGGAAACAGTAACACTCTTTGATTTTTTTATATATTTTTGATTTATTAATTTTTTATGGTCAAATAATGTCACTGATTGACTAAAAAATGTATAAATAGGAAGAGTTTTTACTTATTACTTATTCTTATTGGAATCAGATCAGACCAGATAAAAATAGCTTTAAATAAAACTACATTTAGATCATACCAAATCAGAATTTATTCCAATCAGATCAGGTGAAGAGAACATAATCTTAGTATTTTGAAAATTAAAAATGTACCGATAAAACATTATTCTCAACAAATACTGTAATTAATTTAAAATATTATTTTAAACAAGGCCTTAATAAATGTACCTGGGTCCCTGACGGTGCCAATGACACTATAACCAGACAAAAGAAGTCTCTTTATAAGCCAAGAAGCTAAAAACCCAGAAGCTCCGGTGACACACACAAGTTTATTACTATCCCGCCCATTATTATTATTCCCCATAATACCCTCGCCGGCGGCGGCTGCGGCCTTCATCCCTTCCATCATGCATCTATCTAATGATACTTCTCCTAAAGATACACTTTATATATGTATGTGTATATCTATATGCATTATGGTGATGAAGGAAGCTAAGAAGGTCAATCACGTCTTTTTTGTGAGGTAACCAATTATTCACAAACACACAACAACCCCTCTTTTTCTTTTCTTGTTTTTTTCCCCTAAATACATTAGGGCAAGATAGTATGTTTGATTCCCCTTTTTCTAAATTACATTTTTCTAAATTTTGTGTGTGGTTGAGAATAATAGAGAGAAGAGAGGATGTTGTGAATCATTTTATGCTTCTTTGAAAGTTTTAGTGTCGGTGAGCGTTGATCAATTGACAAGGCAAGCTATACCAAGGGATAATATACACTCGAGTTCGATTTCTGATAATTATGATATAAGACAACTATATTCTAAAATGAAGGAAGCAAGATTTTAAAATTTATTGGATGCATATTTTTTTGGTACTCCTATATTGGGAGAACTTCCTGGCTAAAACAAAAAATATATAAAAACACCAAAATAGAAGTCTTAAGTCTTTTAAGACCAAATCAAGAGTGCAAACATTGGAATGTTACCCATAAATTATGTTTTTTCATCAACCAAAACGTCTGTCCGAAATTTTGCCTTTAAATATGGCGTCAGGGTATGCTTCGAGACAATCAGAACTTTCATACTCGTTCTAGATTACTTTCTCTTATCCGATTGAAGTATTTTTGTATATCTTAGAATAACTTTAATCAGAAAGCTTTTATAAACTATTCAGTAAATCTATCAATTCGCTCTTCATGCTCTACATATACTGATTCTCCAATGTTGCATCGCAGCGTTATTGTCCATCTTGAATTCCCAACATATATGAGTAGCAATCAAACTTAATTTTCTCATCAAAGTAAGTCTTAGATCTATTTTTTAAAAAGACCGTTGATAGATAGTAAATAATTTTACTAAAAAATACTCCCTCCGTTTCTTAAAATATTTCCTCTTTCATCTTTTTTATTTTTCCTAAAACACTTCTATTTTTTATTAAAAATTATTTTTATCCATATTTTTTCTTACCCCAAGAAATAGAGAGAGTATTAATTTACTGAATTTTTAAATAAATAAATTTCTATTAATAATGTATCTATTGGATTAAGCTTCTAGAAACATTTGTTTTACTTTGACCTTGAAATTTAATAAATTAATTTCAACAAAGAGAATAAATAAATCTTGTATGGAGTATTTAATAATTTAAAACATGAACTAATAAACCAAATGAATTTTAAAGGGACTAAAAACAAAATTTATAAATTTTAAAGGCATCAAAACATATACTCCGTATTTAAATTTGAAAATATAATAATTTTACAAGGATGATTTGATTTAAAAAACTTCAAAAGGACGACCAAAAACAAAACTTGTTAGTTTTGCAAGAAACATATTTAACCATTTTCTTTTATTTTATTATCTTATTTTTAAATTTTACTCCATATATCTTTTCTTTTAATAATTTATAACTATGATTTTTATTTTCTCATTTGATTTAATATGTTTTTTATTCTCTAATTTTTTATTTTTAATCTTCAGTTTTATTTTTTATTTTTTTAATTTCTCCTAATAGTCAATTCTAAAAGAAACACTCATTGGCCTTTCAGATTTTAGCTTTTTGAGCCGAGTAACCAAGTGAAAAAGTCATATGCCAAACAGTAAACTTAGTTGTTTGATTAGTCAAAATTGACAAAATTAGTCAAAAAAAGCCAAAAAAGAATCGAAAAGTCATTTTTCAAAAGCACACAACTAATCATTAATTGTGTGTGTCTAAAACAGATTAATGGTGTCAATCTTGATATGACGTGTAGTGTCACAATAGCCATTATGTGAGTTTAAGAGCATCAACAATGACAATGCAAAAATGGAATACCACACGGTGATGTAGAATATTTTAACCAATCAAAAATTGTCCAGTCAGCGTGTGACAAGTGAATGGAGTGGCAAATTCTATAGTGGCAAGTCATTAGTTTTACTCCCTCCGTCCGGATTTTAAGTTCCCGGTTTGACTATTCTCCATTTTTAGTGGAAGTTGACTTTGTCTAGAATTTGTCCAAAATGCCCCTAAAGCCCAATCCTTCACAACAACTGATTGCTTGCCGCACCAAACAAACCCCAAGCTACGGAACTATCGGAACACATCGCCGCACCAAACAGACCCCAGTGGCCAGTGCGACGGATCTACTGCACAATCCGAGCAATCTCTCCCTTTCTCTACTGCGCAAACCAGGCCCAAGGCGAATTTCTTGCCACACTAATGGATCTTTAGATTTTGTAGATCTGAAAAAAACGAGACCCAAACTCTGGTAGAAGAAGAAAATGACAAAGAAAAAAAAGAAGGGGGAAGAGACGGGGGAGATGAAGGCTAGATCTAGCCGAGAAAAGAAAGGAAAGAAGAAGAAGAAGAATAATAAGAATAAGAAGAAGAAGAAGAAGAAGAAGAAGAAGAAGAAGAAGAAGAAGAAGAAGAACAAGAAGAAGAAGAAGAAGGAGATGCAGGAGGAGGAAGGAGAAGGGGAGGAAGATAACGAGAAGAAAAGGGGGAGGGGAAGAGAAAGAGAAAGAAAGAATTCACCTGTGGTGGCGGAGAAGAAATTGGCCGACACAGAGAAAAAGAAACACGGGAAAGGATGGGAAATGAAAAGAATTAAAGGGTATTTTGGGAAGATTGGGTATGAAAACGTAGAATGAGAACTTTATTTCCGGACGAAAAAAAGCGTAGACTGGGAACTTAAAATCCGGACGGAGGGAGTATCACTTTTTTGCATTTTTTTATATTTTTTAAACATAAAAAAATATTTTTATTATTTATTTTATCAAAAAATTATTCTTCTTTAATTTCTAATACATTTTTTTTCATAAAGGAATTTTTAAAAAAATTAAAAAAAGAAGGGTGGAGTGTCACACCCATGCCTCACCAAGCAATGCATTTTGGCCTTGTCATGCCATGATATGAGTGGAAAGAGCTGATGTGGCAATGCAAGATATTTCACTTCCTTGCCACTGCACATGCTCTAAATCTAGTTTTTAAATGTCATACATAAATTAGTATTTAAATTAGCACCAATGTCTAAACAAGTTGAATTGAAAATAATTTTAATTTGATTAAGCTATCTTATCCGCAATGAAACAATTTTGGGGAATAGGAGTATACTCACACTATAGTATTTGGTTTATATCATAAAATGTTCAAAAAACTTCAAAAAGAGAATGTTCAATATATCTTTCTTAATATATGTTCAAAAAAAGCTACTTTATTTCCTTCTATGAATTTTCTTAATACAAAACTAAACTACATATTTTCACCTTTTTTGAAATGGTAATTGTATTCGACTGGATTAATTGTGAAATCTTATTAATTAGTCTTTCCGTCCCTATTTTTTATCCAGCTGTCAAACTGGACGTATTTTGTTTATCAATAATTCTTTATTTGTATTATACATTAGTACAATGAAATAAACTTTCAAAATATGTTTATGTTTGACTCAAAAAAATGAAACTGGACGACAGTGGTAGTATTTAAAATAAAATATGACAAAATAATTTGTGAAACACGTAGAGAAAGAACGAATAATACCTTTGCGAATAGTTTTGTTTAAGTTTGAAGTTTGGCTGATTCTGGCAATGCTTCATGCTCAACCCGTGGCAGTCTTTAAAGCCAAGAAAAAAAATTGGAGAGTACTTTTCTCTCTCCTGCTCGAAAAATTTCAACTTGTTATTTTGGAAAGAGCAAGTATATAGAAATATAATTGGTTCAAATTCAAAATCAAATTTTTTTATTAAATAGTTTTTCCCTTCGATCATTACTATAATATTCCATCCGTTCAAAAAGCAATGTCATAGTTTACGCTCCGTTGATGAGGCAAATGTATTATATTCATTCATTGCTATTTGGATTTGCTTACGTATAGTAGCATTTGTTCTTTTGTGAAACCCTTGGCGTAAGCATTTTACTGTTTCGTTTGTTGCTTTATTATTTCTGAACTCTTGAAGATGATACAGAAGATGCTACAACGCCTTGTTAATCGCACCTTTCGGTAATATGTGTTACGTTGTAGCATCTCTATGGCCTGCGTGCGTGTTCTATTTGTTTCATTTAAAGTGCAGATATGTTTTGTTGGATCAATAGAGGCTTTTAATTTGCTATAGTTTTATAAAAAATTTGGGATTTTAGTTTTTGCTTTTTCTAAATTAAATGTAAAAATGGATACTACCAAAATAATACAGAGTAGTTTTTGTTCTTTTGTTGGCTAGACTTTACTACGGAATTTTTTTTGTTTTAACAGAATTCGACACCGTATTTTTTAGAGACAGACATAAATTACAAGTGTTTCTATTCTGTATAGACAGTTGTTACTTGTTTGTTAGTGAGAAACAATATGATTTCCTAAAAAAGGCAAGGTTCTAGAACCTTGCCGTTCCTAAAAAGGCAAGGCTCCTCTAACTTTTTTCTTATCTGGGTACATATGTATTATATATTCCCCATAAGGGGTATTAAAGGTATTTCCACCATCCATTCCCACTCCCTTAGTTTGAGTGCCAAAACAAAAGTGGATGCGATGAACACTCCGAAATGAAGGGAATGTTTTATTATTCTGTGTTTCTTACTCCGTGTCAAAATAAATTTTATACTTTCTCATTATTTTAAAGAAAGAATTGTGTAAGTCATATTATTAATTATTTTGAAGCAACTTGGAATCAGATATAGACTAGTTTTAATATTTTTCCTAGACAGAAATTTATTGAGGAGATGAAGCTTTTTTTTCCTTTTAAAAAGAATGACCTTCAAATTGTGTTCACTGATCTCAAAAGAGGCGTACAAGAGGGTGATCTTGTGGAGATGCCTTAAGTTCACTAGGGTTTCGATTACGTACATTCATGTAGAGAAAGATATGTACATTGGGGCAAGGACCTATGGTGAGTGGTGACCCTAATTCTTTTCCTGTACATGCGAGGTTAAACCAATGGTCTTATTGCAAGATGTTCAGGGAAAGGTTCCTCGGCGCATACTTTTTGCTCATGATATTGTATTGATCAATGAGACTTGTGATGATAAGTTAGAGTTGTGGCGACATTACATGGAATCCAAAGGCTTCAGACTTAGGCACTTAGCAAAACTAAGACTGAGTACTAGAAATATTGCTTCATTGGTTGAGTGATGGTATCGTGCAAATTAGGATTGATTCAAACCTAGTATCTAAGAGAGAAAGGCATCGTTTTCTCACTTTGGTCATTCAGATAGATCGAAGAGATAGACCGGATATTATTCACTGTATCAAAGTCACTTGGGCTAATTGGAAGCTGGATCTTGGGGTCCTATGCCATAAGAAGATTTTATTAAGGATAAAAGGTAAGTTGTATTGGTTATAGTCAGACTAATTATGCTTTAAAAATGCAGTGTTGGGTGATTAAGAAAGCTCATGTTTGTCGAAATCTCACGTTTGTCAACTTTATGCGATGGAGATGCAGATGCTCTGATGGATGTGGGGGCAGACGAGGTTGGATAAGATTCAAGATTAAGATATCTGGGATGGGTGGAAATGTCATATATGGAGGATAGGCTACGAGAGGCTCGCATTGAGGTCTCGTTGGGAGATGCGAGATGCTTTGAGTGGAGGTGGGGAAAAAGTAGGCCTAAGAAGAATTAGAAGGAGTTGATTGAATATGATTTATAACTTTAGCTTCAATTGTGTTTACACTAGCCGGAAGTGTCAGCTCTTAGGATTGTTGACTAGCACACAAACTAACAAAAATTTTTCCCACACACTTTGTCCTCACTCGTACGAGCCTAGGAAATTTCTCTGGGGATCACCCATCCTAACATTGCTCCAAGCGAAGCACACTTAACTTTGAATTTTTTTACGAGTTGAGTTCTTGAAAAGAAGATGAATCTTTTTAGTATGGATTGTACTATTAATTATTTTGAGTTCTTTTAATTCCATGTTAGTACGAGGGAAAATATTCACCCCACGTAAGAATGTAACATCCTCGTTGTACCCTTCTCAAGCCTTTTGATATTTCCTGCTAGATGACCTAATAAGGTCGTTGGCCCGTCATGGTTACAGTGTTGCTCTGATACCATTTATAACACCTAGGCCAGAAGTGTCTGCTCATAGGATTGTTGACTAGCCCACAAACAAACATAAGTTTTTCTTGTGCATTTTGTCCTCACTTGTGCACGCCCGCAGAACTTCTCAGGGTCACCCACCCAAAAATTGCTCTAAGATAAGCATGCTTAAGTTTGAAGTTTTTTAGAGATGAACTCTCAAAATAAGATATGTCTTGTTAGTATGAGTTGTACTATCCATACTTTTAAGTTCTTTTATACGGAGTATTCCATACTGAACATATCACTTTAGATATGAATGTTTGAAAATCAAGAAAGAATAGTTAAATAGTCGATCGGATCTGAATCATTGTAGTAAAAAATTTATATCTCCAACCCCAAGGCCCCCCCACACACCTCAGCCCGATGGAGTAGAGTCGCTTGGATCTGAATCGTAGTTTTTGCTCTTGTCATTGTGCACATTTTTGGGTTTAGGGTCTTCTTGTTTGCATTTGATTATGTGCCTTTATTTCTTGGTACATTTTTATGCAATTATTTTGTTCTTTGTTATTTATCAATTATAATGTTGTGTTTACTGTGTTGTTCGAGCTAAGAATCTTTTGGAAACAATTTCTCTACTTTTAAAGATGAATATAGTCTACATATACATAAGTAGACCTGGCAAAACAGAACCGGAACTGATTACCCGAACCGAAATATCCGAAACCGAAACCGGAATGATCCGAAAAATGAAGATCCGATCTATAACCAAAAACCCGAAATGATCCGAACCGAACCGAACTAAATAATTCATATCCGATTTAAATCCGAAACCGATTAGATCCGAAACCGATAATATCCGAACCGATTAAACCCAAAACCGATTAGATCCGGACCCGATAATACCCGAAACCGATAAAATCCGAAACCGATTAGATCTGAAACCGATAATATCCGAACTCGATTAGAACTAAAATCGATAAATTCAGAACTATGTTTACCTTTCAATAAGCATATTATATTTTTAAATTTTTACTTTTAGTTTACCATTTAAACTAGTTACATTACTTGCTCATTCCCTCATAAAATGGATTATCTTCTTGAAAAAAAGTACAAATTTTTATGCTTTAAATTTATTATATGTAGAAATTAAAGATAAGTTATACATATAAATGATAACGCACAAACAAATAAAATTTCCGTAATTTTTAAATAGTGAAGTGTGATATTCTTTTTGGACGAAAGGAATATATATATGATGAATTGTATGGAATAATTAAATTTTATCCTAATTTCATCTCATTACAATAAATTTTATTGATTTGAGAGCTAATTTGATTAGTTTCAAACCAATTTACTCAATATTAGTCAATAAAATTAAATGTTAGTGTTAGCATTTTGAAAAGACTCTCTAGCGGCAGCCTTTACTGTTATCATTTTCAAATTTGATCTACACCATTACATTTAGGTGTAAAATTAATTATATTTGACTCTATTAAATTTAATTTTCTCTATTTTCAACCAAATATACTCAACAATTTACAAATTTTGCACTCAATTGAATAAAATTCACTTAATTTCACCCAATTTTACTCAATTTTACCAAATTCTATTCAAATGGAACATAAGACTATTTGAATTTATCTTTTATCCTTTCATTTATATACATAAGTATATTAGTAGATGTGAGAAAATTTTTATATTTCAAAACTAAATTTTAAAATCAATTTAATTATATTAAATTTATATCATAATTAAATATATATGTTTTCATAATTTGTAGTCCAA
>OOIL02001845.1:161065-230502 GCA_900332095.2 Cuscuta campestris | reverse complement strand
ATTAGAAAATAATATATATCCAAAATATATTTGATCCGAAACCGAAATATATCCGAACCGAACTAGACCCGAAACCGAAATATATCCGACTCAAATTGTATCCGAACCGAAATCTATCCGAACCGATTTATAACCGAACCGTATCTGAACCGACTCGAAACCGAACCGAACCGAAAAATGTATATAATCGAAATCAAATCCAAACCGAAATTTAACCGATCTGAACCGAATCGAACCGATTATAACATATAACCGAAAGATATCCGAACCGAAAAAATCCAATCCGAAACCGATCCGGTTGATCCGATTGCCACCTCTATACATAAGGTACCCCGTTTTCTTTTATGAAATTCTATTGGGTGGTTTAGTTTATGAGCAAGGAGGCTTGGTTGTTCTGTAAATTTCAAGCCATCAGTTTGTTCGTCACTTTACTGAATTTGAAAGAAAAAAATTTAAAACTGGTAATTGGTAAATACAGAGAGAAGTAGTACACTTTACTCCTCTGCAACTCGGTCAGCTCGGCTCTCTCTCTTTCTCTCTCTCTTTTATAGAGAGAACTGTTACGCACGCAAGATTTAGAGCGAGAAACTTTCTGAAGCTTTACAGAGAGAGATTGAGCACCGCCTGGATCTGCTCCATTCTTTCCATCCATTACTGTTCAATGCAGAGCTTCTGAAAGAAGAAGCTGGCAGATTGCAGATACACTCCGAGTTTACCTGCCGAGTCGACTCAGTGACACGCCTATTCCTCTCTCTGTGTCTGCCGCCGCGGTCCCCGGTGGAATACGGGAGGTGGGCATTTCCCATTTCGGAAAAAGTCGCGATCTTTGGGGGTTTATGGTTGGTCTCCGCCCGGTTTTGCCGGAGCTCCGGCGAGTCTCTGGGGATTGGCTGAGCCAAATGTGCGTCTGATTGTTTGAAAGATGTTCAAGCCCGGTAGGTGGCGGAGCGATAAGGGAAAGTTCAAAGCTGTTTTCAAGCTCCAGTTCCGTGCAACTCAGGTACTGTTATTAAAAAATTGAATTTTGAATTTTGAATTTTGAATTTGAATTTCCTCTTGTTTAATCCACCATTTTCGAAATGGAATGATGAACATCATGCTAAGAAAGGCAATGTGATTAGAGAATTTGATGTTCCCATTTTGAAATGGAGTGTTGTTCAATCTGTTAGATTTGATCTTTTAGTGTTTTTTTCATCCTGATTGAGCATTGATCCAACTACGAATCAAATTCTACAGATGAATCGGTCTCTTCTTCGAGATTGACACTATTATAGTATAAAACCTCTTCCGAACCTACAACCACAAACTTGATCTTTTGGTTGAGTTTGTTCTCGATGAAAACCTACATTTTCCTCTTGTGTATTTCTGTGTTTTGCGAGAGCCAATTTCAATTCATTGCTGTGGGATTCACAGGTAGCAGGGGATGCATTGTTGATCTCTGTGGTTCCTGCAGATGTAGGGAAGCCAACAGTGAAACTAGATAGGGCTGCCATTCGCGACGGGATTTGTTGCTGGGACAATGCAGTTTATGAAACTGTGAAGCTTATTCGAGACCCTAAATCGGGGAAGATTCATGAGAAAATATATAACTTTGTAGTTGGAACTGTGAGTATTAATGCTTCATCTACTTGCATCTGCTGTTATACCATATTACATTGGGGAAGTACAAAAATACAAACCAACATATAAGCCCTTGGGGTATTCCTCCTACCAGTTTGATCTTTGAGGACGAATCCCCCAAGTCTTATGGCTCATTTGGCTTAACTTCTCTTTTTGGTTGATTATGTTCCCTTAAGGCCATAAGCAATAAGCAACCGTTTCAGAATTAGTTGATTACTTCTAAAAAGTTAGATTTTGGACGCTGAGTCAGCAAATGATTCTTTCCAGAATATAACTCTGGAATGAGAATTTGTAGAGTCAGCTTTCAGAATCAAAGCCAGATTGAACATTGGTTTTGTTTCAATTTTGAGTCTATGTGATCTGGTTGGTCTTCTTTTTTAGGTGTCCTCGAAAACGGTAGTTCTTGGAGAGGCTTCCATTGATTTTTCAAGCTATGCAGAAGCAACTAAGGTTTCATCAGTATCTCTCCCACTCAAGAATTCAAAATCCGGGGCAGTGTTGCATGTAAATATCTGACCTCCCTATTAGTTTCTCGATATATTCTTCATTTCTGATATGATCTAACGAGGACACTATTTCTTGAGCTTTTTGCAGGTATCAATACAGAGAGTCCAGGATTCGCTCCACCAGAGGTGATGGTTTAATTCAAGATGTTATTAATGGGTGTTGTGATTGATTTGAATATAGGCCCTAAATCTTCTTTTGTGTATCTCATAGTGTCATTCATGAAATTGGGACTGCGAAACCAGATGCAGAGGATAGGACTTTGAAGGCTCAATTAAATGATGATATGGATGAAAGTTTCGAAGGCAATCATGTCGATGTAAGGTCTCATTTTCAAATCATTGAATTTTGGCATGCATGAAGATCCCATCACTAGGTGTTGGTCCTACATTGGCTGAATATGAATGGATAGATCTTTTTATAATTATGAGCTAAACCTCACCTTATGAGAGTTATTTTGGGATGAGTTAGGCCTAACACTTGTACTTAACATGGTATCAGAGCCATATTATCTGTTTATGTTTGTCCTCTAAGGGACTAATGCTATATTTTCACATTTTCTTTTTTGCTTGATAGGAAACACAAGAACACAGAAATATTCCTTTGGTTAGCAGCCAGAATGGGGGAAGGGTATCAAGTGAATCAGACATCACGCTGTCAAGTTCTGAGAGCAGTTCCGGGCTTGATACGCCCCATAATTTCCAAGTGAAAGACAGTAATGCCCTCAAAGTCCAGACAAACTTGTTGTCGTCTTCCCCAAACGAAGCCTTGTTGCTTCAGACAAGGTCCATTGGTGCACTAGTTAATGATGAGGAGTCCGAGAGGAGGTCCCAATGGGAGTGGTTGACAAGGCAAGCTGAGGTTTCTGATTTGGAACTACAAACTCTGCGAAAACAAATCGTGAAGGAGAGCAAAAGATCACAAGAGCTTCTAAGAGAGATTGTTGGCATCAAAGAGGAACGCGACGCTCTGAAAGAAGAATGTGAGAAGCTGAAAGCATCTAGGAAGCGTTTGGATGATGCAAAATCTAAAGACGAGTTGCTTGATGGAGGGGACGTTCGGGCTCTTGTTCACGAACTCAGACAAGAACTGAATTACCAAAAGGACCTCAATGCTAATCTTCAGATACAACTAGAGAAGACGCAGGACTCGAACTCTGAGTTGATTCTTGCTGTTCGTGATCTTGATGAGATGTTGGAACAGAAGGACAAGGAGGTCATGAGTCTTTCCAGCAAACCCACAATGATATCTAGGCCATGTTTGGAAAATGGAAAATGGTAGGGAAATGAAAAAAAAATGCTACTAAGAAAATGGTATAGTTTAATAATGTTTGCCTTTACTTACCTTCAAAATAAAATGAGAAAAAAAGAAGAAAAGTTTTTGATATTTATATATTTTAGAAATGCATAAACATTACGAGTTTAAACTATTATTTAAAAAATAAATCATTGAGTTTTCTCTCTAAATTTTATTGCCTTCTAAGCTGCTTCACCTAACATTGTATGGGTTTCATACAGCTCCCAGGATATGCTTGGATCCTAAAAAATGTTTGAGAAAGAAAAAAATATACTTGGGGGTGAGGGATATTCTTTACTTCTTTTCTTATTTTCTTCACCTTAGAAAACAAATTAAATACAATTAACTGTTTTCAAAATTTTAACCAGTGTTTAGATTTCCTAGTATTAAAAAGAATAAATTCAAAAAATGTATTTGAAAATTGTATAAAAACACATGCATGAGATTAAGCCTGCTTGCTATTTTTTCTCAATTTGTCTTTCTTTCTTTCTTTCTTTCTACTTTCGAGTAGGGGTAAGGTCTAGGCACACACACCTCCCTCCCCAGACCTTACCTTTTGTGGGATTTTACTAGGTTTGTTGTTGCTCTGTTTTCTCTCTTGTTTTTTTTCCTATTTTCCCCTCAAGGACCCTTAATGATTCTGGAAGTTTCAAGATTCTAACTTTAAAACATGACAGCGAAAATGACATAGACGATGACGACGATGAAGAACAGAAAGCATTGGAGGAGCTTGTGAGACACCACGGCGATGCCAAAGAATCGTACAAGCTTGAACAAAAGATCACGGATCTCCAAAACGAACTGGAGATCTACAGAAGAGAAAAAGATGAGGTAGAGATGCAGATGGAGCAGCTGGCACTTGACTATGAGATCCTGAAACAGGAAAACCACCACCTGCTGCATAAGCTGGAGCAGAACCAGTTACAAGAACAGCTGAAAATGCAATGTGAGTGTTCATGCTTGGAGGAAGAGCTTGAAAAGCTAGCCCAACAATTCGAGACCGATCTCGAAGCCCTCTCTCGCTCTAAAGTCGAGCAAGAACAAAGAGCCATTCTTGCAGAAGAAGCACTTAGAAAGACACGGTGGCAAAATGCAAATGCTGCAGAGAAGCTTCAGGAGGAGCTCAAGAAGCTCTCTCTGCAAATGGAATCAATGTCTCAGGCCAATGAGAAACTGGTCGCTAAAGCCTTGACCGAAGCAAATGAGCTCCGGGTACAGAAAAGTCAACTGGAAGACCGGATTGCTACGATGCATGAAAAGGTAGATGAAACTTTGAAAGAGATGAACAGTGTGGCACGTCTCAAGGATGAGAAGGACTTGTTGGTGGGTACCCTTCAGTTAGAGGTGGGCACTCTTAGGGCGCAATACAACGAGTTGAACACTCGCCTTTCTGAGGGGGAGTTGGAGAAAGATAAGTTGAGGAAAGAAGTGTCCCTTTTGAAGGGTGATCTAAAGAAGAAAGAAGATGCACTACTAAGACTTACTTCAAGGAAAAATAAACTTGGAACTGTTGCTTCCCATGGTCTTAAGGATGTTATTAGCTTGAAGGAGAAAATCAAGTTGCTTGAGGTATATCTGAACTTATATATACTTTATGAAAAAAAGTTTTGTATTTTTAAAATTAAAGAGTCCAAAATGCACTGGGTTTGTTTGTTGTTGTAGTAAATAGTTAAGAATGCATGATAATTCTTTCTTGGAAACTGACATTTGTTTTTTTTTTTTGCATGAAAAAGGGTGAGATTGAGCTGAAGGAGAAATCCCTTGAGACTGCAACAAATTCATTTCTGGAGAAGGAGAAAGATCTTCAAGTTAAGATCGGAGAGTTAGAAACAAGATTAGAAGAACTCAACCAGAATATAACAAAGGTTTTCGAACATAAGCCATTAAAGGTCAGCACTACCCAAACATCATAAAACCAGCAAATGAGTTCAATGCGCCATTTTGATTTAGTCCATTATCAAACGAAGCTGTCAATAATGACTTCATTTTTTTTGCTCAATTAAATATTGCGTCATTGTGCCGGGGTTGTGAGGGCTCTCATCCACATGGACAGTGACACCGGTTTTGGGTGTAATAATATGACACCAGAGCTCTACATTGCTCCATTGGGTCCTTAAGTGGTTCCTACTTCCTACTCCTCCCTAGCTCCCTGGAAATGCTGAAATGCTACAGTAAAATGCTATGGCTATGGGTCTTTTCTAGAGAGTTGCGTTAGGTGGTAAGAACTTTTTTGGGGCCCAAGGGCGAACCGTAATGCTCTCAAATGGATGGTGTCATAATATGACACCCAAGGTGAGTGTCTAAGTTGTTGTTTACCTGAAAAGGAGCTAAAGGTTCATTTATACAATTTGCAGGTAGTTACAAAAGACTTGGATTCTAATTTTGGAAACAGTGGAACTCGAAATAGGTACACATTGATATTTGAATGATGTTGAATCTGTTATGAAATTAGACAACAAAAAAAGAAGAGATTTTGTCATGCAAATGAGTTCTCTTTAATCTCTTTTTCGAACACTCAAAGTTCATTACAAATCTTTCTTTCTTTTTCTCTCATTTTCAGCAGTAACAAATTATTGACTGAAATTACACTACTGAGAGAGCGGAACGAAGCAATGGAAGACGAGCTGAAGGAAATGCAAGAGAGATACTCCGAAATAAGCCTCAAGTTTGCAGAGGTAGAAGGCGAAAGACAACAGCTTGTGATGAAGGTTCGCAACCTTAAAAATGCAAAAATGGCTCCTTGAATAAAACACCATCTTGTTTTTCCTATATCCAGGTGCATTTTCGCTTCAAGAAATCCTCGAGTTTGAATAATAATAAATATTTATATATATATTTTTACACAAAAATTTGTATATTTTCGGAAATGCGTTTTTTTTCTTTCTTTCTGTGTAAGGTATAGTATAAATATATGTGTAACAAAATTGACATTACCCTTTGTGTATGAGTGTATCCAAAGATTTTGCATGATATTGAAGCAGTTTCTTGTGAGTTAGGGCGTGTTTGGATTTGATTTTGTTGTGTTGCTCTAATAAGCATGTGTGTTTGGGCGTATATGGAAGCAGTTTCTTGTGAAGTATAAATATACAACAACAACAGCAACAACAACCCAGTTAAATCCCACAAGAGTAGGGTCTGGGGAGGGTGTGTGTACGCAGACCTTGTCCCTACTCGAAAGTAGAGAGGCTGTTTCCAAAGAGACCTCCGGCTCAACGTCGAAAGTTGCATTGTTTGACTAACTGCTACTTCATTAATTAAAGAAGCGCAGATAGTTTAGAGATCCATTTTGATTTATTCCATCACACCCCAAAGCCAAAAATGGTGAAATTTTGGCTCCATCGGAGATAATGGAAAATTGTGAAGTATAAATATGATAAAAATAAATATAAATTATAAATAATACTTGTAAGAATAATATAGATGTTTTGACACTAAGCATAATGTCATATTGTAACATCAGACCATTTGAAGATCTCACGTTGTTCTTTTGAAATCTAAAATAGATCTTACCCTTCATTTTTTATGCAACTTTATTTTTGAATTTTTGATTCTATTAAAAAAAACAGAATCAATGTTAAATTTTGTACCATCAAATAATATAAGGTTATTCAAGGAATTGATTGACTTTTTGCACGATAAGAACTTCAATATCTATCCCACGTCTACAAAAAGGTTAAAGAAAGGAATTCTAGCGTCGCGTTTGGATTTCTTAAGCCATCACACTTGAATTACATGGGTATATTAGAGTTGATCCAAATAAGCCTAGTGACAAAAATTCAATATACTCGTCCCCCCTCATATTTAATAAGGAGTATTATATTTAGGCCCAAACCAGCTAATCTGTCTGTATTTTCCTTTAGTATTCAAATAAAATTTACATTTATTATTCTAGAATCAAGATACCTTTTATTTATTTATATATATTTTATTGATTGTTCGATAAAATAATATAATCATGACATCTTTTGCTTTATACTTTGTATTTTTAATACACCATATAACTTTTTGACGTAATTTTTAAAAATTTAAATTATACTCTGTATTTTTTTATTTTTACACCAATTTCTTCAATAAAATAAGTTTAAAAACATTTTACTTTACTTTGTAATTCTCTCTTTTACCTTTTACTATTTGGGAACGAGAGTGAATTTGGTAAGAGGGCGCAACTCAACATGGAATGGGTCGAGCTAACCTGACCTGAAAAGAAGGCTAGAATTTTGTCAGATGTCGAGTTATGATACACGCTTAGATTAGGAGACAAAGTTGACCTCCCATGATCTCTGTCGTGATCTTTTATGATCACGAGTCACATTCTTATGTTTTCTAGAGATGTGGGAGACATGGCCTCAACCAGTCAATCCCTATCAATATATCTTCAACTAACCTCCGAAAGTAATTACATTTTTGATATACATGATAGATTATTATTCAATCTCTCTTCATTTTGTTCACGATTTAATATTACGTAATATTTTTGGTGGATTAATATCTATCCATTTGGACCTAGATCCAAACATGCACATCATACCACGCTCCACGAGAACAAGAAACCAATCGAAAGGAGGCCGTATGTTCTAATAGGCGATGAACGAATGGTTAGAATTTTTTTGATGATTTGAACAATGTACAACTATATATGTTTATGTGTATATATATCCGTGTATATATATGTGTGTGTGTGTCTAAATAGAAATGAATAAATATAGAAACACAAAATGGTATCATAGTTTTTGGTTGATCAAACCATAGACTGTAACTAGAGCCATAACTAAAGAATGATCAACTTGAGGTTCCACCATCAAACTCAACACATCATCTCCCAAAACAACTCCGGATTTGTCCTGCTTTTGGTTCACCTGCAAAACCCCATGTCACATCTGGTCAGTAAAACAGACTTAAAACATGTCCATTAGGTCGGGTACACGTCGTTTCGGATTTGAGTTTGGATTGAAAAATGCATGTTAATAACCCAAGTGTCATCGGATACGGATCGACTCCACGGATTTTTAGCATTTATAATGTTTTCTATTGAATATTTAGTTAATTATCAATATATGCAAAAAATATTATAAATAGTAAAAAAATTAAATATGTAGCATTCAAGTTCATATACTCAAAAGAAGTAATTTATCATATTGTATTTCATACTAAAATAAGTGATTTTGAAAGGGAACAAACCATACTTTAGTGGGTACGTTAACAAAATCTTTGTTCAAAATTTTGGAGTAGGGTGAGTCTCGGGTCAAAAATAGGTGGATCAATCTTTGTCAGGTTTAGCGCACACCTCTGCTAAGAGTGTGGATCTGTTGTTGACAATCTTGAAGGCGGATTTTCCGGGCAAGTGAACGATCTGATAACAGTTGTCTTCGGGTTGAAGAGAAGCAAGATGAACGGAGTAGTGCTTCGAATGTCCCCAGAAAGAATTCCGAATTCTCCGAACCCGAAAGCATAGAACTTCTTCATCAATGGCTTCGCTGTTGCAGCATCTGTACCCGTTCCATCCTCCAAAAACTGACAATTTCTGCAGATTTATAACAACCCCATTGCACACAAACATCAGATCAAAACCTCTTCAAGATTTATTCATATTTCTTTCTTCATCCAATATTGATTTCAACAACAACAAAAACAACCAGAAACACCATAAAATCCCCCAGAAAAGTAAGCTCCAAAGAGAGTTGTGTATGCAGATCTTATCCCTACTTGAAAGTGTTTTCAAAAGTGAACAAGTAGTATGAGCAAAATAAGAGGACAAGCACAAGAAAGAAGCATACCTACACTATCAACCTAAGTTGCACCTAGACGGGGTCGGAAGCATGAAACGTCAATTTTTTTCATAATATATAAGGATTTAGGTGTGGGCACCTATCTGAAGAATCCGTGCAAGATAGCTATCGACTACACTTAAAACACATAAAGCACAAATACATAAGTTACAAAACTATGGCAAAACACAAATCATCATGAACTACAAATCAAGGTCAAAATTCTATTCAACTACACCGATACTCGATGTCAAATTGTTCCNCATATCCTCCGTTTAAATTGATTGAATGGAGAAAAGAGCAAACCAATTACTCTTCACATCAGCTCGATTATTCCCCTATTGAATCTATGTTTTGGAATGATTTTGAGATCTATGAAGCTCAAATGACCAGTTCCAGATCGTTAATGTTAGAATCTCACATTGATTTAAAAATGAATGAATGAATAAGGTCTCGAATCGAACTGATTAATGGCTTGTGATGAACCTACCTTTTGTCTAATGGAGAAGAGGACTCGGCCATGGAGATCCATGAGATGAACTTCTCTGCTGCATTTTCTGTTATAGTTATCGATCCTGTAGACGATGTCGCCATTGGAATCGAACACCGTGCATCCATTTCCATGGAAGACCAGCGACTTCATCCACACTGTAAATCTCTCGCGCTTCGAAGTGATATACGAAGAAGATGAAGAAGAAGAAGATGATGGGGTCTGGGGGTAAATTTTTTTGGCCATGGAAATAGGGGAAAGAAAAAAAAGGGAAGAAGAGAGAATGAAATGGTGAGATTGGGGGGGTGGGGGGATTGGAAGGCGCTATTTATTCTCCCGCAAATTTGGGGAAAAAGATTGTACCAAATGTGGACTTTTAGGACATGGCACATTTGTTTTGTTTTAAAAAGGGAACAAACTTTTTTGTTTTGTTTGGTTTACAGCTTCTATCTCCTTTTTTTAGGGGTATTTCTTTAGTTTTAATATGCTTGAAACTAGAAATTCAATTATATCCAATCATAAATACTAATAAAAAATAATAATAGATCACCATCAATAATAATAATAATAATAGATCAATTTATTTGTAAGAAAGATAGTCAAATGGGCGGAGGGGGGATTTCTTTTAATGTTGGAAATGTTTTGTTTGTGTTGATTCATTTTTAAAAAAAAAAACTTTGCTATCGATTATCATGGGCGAGTAACCGATTTCTATATAGGGCTATGTGTAGTGTGGGGTTTGATGAGGCTTGATAAGTACTCCGTATAAAAGAGTATGACATAGAGTACGTGATAATAATATGTATGTTATGATGTTTGAAAAATGAACTTATTGGATGTAGTCAAATATGACATAGAGTGATAAAAATATCCATGTTATGGTGTTTGAAAATTGAAGTTATTGGATGTAGTCATATAAAAGTGTGAATTCTTTTGTTGATTGAAGTAAAAATATTTTAAATTTTAATTGCTTAGAATTATAAATAAAAATAATAAAAAAAGAGAGGAAGGAGTGAAATTGGCATGATTTGATCGCAAAGCTTTGCTCTTTTTTCAAGAGACAAAAATATAAGAAATTTTTCCGTGGACTTAAGGTTCATGCTTATTTTATGAGATTTAGTATATTCATAGCAAAAAAGAAATGGATCTTTTACAAAAAAAAAAAGAAAAATATTCATATATAAGTCCATGAAAAATGCGAGAAAGTCCACATTTTAAATGTGAATATTGAGACTATGTAAGGATGGATATATATAAATTATTTCCCGGAAGGTGTTGCACCCAAGTCGGCCAAGAAAGAAAGTGATCAAGATATTTAGGGATTTATTCACTTTGCATAAGAAATAAAATAAAAAAGGGGTAAAATTGGCAATCAGAGAGTCAAAATTTACAACCTACTCCCTTTTTAAATTTAAAATTTGTTATCATGCCCATTTTGGTCCTTTTGATTTGTTTTTGGAAAAACTCCAAGTAAAAACTATAAAAATACAAAAATAGGAATTTTAAGTCTTTTAAGACCTAAATAGGTGTTCAAACCCTCATTGTTACGT
The DNA here is from genome assembly GCA_900332095.2 of Cuscuta campestris. Classification (NCBI taxonomy): domain Eukaryota; kingdom Viridiplantae; phylum Streptophyta; class Magnoliopsida; order Solanales; family Convolvulaceae; genus Cuscuta; species Cuscuta campestris. The sequence goes on along the minus strand of OOIL02001845.1, from coordinate 219,277 downwards.
TGTCACATTTCAACTGCCACATTATCATTGCCACTCTGTCATTTTTTACCGTTGTCGGCCACTAGAGTGCCGCTGTGGACTGCCGATAATTGAGTGATCACACTGCCATATAACATTGTCTTTCTATCACACTCTCAAACACATATTCTTACCTCGCACTGTCATTATACTCCTATTTGATCTTAAAAGACTTAGGACTCATATTTTGATATTTTCATGTTTTTTACTCATATATAGGATGATTTTTTTTTGTTTCACTCTCATTTAAAGAGATTCAATTCCTTCTTATACAACTAATGTATGTTAATTTATCGGAACTACGGATCAATATACAATGGCAAATTATTACATACATCTAAGGTTCATGATGGATCTTCATATATACTAAATAAGTATTTCAAGTATTGAATTAAGCATTGAAAAAATTAAAAAAATGGTGAGAAGGCTCGTAAGGACCTTAGGTCCACCATTGAATCACTCGTATAATATATAAGCATGTCGAAATATAATAAATAATATGAACACATGCATGATTACGTGCAATTAAATCAATAAAAACCACGTACCTTTTTTTGATAGTAGCAAGCCATTCAGGGTATTTTATTATGTCATGGGAGAGTATCTTGTACAATACTCCCTCCGTCCTATGAAACATTTCCCGTTTCTTTTTTTATCCGTCCCACAAAACACTTCTCGTTTCTATTAAAAAGTCACTTTTACCCCTTACTTTTTCATACTCTAACTATCACATCATACTTTTTTACTAATAATCTATCCATCAAATCATACTTTTACTCATCACATCAAAGGACAATTTTGGAAATTCAATACCAAAATACACTCCTTTAAATCTCTCCTAAAAAGCAAATGTATTACGGAGAAGGAAGATGATGAAAGTAAAGAGAGAAATGATATGTATTACGGAGGAGCAATGCTAGATTCACAAATAAAGTGATCACAAAGTTCACAAACTTACCATTTATATTTTTTATTTTCTTTTTAAAATTATTCCAAACGACTTTTTTTATATTAAAGTTTACAAATAGTAAGTTTGTAGGATTTGTGACTATTCTGTTTGTGAACCAAACATTTTCCATTACGGAGTACGTACATAGCATGTTTTGTGTAGAGGCTTCTCTTATTAAGTATTCTAAGAGTTTGTTCTCTTTAACTTGATCTTATTAGTTACTCCCTGTATTCTTTAAAACATTTCAACTTTCACTCCTTACTCGTCTCATAAAACATTTCAATTTTGTCTAAATGGACATAATTGCCCTTATTTTTTAATCTAATTGAACATACCTCAACTATCTTCTACGTTTTATCCATTTTGACATTTCTCGAGCCTAACTAATTTAAAATAATCGTTGTTTCGTCTTGGTCAAACTTCTATATCCCCCTTCCCAAAAGTCAAAAATAGAAAAAAAATCAGGACGGAAGGAGCATTACTTTAGTGCCTAGATTTTATTTTCACTCGCAAAAATATTTGAGCTTTGAAGGGATTTTACAAAAGTACATGGAACCAATTTTCAAGTTACTGTCAAGTCACTATGAGCGTAATTGTAATTTTATACGGAGTATGTTTCTAATTTCTATTTTGATCCAATCATTTTTCTTTTTTTCTCAAATTCACTCTCATTTCTTCTTCTTCAATCCCGGCCACTTCTACCCTTTTTCGAGAAGTAAGGGGAGAGAATTTGAGATAAAGAAAAAAGTGAGTCAATATTAAAAATTAGAAATATACAAAATTTGAATAAGGCCCAAAGTGACCTGGTTGTAATCTGAAAACTGGCTTTAGATACTTTTGTGAAATATTTTAGAGCTACGGTACCATCAAGTGAAACTCATCACTTACACGCCCTAAGGCTTTGAACTAATTATCAAAATATAACATAAATTAAAGAAAGAATAAAAGGTCGTTGATACAGTACAATAATTTTGATTTACGGAGATTTTATTACGGAGTAGTAAGTATTTATTAGTTATCATAATTTATACTGTATTTTATTTGATGAGCGAAATTATAATTTTTTTCAAGTTAATTACTTCAATGCTTTTATTGAAGCAACAAAATTAAGAATTACTCCGGTATGATTCTTTTAGGGTTTGGACTTGTCAACCCTATCTATAGATAGAGATTTAACCCTTCTTAAGATTATTATCAATCAAGAATCATACTAATATCTTCCCAAACCCTACTTCTATCAAGAATCATTCTAATATTTTCCCAAACCCTACTTCTATCAAGAATCATACTAATATTTTCCCAAACCCTACTTCTACCCCCCTCTTCTTCTTCCTTACCTCTTCCCCATCCTTATTCAATACGGTCACATATCGATCGTGAGTTGAAACGCCTATGATCGAATGTGATTATTGGGAGTGTTGGAAACGGGCTCGTTTTCACAATTTAGACCCCCGGACTAAGGTTTACACAATATTTACAAGAGAAAATGAAACAACCTTAGATTCAAGAAACGGTTTGAAACCGGAGCCGTGTCGAACCATGGCGCCATTATTTGTTTGGTAGGGAGGAGATGGCAATAATTTTTGGTCGGGGTCAAACGAGTCACGGCGTTTGGTTGGGGTGGGGGGTTTCACACAGAGGTTTGAAAACTCAAGTGTGGGGGGAAACGGCGGCCGTCTCTTGTGCCGTTGGGCCAATGTGTACAACCTTTTCCCTGCACTATCATTCATAATTTTAAATTTTCAACTCCTCATCGGTGTTTGAGAAATGTAGGCCCCACACACCACACCCTTACTTGAGCATATTGTCTCCCAATCATGATAATATAATTGATATGGTAGCTTCCTAATCATCTTCCTAATCCACACCACACTCTCTCTCCGTCTCAAAATGAATTACCCTTTCGATCAACGAGCAAAATTTTGTCTTTGAAAAGAGTTCTTCTACTATTTGTCCATTACTTTTTTGTCCAATAGTTCTTCTACCTTCTTACTATTACAATCTCTCGATAATTTTTGTTTGTTTGTATATTTTTGTTGATCATTTGATAAAAGAATACAGTGTTGTCACCTATTATTTTGTAGAATTTTTAATGTTGTTTTTAAATATAATTTTTTCAAAAGACACAAGTGTTTCCTGCTCTTCTTTTTGGTCCGTCTGAATTTTTTTTCTCATTTACTTTTTTAACTTACTTTTTAAAAATAAATATCAATGGTTCCATTTCACTTTACCACCCATATACTTTTTATTGCTTTTGAATATGAAAAAGAGTTCTAAAATTTTTACAGTATGCATGACATTTTTGAAAGTCTGACATTTTTTTTCCTACACCTAAATATACGTGTCAAGTCAACATGAAAAGTGAATGCAGGGACTATAATTTTAATTTTTTAGGAGAGAATCTTGAATCATGCATTCAATCTTATGAGTACTTCTGTCATGAATCTCAGTTCTATTTAACAATGAATGAATTTCCTCACGTAAGTACATTTGTAACAAAAGAAATTAAAGAAATGATTATCATAATACTATTAAAATGTACTCCTTCCGTTCTTAAAAACACTCCCTCTTTCATTTTTTCCACTTCCAACAAAACACTTCCTCTTTCTATTAAAAAACCACTTTTACCCTTACTTTTTCATACCCTACCTATCACATCATACTTTTTCTCTAATAATCTATCCATCATATCTTATTTTTACACATCACATCAGGGGCAAAATTGGAAATCAACTATAATTTAACACTTCCTTATTTTTGACCCCAAATCAAATGGGAAGGGTTTTTCCAAACGGGGGGAGTATATATGTAGCAATTAAAAAAAAGGTCCATGTGTTTTACATAGACTTTAGTTTTACCAAAAAATTTTCCTTATTTTTAACCCTTGTCCTGAAATAAATTCTACATTTTCCATTTTAATCTTTTCAAAATAAATCTAACACTTGCTTTTTTTCTTTTTAAAGCAAGAAATGGATGGCTCCCTCGCTCCTCTTTTGCCAAACAAATTCGAATCCACTCCCTTCAGTCCTAAAAACTCTTATTGTTTAGACTTTTTTAATTAAACTGAATCATTTTTTACCACAAATAATTAAACATAATCTTAATAAATAAATGTTATAAAAACTTGATATATCAAACTATATCTTAAAATAGTGGCGGACCCAGAAATTGCAAGGAGTGGAGTCACATTCCACATAAAAGAATGTGACTCCGCTCCTTGCAACGTAACTTCTAGGTCCGCCACTGTTTTAAGATATAGTTTTGTTATACTAAATTTTTATATCATTTATTTATTTAGATTATGTTTAATTTATGGTTGAAAAATGTCACTGTTCAACTAAAAAAGTTACGGAGTAAAATAAAAAAGATTTTTAGGACCGGAGAGAGTTGTAGTGTATTTATGATTGGTAAGTTTATAGTGATAAAAATAATTAGGAACCAAGTATTGAAGAGAAAGAGTGAAAAAGGCCGTTCCCAGCGGCCTCAGCGGACATACATTTTTTATGGGAAAGATTAGACAAAACATTACTACTCCGTATGGATTAGAGTTATATGCCTATATAGTTCATGTAATGTTTCATAAGTAGCCAAGTAGGTAAATATTTTTTGAATTTTTAAAAATTCTCAAATAGTCTCGGTGGTCAAACAATCATAGCATAATTAGTCCATATATAAGGAAATTCGTAAAATGTACACAACACCCGCGTATTATGCAAAGACATCAATCATGTAAGTGTAAAAAAGCTAATATTAAATTTTAGTTGTGATGTGTAACTTTGAACCATAGTACAATAACTTCCATCTTTTAGTTTAGGAAAATCTCAGAGTCACAAACATATAGTTCACAAACTTCACAAACTTGCCTTTTGTGGATTTTAAATTAAAATGTATTTTATTATTCGAAGACATCTTATTTCTAGGAAAGTATAAAAAGGTAAATTTGTGAATTTTGTGAACTGTTTGTTTGTGACTGTAACATTACTCTTTAACTCTAACAACAAATTCTCTGTCTCTTATATTCTATAGTGATATGCATGAATCGTAGAACAATGTCTTGTGTGAGCTCGACATTATTCTATTTTTCAAGTAGATTCATTATAAGGTAAAATCGTGTGAGAAAAGAGCTAGAAAAGAACCATTCGTTTTCGTTAACCACGAAGAAGAGGACAATTTCATGAGATAAATTTTTTTTGTTACATGCTTCACATTTTTCCACATTACGCCTAGCTATGTTCTGTGTGCTTTACGTTTTTCTTAAAGAAAAGGCTAATTATGCATCAATTCTTTGATCATGGGGATCATTTTGCAACTTTTAAAAATACACGAACTATATATTTACCTACTTATGAAAGACCACAGTGACCATTTGTGCATTTAACTCCTATGTATTATGTCATACTAATATCGGCCTGGTTCGTTTGTCACCAGTCACGAGGAAACAGTGTAACTAATTTTTTGAAATATTACTTATAGTGTTCTGTTCACAAAATTGATAATTTTTACCCTTCCACCTCCTCCCCTTAAATCCCTATCTCAGCCCTCAACCTAGCCACCCCACCCCCTTCAAATGTACAGTCATTAGGCAATTGCGTAATAATCTCACATTTGGAGGGGTAAGGGGCTGAATTTGGGAACACGGGTGGGGCTAGGATGGGAGTCTACAAATATTTTTTTACAATACCAAAAAATACATGCAGTATTGATTTTATACTTACAACTAGATTAATTTTTAATCCATACTATGAATCGCAATTAAGAGTTTTTTTGTGAGGTTGTATATATGGAGTTTTGTTTTTGTCTAAATGCTCATACTTTGTATCTCTTAGTTTTTTAAATAAATCACCTAAAATAGAAGCTAAATAGGTCTCACGTTTTTTTTTAAATCTCAAAATGACAAAATAGCACTATTATTATATTGTGGCAATTTGGTAATGTATATTAATATTTTACAGAATCTTTTGACATTATTAAATTATAAGTCTATTTTGGGATAGAAAATGATGAATGACATATTTTAGAGTTATTTTCGAATGTTTTATTCTTATTTTTATCCAATTTCCAATCATTAAAAACATTCAAACACTTCCCTAAACTATAATTCTCTCAAGAATTTTCAAACACTCAAACATTTTCATTCCACATCGCATACGTTGCAACGAGGAAATACATGGATATGGCCAAATCACACAAGATTACAAAGTAATTAAAATAAGCTAAAAACATAATTATGTTAGTCATAAATATGCATGTTAGCTTAATGAAATCCTTAGAAAATAAAAAATTTTCAAATCAAATATTTGAAAACACCCTTTTGTCTTAAAATTAACCAACACATTCCAATATTTTATTTGGGAAGCTTTGAATTTGATTAATTAGTTTGAATGGATGTAATTATAATTGTTAATTAAAGATGCGAATAGTTTTCTTAACACTATGTTTGGTTCAAGGAATTTTGAAGGAAAAAGAAAAGAAAATGGTTTTCTCTCATTTTTCTTACCAAAATGGAAGGAATTTGGTTTTTCCTCCACTTGGTACATTTTGCTTTCTCATTCTTTTTTCCTTCCACTTTTTCTTTCTAACCAAACAAGAAAACTTGTTTTCCACTTCATTTTCTTTTCTTTTCTCTATTGAATTCCTTGAACCAAACATAGTATAAAGGAAACTAGTAAATAACGCGTGAGAAATCACAAAGTACTTTGCCCATTGATAAGTTTATACAAGTAAACACGTTTTATTCCAATCAATCTAAAATAAATTTTACGGAGTAAAATTTGAACGGATGAAAGGACAAAAATATGGAGTATCAACTATCAAACATCACTCTTGCCTCCAAAGATGTTTGTCACTGTCACTATTATGATATCCCGATAATTTTTGTTTCATTGTATATTTTTGTTAATTATTTGATAATTATTTTTTATATATTTTCATGAATTATTTAGGCTTTATTTGGGAACATTATTTTCAATTAGCGTTAGCATTTTAGATAAAAAATTAATGGCGTAAATTAATTTTAAAAATACTAACGCTAAAGGCTACCGTCGGATAGCTAGACTTTTCAAAACAGTAACGATAACCTCTAACGCTGATGCCAAACGAGCCTTAATGAAATAATTTTTTTTTCACACCTCATTCTTTAGAATTCTTGATATATACTTTTGAACAGTAAAATTTCTAGTTTTTATTTTTGTACGAATTTGTAATTAATATTGTCTTAAAATGATAACATTTTATATGTTATTCAGAGAGTGAGAAGCAATATGGGTAAGAGTATTCTTTTCTCGATTTGTGCTTTCGTGGTCTTAAAGTTCATATGAAAAATGTCAATCTTCTCACACTTTCATTGGCTTATAGCTGGATTTTTCTCCTTTGATTTACAAAAAGTTCAACCCTTATACTCCGTATGATATTTTTGTACTAAGATCTATAAAATGAGTATGGACCCAAAAATCACAAAAGATTGACACTTTACACTATGTTTGATTCAAGGAATTTGAGAAGGAAAAAAGAAAATAAGAAGAAAAACTTTTTTCTTGTTTGGTTAGAATAGAAAAGAAAAGAAAAGTAGAATGAAAAGAAAATGAGAAGATAAAATATACGGAGTAATTAATAAGAGGATGAAAAATCAAATTCCTTTTATTTTGATCTTTCCATTTTCTTTCAAATTCATTGAGGCCCCGTTTGGTACACAGAATTCAAATTATGGAATTGGAATTGAGGACTTCAATTCCAATTCTGGTGTTTGGTAGTACAAAAATTATGGGTATTTGGAATTGATAGTGTAAAAATGAATTGAAATTGGTAGAATTCAATTCTATGGAATTGAATCCAATGGAATTTCAATTCCAATTCAATTCTAATTCCGTCAATTCCGTATACCAAATGGACCATGAACCAAAAATACTGTTAAAGATTGACTCGGGTATTATGTGAGAATTGAAGGTCTATGTTCTTTCAACCATGCTACACTTATGCACAAACATTTTGATGGTTTACACCGACACAAGTGTTCGTGCATTGACAAAAATTTACACGGACAGAAAGTGTTAGTGCGTTAACAAATTTTAGTTTTATACCAACATAAAATGTTGGTGCAAACCTGCGGGGTACATAGTGGGGTACAAATAGCTTAATTCATGTTCTTTCTACGTGGCTTAGAGCATTTAAAATGGAAACAATTTCTCGCCCCGCCCCAACTATTCTCATATCAGCATTCAACTATTTTCAGTCCCGCCCTAAAATTCTGTAATGTAATCGCCTTTAAAAATTTGTCTCTCCGTTTCTTTTACATTATTCATCATTTTTCATTCAAAATTTATGTAAATTTATTACAAATACTTATTTTAAGCTAAAAAACATGAATAATTTAAAAAAAAAAAATTAAAAGGATTGTAACAATTATAAATTAAAATAAAGGAATATAGCATTAAAATTACGAAATACTACATTTATAAAAGAAGAAATTTAACATGCTTAAGACTAAATTAAAAAATTAAAAAAATAAAAGAAGTGCTTGAAAAATAAAGACTTAAAAAAGAAATACTTTTGAGATGAGAGTGGATGAATTGAAGTTGAAGATATGTCAAAAATATTGAGTTGAAAAGTAAAAATAATAATAACAATAATTACTATACATAGCCCGGTGTGGTGGACCGTCGCAAAGGCCGCCAATCCAAAAGCCCCATGTTTCACGTTTGGCTGCCGCAGCAGCGGCTAGCGCCGCGACGTCTTTTTCACCGGTCCTCCTGGAATGGTAGCGGCGCGGGTTTTGGAGCTCCATTATAAGTGCCCTAATGCCCATACGAAATTTTTCTGCTCCATCAACCCAAAATTATCTTCCTGTCTACGAGTATTATTCGCATGACTAAATTTCATAGTTTCTTAAATTATGCTATCTTGTCAAAAAATACATCACTTTAACTTTGAAATTAAACAATTCCCTTGTTACAAAACTATTAGGCCCCGTTTGGTACATGGAATTCAAACTATGGAATTGGAATTGAGGACTCAACTCCAATTCTGGTGTTTGGTAGCACAAAAAATTATGTGGATTTGGAATTGATAGTGCAAAAAATGAATTGGAATTTGCAGGATTCAATTCTACATTGAATCCCATGAAATTTCAATTCCAATTCCGTCAATTACGTATACCAAACGGACCCTTAGTGACAATATAAACATTTTAATACATTCAAATCTTTGCAAATTTATTTGACTTGTCCGGTGTGGGACGTACAATTTGCCCAACAAGATCGATGGTCCGATTATAATCTCCAAAATCTTGAACTGTTCTCTCAAGTACGGAGTATGTCAAATTGTCACTTAATAGATCTCTCTTTTCCAACACACAAATACAACGATTTACATTAAACCCCGATTTTAGTGGCATTAGGTTTCAATGTCATAGATCTATATCAAAAATTTCGACCCGATAGAAAAATTAATGATTCCTACCTCCTTAATCCCCTCGGTGAACCCTTTTACCCGGGCTCAACTCGAACCCACCCCTCCAATAGTCAACCAAATTTTGTGTGTTTCAATGGGAAGGGGGTGGGGAGGGGGTAAATTCGGGTCAGGCCAGGGTGGGGAGGGGTTTATCGGAGGTTGATTTGCAACACTCAATTTGAACGCACCACAAGTGCCTCAATCGAGATTATGTAATAGGATGACAAGGGGTTAATCACTTAACTAAATTAAGGCACATATAGTGTCACTAGATGCCAAATAATCTATCAACATCACACACTGTAAATGAGACATAAAAGTCTATAAACAGAGATTTATTTTTAATTTAGGGGGTTTTTTTTATTTTATTTTATTTTTTTTAAACTTTGTTAATAAGATGATGAAAAACCACAAGCCAAACAAGGTTGGTAGGGTATATATCTTTCACATGTCATTGCATATGTGACAGATATACATGGTGGACAATAGGTCATGCAGAATATAATCCATCCATTAAATACAGCCATATATTATATCATTATTTCTTTTTATTCCAATTTTTAGAATGTGATATACGACCTACCATAACATGGGGTGCCCTACAAATATATTCATTGTTTTTTAAGTTTGGCGGGTGCATATACCTACCTGAATACAACAATTATAATGTATGAATTGAATTAGCCAGGGGTAATAATATGGACATATTCTCTACGTACACTAAAGCTGGTAAATCGGTCGGTCATAGGGCTGTAAATGGATAACCGAAAATTCGATTACCGTCCGTATCTGTATCCGTTTATATGGAAAATATCCGCATCCGTTAAAAGCGGTTATTATCTGTATCCGATTAAGGATATCAGATTGCTAAACGGATACGAATTTGGTAATCATACATCCGATCCGTTTATAATTCGCTCCGCATTGATCCGTTTAAATAACTGTTTGTCCATGTATTAGGACCTTTGTTGAATGAAATTTTGTACTACTATCTTCAGAGCCATCTTATACATTTTCTCTGTCTCATCAAACTTTTCATAAATTCCTTTTTTACTTGTCTTAAAATAATTTTTTAACTTTTCTCGTTTTTTTAGAAAAGAATATGTATTCTAAATTATTTCTTTCGCTTCTTAATAAATTCTTACCAATTTACTCTCTCAATCTTGACTTTCTTGATCACATTTTTACATGTTGACCATAAATTTCAAAAAACTCTTTCTTATTTGAAAAAAAGCAAACTTTTTAAATGAATATTTTAGATTTATTTTCTAATTATGTCTTAATCTTACACTTTTCAAAGGAGTAACATTTTTCTTAATATTTTGAAATGAAAATAATGAACAAATTTATGTGAGAGGGGAGAAGTATATACACGGAAGACAAAGTCACAAATGTCCGATCCTCTTGTTCTTTTATTAAGTACGGAGTAACAAAAATTGTAGGATTGTTTGAGATTGGATGGTGACATTTCATGGAGACATGAAATCCGTTTCCGTTGGACCGTTCTGAAAAATCCCGAATCCGTTTTGTAATTGTACCGAATAATTGGGACACCATTTTTTTATCCCGAACCCGTTCCGTCCCACTATCAAATGGGACATGAGCGGGACAACTGAAATTTATACCGATCCGTCCCGTTTGTTCCGTTTTATCTACTCTATGAATATATAATTCTAATTCTATACACTCATTCTTTAATTAATTAAGTTAACATCAAGTTTCAACCCAAAATTTATTAAATTTATTTGGTCTTAACTCCAAAGTCCAGACTCCGGAGCCCAATTCCGTCCCATTATTAAGCTAATTCACTTTTAAAGTTTTAATACACAATTCTGTAAAAATCCAGTGGACAGTGGCTAATTGCTTGGTGAACAAAACTAGTTTTTGGATGTCTTTGGAAGTTAATGACTTTTATTTATGACATTTTGTGACTTTTGGATTGAGTACCCACCTTCTTATGTTCAGGATTAGGACAAAGTGAGACGACCCGAATCCGTCCCGGTTTGTTCCGATCCCGAATTTTATGGGACAAACTGGGATAAGATTGTAATCCGAACCGTTCCGAACGGTTTATATATAACGGGACAAGACGTGGAACAACCTAAATCCGGACTGTCCCGATCCGTGCCCACCCTTAATTATGTATAGTACAAACAAAATTAAAAACAGTACAAAATAAAGTCTTAAAATAGTCTAGCTAATTAATTACTACTCGTATAATTAATTTTGTTCTTGTCCACTCTCTAATTAGTTAATTAACTTTATACTTCGTATGAGAATAATGACAAATTCGTCCGTGCATGGTTCATGCTCATTTTACATATCTTAGTGTATTTGTAGGATAAAAGAGGTACGTTTTTTTTTTTGCAAAATAAAAGATATCCACATGAAAGCCAATGAAAAATATATGTGCGAAATGTGGATCGATCTTCAAGTCATGTAAGCATCACTCGAGAATAATATATCAAATGTGAACAAATATTATAAGAGTTGTTTTTCCGTGGTCCTAAGATCTATTTGAAAAAGATGAACCTTCTCACATTTTTCATTGATTTACAACTAGAAGTGCTTCGGTGGACTTAAGGTCTACATGGACCTTCTCACATATTTTTTTAATTTTAAAAATGTTTATTTCAATACTTGAAAATGCTTATTTAGCATATATGAAGGTCTACCACTGCACAAACCTTAAGTGATGTAATAATTTGCGTATAACTGGATCTTTTCTTTTTTGTAAAAACGCAATTCTTTTATATTGTTTATGTGCTGACTACAACTAGATATTTTCTTTCTTGTAAAAGCTTATTTTTTACTGTTTATGTGCTACGGTCCATATAATGAGTGTAGACTTAATATCCGTGAAAGAGTTTGTCTATTATAATTATAATAGAGTTATTAGTGCTAGAAAAAATTTATAGGACATCCATAGCATGTAAATAAGTTGGCCAGTGTGAATTTCAGTTCAAATGAAATATATTCAGATTCAGTTTGCATCAAATTTGGGTTGATTTATATTCGTGAAATATATGTTCGTGCAGTGAATCAATCTAGGAATCAATCTATTCGGGTCTGGTTGCTTCAGCGTGTTAGAAGTTTTTATTTAAAGGAAAAACCTAGGTGTATCCCAAGGTGGTGTACCTCAAATGTACATTACTTTCTCACGGATACACAGAGACACACATTGTCTGTGTTTCAGAGACAATGGGCGATGTTTGTATGTGTTTGTGAGAAAGTGGTGTACACTTGGGAAACATCACCTAGGGCTACACCTAGCAAACCCCTTATTTAAAAAGCGAAAATTATCAAGTAAAATAATCTCACCTTTAGAATAAGTGAAATTTGCACTAAATAGGCCACTAAAACATAATGACTTTTCTCACGGATACACAGAGACACACATTGTCTGTGTTTCACAGAGACAATGGGCGATGTTTGTATGTGTTTGTGAGAAAGTGGTGTACACTTGGGAAACATCACCTAGGGCTACACCTAGCAAACCCCTTATTTAAAAAGCGAAAATTATCAAGTAAAATAATCTCACCTTTAGAATAAGTGAAATTTGCACTAAATAGGCCACTAAAACATAATGACTTTTCTAATGTAGGACTTAAACTTTTTTATTCCCTAAATAGGACTTAATAATGACTTAGTGGAAGGAATAATGTCCAGTAATGATGGACATTTAGTTGAATAATGACTACTTGATAATGACCAAAGGTCCTACATTGGGAAATAAAAACATATGGTCCTATATTGGGAAAGTCATTATGTTTTAGTCATATTTAGGTAAATTTCTCTTAGAATAATCTCATTGATCACCTTTATCTACTATTTAAAAAAAGAACCACGCCATTTACTGTGATGCATAACTAGACCTAGCAAAACAGAACCGAAACCGATTATCCAAACCGAAATATCTGAAACCGAAACCGAAATGACCCGAAAAATGAAGATCCGATCTATAACCGAAAACTCGAAATGATCCGAATCGAACCAAAACCAAACTAAATAATTCATATCTGATTTAAATCCAAAACCGATTAGATCCGAAACCGATTAATTCCGAACCGATTAAACCCGAAACCGATTAGATCTGAAACCGATAATACCCAAACCCGATAAAACCCAAAACCGATTAGATCTGAAATCGATAATATCCAAACCCAATTAGAACTTAATTCGATAATTCGGAACTATGTTTGCCTTTCTATAAACATATTATATCTTTAAATTTTTACTTTTATTTTACCATTTGAACTAATTACATTACTTGCCTATTTCCTCATAAAATGAATTATCTTCTTGAAAAAAAGTATAAAATTTCATGCCTTAAATTCGTTATATATAGAAATTAAAGATAAGTTATACATATAAATGATAACGCACAAACAAATAAAATTTTCGTAATTTTTAAATAGTTAAGTGTGATATTCTTTTTGGGACGAAAGGATTATATGATGAATTGTATGGAATAACTAGATTTTATCCTAATTTCATCCCAATATTAGACAATAAAATTAGATGCTAGTGTTAGTATTTTGAAAAGACTCTCTAGCGGCAGCATAACATTTAGGTGTAAAATTAGTTATATTTGACTCTATTAAATTTAATTTTATCTATTTTCAACCAAATACACTCAATAATTTATAAATTTTGCACTCAATTGAATAAAATTCACTTAATTTCACCCAATTTTACTCAATTTTACTCAAATTGTATTCAAATGGAACATAACACTATTTAAATTTATCTTTTATCTTTTCATTTATAAACATAAGTATATTAGTAGATGTGAGAAAAATTTTATATTTCAAAACTAAATTTTAGAATCAATTTAATTATATTAAATTTATATCATAATTAAATATATATGTTTTCATAATTTGTCATCCAAATTTGTAAAATATGACTAAAAAGTCAAAAGGGTAAGTTATTTAGGGTAGAAATAATATAATTAGAAAAAAATATAAAATAATATGAGGTATTGAATTGATGATATATAGATTGATAAATGCGATAAAACATAAAAAGAAACATGGATAGTTAAATTTTAATTAGAAAATAATATATATCCAAAATATATTTGATCCGAAATCGAAATATATCCGAACCGAACTAGACCCGAAACCGAAATATATTCGACTCAAATTATATCCGAACGGAAATCTATCCGAACCGATTTATAACCGAACCGTATCTGAACCGACTCAAAACTGAACCGAACTGAAAAATGTATAACATATAACCAAAAGATATCCGAACCGAAAAAATCCAACCGAAACCGATCTGGTTGAACCGATTGCCACCTCTATGCATAACTATAATTCTGATTTACAATTACTAAAATATGCACGTTTTGGGTCGTCTTTAAGCTGCTAACGGTTGGTTAACGAAAATAAATTATTTTGCGCAAAAAATTATAAAATATTACGTTAAAGTAAGAAAATAATTTTTATATTTTCATTTTTTATTAATGAGAGGAAGTAATACATCAGTACTTCTTATAGTACCTAAAACGTTAGCACCTACAACTTTGTATATTTTTATTTCTTACCAATTTGAGATTAGTTTGTTTTGTTGTTTTTCATTTTATTATTTTTTATGGTTTTAGTTGTGTTTCTTTTTTTTAATTTTTTCTAAAGTAGACTATCTTTTAAAAAAGAATAAAGTGATAGAGGTAGAAAGTCATTTTGAAATGTTAAGGAGAAATTTTAAAAATAAAAATTTATAAAAAATAATCACACTTTTCATGTAGAAATAAAAAAAGATTAGATATGTCACCGTCGCCAGACAAACCACCGGCGATGGCGACAACGGAAGCAACAGATTGGAGCAGACTAGGGTTTAGGTTCCGAGGTTGGCTCTGATACCATGTAGAAATATTATTATATCTAAACTTGAATGATTTGATTATACATAGATCTGCTATTTATAATAGCTACGAGACTATGACCTAATTACGAGCCCAACAAGAATGAGCCCGTTAACGACAAACCCTAATGCATTCCTTAACAACTTAAATATATAAAACCAGTAAACTTATATCAAAATAGAACACACACACACACACACACACACACACACACACAGATATATATATGAGCACAAATTTTGGATTAAGAGAGAATTCAATCTTATGAAAGAAATAAGAATGCATCTCGTGCATTTATAAGAGAGCTTGAAAAATTCTAAAATAAATTGAAAAATCTAAGAAAATGAAGTGGCATTATGGTAAATAAGTTGAACTTTACTCCAGTGCCGCAAATGCACTACCACAATGTAAACATGCATCGTGATGGCATAGAAATGCATCATTCTCACAATAAGGTCTATTCTCGCAGTATGGATCATTCTCACTTGAACCAACCCTTGCGCATAACCTCAGCTCTTATATTTTTATCTGTTAAATGAAAGTATTCCAAAAAAAAGTACTCTTTTAAAGAAATGAATATGTGGCTTAAGCGTCTGTTATTTAGGACTAGAAAAAAAAGTTGGATGTTGGAAGCCGAGTCAGTTTCCTTATTGCACCAACGTCTTGGTCATCCGTCTCCTCAAGTTTTGTCTCTACCTCCATTTAATAAGAGTAATACTGAAATTAAAAATTTTCAGTCTTGTGATATTTGTTTCTTTTCCAAACAGACATGCTCCCAATTTACTCCCATTACTAATAAAGCTGACCAATTGTTTGATTTGATTCATTGTGATTTGTGGGGACCATATTCTCCATGTATTTCTACTGGGTCACATTACTTCCTTACTATTGTGGATGATTTTTCTAGAGCTGTTTGAGTTTTTCTGCTTATTGAGAAAAGTGAAGTCACTAGTTGCTTGAAACAATTTTTCTCTCTTATTCACACTCAGTTTCATAAAATCATAAAAGTTGTTCGTTCTGACAACGGTACTGAGTTCCTCAATCGGCCCCTTCGTGAATTCTATACAAGTAAGGGAGTTCTTGTTCAAACATCTTGTGTCAATACTTCACAGCAAAACGGTCGGGTTGAGCGTAAGCATCGCCATATTCTTAATGTTGCTCGTTCTTTAATTTAATGTTTCAAGCTTCTTTGCCTATTGAGTTTTGGGGGGAATGTGTTCGCACCGCTGTTTATCCAACCGTACACCCACTCCACTTTTAAAAGGTAAATCTCCTTTTGAACTTCTTTCTTCAAAACCTCTAGACTTGTCTCACCTCCGAGTTTTTGGGTGTCTATGTTTTGTCCGTAATATTCAACGTCCTCCCAATAAATTCCACCCTCGTAGTCTAAAATGTATGTTCGTGGGATATCCTACGGGAACTAAAGGTTGGCGGGTTTATGATCTTGAGTCTCATCGTTTCTTTCATACCCGGGATATTTCGTTTGACGAATCTGTCTTCCCGTTTGCTCTACCTAAAAACCCGTCGCCCCAAGTCTGCCATTCCCCGTCCCATGTCCATGCCGATTTTCCCAGCCCCCTGTCCCAGCTGGTTGTCCCCACGGCTTCTCCCAGCGGTGGCAACCCGGTAACCCCGACCTCTTCCAGCGGCAGCGACGAGGGCTCCGATCATGAAAGCCCCATCAGCTCCCCGTCACCGTCACCCCCACCCCCAGTTCGTCAGCGTCGACCACCCCCTCACCTAGCCGATTATTATTGTCATACCGTCCAGACTTTGGCTCCTGTTGCTCCTTCCGTTACCTCTTCTCGATCTTCAGGTACTTGGTATCCTATCCATAATTTTGTTCATTATGAAAAATTTCATGACAAGCATCGTGGTTTCTTGGCGGCTGTTACATCCCATGAGGTTCCTAGAAACTTCAAAGAGGCCATGCAACATGCTAATTGGCGAGTGGCTATGCAACAGGAGATTGATGCTTTGGAAAACAATCATACTTGGGACATCACCGATCTTCCTCATGATCGCACTGCTTTGGGGTGTCAATGGGTTTATCGGACCAAGTTCCGGTCCGACGGTACCAAAGAACGGGACAAGGCACGCCTTGTGGTCTTGGGGAATCACCAGGAATTTGGGACAGATTATACAGATACCTTTGCCCCTGTTGCTAAAATGGGCACTGTTCGTATTTTATTATCTGTGGCTGTGGCTAAAAATTGGGAGGTTCATCAGCTTGACGTTAATAATGCTTTTCTGAATGGAGATCTTATTGAGGAGGTCTATATGCGGTTACCTCTTGGGTATTCTATTCCTGGCAAAGTATGCAAACTTCGGAAATCTTTATATGGGTTGCGTCAATCTCCACGGAATTGGTTTCATAAGCTGAGCTCTGCCCTTCGTGATTGGGGGTTCAAACAAGCTCACAAGGACCACACTTTATTTATTTTACGTCGTGGCCCTGATATTCTTACTGTGTTGGTTTATGTTGATGATATCTTGGTTGCAGGCAATAGTCCTTCCATGTGTTCTTCCTTTAAGCGATACTTGGACCGGTGTTTTCAGCTCAAAGACTTGGGCCCTGTCAAATATTTCTTGGGGATTGAATGTGCTCGGTCTCCGTCTGGTATGGTCCTTTGCCAGCGCAAATATGCAATGGAGATTTTACACGAGGCCGGCCTGTTGGGATGCAAACCGGCAGGCACCCCTATGCCGACGGCGCACGGCCTGGCCACCTCGGCAGCCCCCCCTCTCCAAGATCCTGCACGATATCGTCGACTAGTTGGCCGTTTGATCTACCTCACTATCACTCGTCCTGATATTTGTCACTCTGTTCATGTTTTGTCCCAGTTTATGCAGGCACCCAATCTTGATCACATGAATGCTGCTTTGCGAGTTCTGCGTTATATCAAAGGCCACCCGGGTCAGGGAATTTTTCTGAGCGCCACTAGTAATCTTCAGATTACTGCTTATTGTGACTCTGACTGGGCAGTTGCCCTCTTTCTCGACGGTCCGTTAGCGGATATTTTATCATGTTGGGCACTTCCCCGGTTTCATGGAAGACGAAGAAACAGACCACCGTGGCGCGGTCTTCTGCAGAAGCTGAGTATAGGGCCATGGCCAATGCATGTGTTGAGATACGCTGGATGCACGGCATTTTGGGCGCGTTAGGTGTCCCCATTCTATATCCTCCGCGTTTATATTGTGATAATCAATCAGCTTTGTATATTGCAGCGAATCCAGTGTTCCACGAACGAATGAAGCATATTGATGTCGATTGTCATACGGTTCGTGAATCTGTTCAGCGCCACGAGGTGTCTACACGCTATGTCCCTACGCGTTATCAGTTGGCCGACATTTTTACCAAACCATTATCCAAACCTGTCTTTGATTTCTTACTGTTCAAGTTGGGCATTCGAGATCTTCATGCACCAACTTGAGGGGGAGTGTTAGCGGATATTTGTAATTAATCGTAAATATTTATGTTATTGGGCCTGTACTTGTTAGCCCGTTTATGTACTTGTATATATATATCGGTTTGTGATTAATGAAAAGCAGATCAGTTTCCGCTAAAATTCTACATAAGTAGATTTATTTACTTTTAATGTACTGATTGTACTCCATAAGTTTAAAAAAAATTAAAACATGTTACATATACCAAAATAATATCTTCAATACTCCGTATGTTATGTCAATGTATAACTTATAATGTCAAATAATACTAAAAGCAACTTCATTTAAAATACCAACAAACAATATCAAACCATGTGTGTTTTATAATATTAACACTCCCATTTAAAAGATAAAAATATGCTCCTTCTGTCTCAAAATAATCTAACTCTCTATTATTTATAGTCTTTCAATAACTTTTGTTTGTTTGCATGTTTTCATTGATAATTTCATAAAAAAACTATATTCTTGTCACCTTTTATTTTATAAAATTTTTTATATCGTTTTTAAATATGAAAATTATACTTTTTAGTTTCGTATCAAGTTGTAAATAAAATAATTTTAAAAGTTACAAGATTTTGCACGTTGTTCGATCAAGAAACTTCTTTCAAGTATGAAGGGAGCTGAGTAAAAAATTAATTCTAGTATAAATTTATATTTTAGTTTTGTTTAGATATATATCTTTTTACTTATTTTGTCAAGAAGACAAGAACCCATCGCAGCCCAGCTCAATACGAGACGAACTAGTAGGAAAAATAAAGTCTCGTCATATTAAATTATTTTGTATAGCATTCCAAATTAGGGGTTGGCAAAACGGGTCAAGGAATCGAGAGTCGGGACTGAACCGTCAAGTTCGATCCGGGTTAAGAGCGGGTCTTCTTTTCAAATATTTATAACGAGCCGGGTCGGTCTAGTTCTTATAGGTTTTAGGGTCTTCATTTTGAAATTGTCAAGGACCCGAACCGGACCACTTTTTAATACTCCGTATTATTATTAGTAATTACACCGGGAAAAATGCCCTTACGAGTTACGCCATTACCTCTCTTTGTCAGTGTTTTGTCTTCATTTAAACCTCTTTTTTGTGTTGGATAACTTAAAATTGACAATGGGGGTAGTACATTATTGTGGACTAATGGTGAATGACCATGTATGTATTATTAATTTATTATCGCTTTATTTTTTATTAGTATCATGATAATGACTCGTTGACCCGTGGAATTGGCCTGTTTCAAACAAGTTGTGTTAGATCCAGTTTCAATGTTAAAATTTCGAAAACCCGTTCCAGCCCGGACCGTTTTAATATAAAAAACTGAGACTGGTTTGTACAAATCTTGGCTCGGACCGGCCCGTGCCCACTTGGTGCCCAAATATATTGTTCTGTGGCGTTCAAATGTACCCTCCCAATTCCTTTCCTAATTGCTCAATAACTTATTTTGTTAGACGATTAATAAGGCATGATATTTTTAATTAACATTAGTATTTTAGATACTCCGTAATTTTTAGTGGTGTATGTTATTTTTGGAAAAAGCTAAAATAAACGCTAATATTAGATAAAATTTTAAAAAGCTAAGCTAAATATTGAAGTTGTTGTTAAATGAATGCTAAGACACGCGTACTTTGTTCAAATGTTAAAGACAACTTCAAATTTATACGACGTAGTTTGTTATGTACTTTGTCGATCATATTTTAAAACTTTCTCAACCCAAACCTATTTCGAACCATCCTCAACTCAAATTGAATAAGATAAAGTAATTTAATATTATACTCCCTCCGTCCCAAAAAGATTGGTACATATTGACTTTTTGGAAAATTAAGGGAGAGATATTTTGGTGTTGACTTTCCAAAAATACCCTTGATGTGATGGGTAGATTATTAGGAAAAAGGTATGATGTAAGTGCTGCAAATTTTTATGTGTACCACATCGAATTTTGAAGCTTTTCATCTTCTACTATATACGTAGTATATGTTAGCATTTAATTGCATTGCAAAAGCATTTTGAGGAGAAAGAGTGAAAGAAAGCTCGCGCGCCGCCGCCGCTGTCGACTGGATCGGCCCACACGAGGGCGCAACGTGCAGTGGCGAAAACCGACTCCTATCTTTTTACGAGATCTAATTGAACACGTGTGGGACTTCGTCATGCTTCATACAAATTGCCCAGTGTCCAACCGAAGAGCCAAGCCATCCCCATATAAGGAGTGCTTCGTTGTAGAGAAAAAATACATTCGAACAAATAATTCTCTACTTGCACTCCAATCCTCTCTCACATTCTATTCTTAATTTTCAATTCGTTGGTACATTGTTCGTTGATAGATTGATGAAAAATTGAATCAACTGAGACCCAGGCTTCGAGTTTGGTTACTGACGGCTAAAAGAAGAATAATTATCTAGGAGTAGAAGATAATGTTTGGGAATTGAAGATATATTGAAAAACGCACGTGTGATATATGAGTTTAGATGAATTTATAATTGCACTAGATGAGAATCTGATTAACACACTTTTGAATCTGGCAGAAAAAGACTATTGACCGCAATGTTTTAAAAAATTCAGAGAATATTAATATACTCCCTCCGTCCCCAATTTGATTACAAATTGCGGGTTACGGAGTAAAATTTCCTATCTTTTGAAATCATTTTATTTACAAATTGGTATATCAATGAGATATAAAAATTACATATTAAAAAACTATGTTAAAAGTTCTATAAAACAAGAGGTGATAAGAATATTTTATCTTATCAAATACTTAATGAAATCGCGTAAATAAACAAAAGTTATCGAGAAGAGAGAGAAAAAAATTGTAATCTATTTAGAGACGGATGGAGTAAATTTTAAAGTTTAGAAAGAACCCGTGCAAATTTTTATAAGTTTGAGAGTAATTGATACAAAAAATCAAAAAAATATGGAGTATTATATTATTTTTAAAAAACTAACTAAAATGTGACCAGAGCCGATAGCAGAGAGCCAGAGAATGAGCACATGCAGACTCATGGGCTCAGAAGCTCCAATCGTGTAAGCTACTGGTACCAGTGGTACGGATTCACCCCTAAATTCGGGGAGGGTCTTTAATTTCTAAAAACAGTTTCCCATTTTCTTTGCTTATTTCTTCCACTTCTTCTATCTTCATCCGAAATTTATGCTGGGTTCGTTTTAATTTTCTGAGTATCTTTTTATATTTTATAGTTGCGCTGACACAAAACTTCTCTTTGAACCCAAGTTTCCCCATTTCTACGAGCAAAGTTGGTTTCTTTCAACTGCCTTCCGCTCTGATTTCATCAAATCTTCATAACCCCATTTCGCCATTGTGAATCTGGGCAGTTCTTCTCTGTTTCTTGAAACCCTCCATTTTCCCAACCTGTGTGGACTCTTTTCTTTCTTTGGGTTTTCTTGATCTGGTGGGCTATTTCACTTCTGGATCTCTGCAATGCCACTCACCAGTGTTCTTGTGTGAGTGGAAGAAGATGAAGATTCATGTCTTTCTTCAATTTCTTTTGGTCTCCAGTGGGATCTTTCTTGTGGGTTCTGCTGATTTTCCTTCAG
This sequence comes from Cuscuta campestris, assembly GCA_900332095.2. NCBI lineage: Eukaryota > Viridiplantae > Streptophyta > Magnoliopsida > Solanales > Convolvulaceae > Cuscuta > Cuscuta campestris. The sequence goes on along the minus strand of OOIL02001845.1, from coordinate 197,014 downwards.
ATGAAGGTATGGTTCTTGGATTCACTCTGCATTTATCCCATAGATCTGCAAAATTTAGTCTCTTTCTGTAAATTTGGGTTTTTTTCACAGTGATTGCTCTTACTAAGTTCAAAGAAGCTATATATGAAGACCCACGTCTGGTATTGTCTAGTTGGAATGACTTAGATTCAGACCCTTGTAATTGGAATGGCATTTCTTGTTCTATGGCTGCTGGAGATCATGTCTTGAAAATGTAAGAATTTTCTTTAATATTTTACTGTCTATTCGTTGTTATGAACACTCGTATTTATTTTTACTGTCTCTTTGTTGTCTAATTTTTATGTGTTATGTTGCAGTAACATTTCTGGGGCATCTTTAAAGGGGTTTCTTGTACCAGACTTGTATCTCATTTCGTATTTAGAAGAACTGTAAGCCCGTTTTTCCCAACAAAATTACCGCTGTGTGTTTGGATCACAGTCAATGCTAGGAAATCTAAAAAAAAGTTGCAATGGAAGTTGTTTTGTTTTACTTCTGAAAATGCAAACGAAAATGTAATAGGATAACTGTTTTTTTTCTACATGGATGAAGTTCATTATTCTTTGAATGATAGAGACAGATTAAAAAATGAGATTGAATAAATTTAGAAAATAAAGTGTTTGAGTTTGCACAAATGTTTTATAGAAATAAAGTTCTTGAGTTTGAATAAAGTTCTTGAGTATTCACCTACTTCTGGTATACTTTTTTCTGCCTGTTTTATTTCCCTATAATTTTCCGAGTTCCGAATGTACCCTTGATGCCACTAGAATCTTGACTAGTGTTATGCTGGTGATGCACAGAATCTTGAATGGAAACCTGCTGATGGGTACAATACCTAAAGAAATAGGGTTATTAAAGAACCTCAGAATCTTGGATTTGGGCAATAACCGGCTTACAGGATCAATCCCCAGGGAGATTGGATATCTACCAAAAATAGTAAAAATGTTGGTGAAACTTGGGACTGTTTGACACCAAGCATTCTAAATGTGCTTTTTATTTTAATTTCTTACCCTTTTTTTCACTTTGCAGAAACCTTCGATCCAATGGTTTGTCTGGAAGATTTCCCTCTGAGCTTATTCGCAATTTGAAGTTCCTCGAAGAACTTCGGGTTGATAGGAATAAGCTCCTAGGGATGGTCCTTGGGAGTAATATTGCATACTCTACATCTAGTGTACATGGGATGTAAGTATGCGTTTACATGAATACTTAAGGGCCCGTTTGGTATCATTCATTTCAGGCTTTCAGCCATTTAAGTGAAAAGCTGCTTATAAGTAAAACAAAAGCTAGAACTTGCAACCAAACAGAGCCTTAATCCTGCTTTAACAGTAGAAAAAGTAGCTGTAAATCTGCGGCGTGAAGTTCATATATTTAAATCTTTTAACTGTTTTAGGTATGCGTCTGGTGGGAATCCAGTCGGCGTTTGTCGGTCATCTAAACTAAAAGTTGCAGATTTTTCATACAACTTCTTTGTTGGAAGGATACCAAAATGCTTGAGTTACCTTCCAAAGTAATCCTCTCTTCATCTTGATTTTTCTTTTGTTGTTATTCTCAATCATTTTTTTAAAAATAAAATCTTATTAAACTTGTATCTGTTCCAAGGTCAAGCTTTCAAGGGAACTGCCTTCAAGTCCATGATATTAAGCAGCGGCCTCTTGCTCAATGTGGTATGTAAATGCCCTATAATTTTGTGAAAAAAAATCTCAAAAATTCAACTCGCTTGTTCGTTCTTTTGAAGGGTAGAAATGTCAAAAGTGGAGTTTAACCTTCTTGACTTTACAGGGCATGATGGACCACCAACACACAAAACCCATCCTCATGCAGTGACCAGACATAAGTATGGCTCAAGAAAACCGCGATGGCTGTTTGGACTGGAAGTGATGACAGGGATAATGGCAGGCACCCTCTTTCTAGCGGCTCTTCTCACTACATTTCACAAGTTCAACAACAAATCCTCCATTGTCATCCCTTGGAAGAAGTCAGGTAGCATCAAGGACGATCACACGACGATTTACGTAGGTAAAATAGTTTGACTTCACGGAGTTTTAAAGAAAAATATATTGAAAAGTAAAAAGGAGAAGAGTTGGGAGGGCGTGAGTATACTATTCCTCCAAAATTTGGGGACCAAAGGTGCAATTTTCACACACCATTTATCGTGTGCTTTTAACAGACACTGAGATGCTGAAGGATGTAGTGAGGTACAGCAGGGAAGAGGTGGAGGTGGCGTGCGAAGACTTCAGCAATATTATCGTATCCTCAACCAACAGCTTGGTGTACAAGGGTACGATGAGAGGTGGGCCCGAGATCGCGGTGATATCCGTTTGTGTTAAAGAAGAGAACTGGACTGCCTATCTTGAACTTTATTTTCAGAAAGAGGCGGCAGAACTTGCGAGGATTGATCATGAAAATGCAGCAAAACTGTTGGGGTATTGTAGGGAAAGCAGCCCTTTTACAAGGATGTTGGTGTTTGAGTATGCCCCAAATGGGACCTTATATGAACACCTTCACTGTAAGTTTGAATGCTTAGGGTCTGTTTGGAACTCGGAAAATATTTTATCTTGAAAAAAAACATTTCTTTCATTTCCTTTCCAAAGAGTTTTAACTTTTAAAAGTACTTTGTGTGTGTTTGGAGGGTAATGCTGTAATTTAATTCTACACACAGATGGAGAAGCCTGCCAACTGTCATGGACAAGAAGGATGAAAATTGTGATTGGTATTGCAAAGGGGTTAAAATATCTCCAAACAGAGCTTAAGCCTCCATTCACTATATCTGAACTGAATTCAAATTCTGTGTATCTCACTGAAGATTTCACTCCCAAGGTTACAAAGTTCTCTCTTAGCATCATACACACAAACTTTCATTCTAATTAAATTATCTTTTTTACTTTTTTACTGTATAATTTAAATAAATAAAACTTGAAAAGGATATGATATATTTCACTTCATGACTAAGGCGTGTTTGGTTGTAGGGAAAAGGAAATGAGGGCTGAGGATTAAAAACCTTGTAATCCTCACCCTTCCTCTCCTTTCCCTCCCAACCAAATACACCCTAAAAGATACAAACTTGTAGTTCTATTTTTATTTCTTTATTAATTATTTTGCAACAAAAGAATATGGAGAAATATATCAGCTATTTTTCCCAACATAAATTCATTATTATGGGAAATGAAAATTCATAAAAATTTGAAGGGAAAACATAAAAGTTAAGGGCTTTCATTCTTTGTCCTATTTCCCCTTTCTTTTGATTAGTGAATAGGAAATTATATGAGTTAAAAGAACCATCATTTCATTCATTATTTGTGTTCATTTTGGAGGGGGGAAACTGCAAGGAAAGGAAATTTGTGGGAAAATAGGGGATACATTCAAACTCAATATATTTACTTCTAAATATTTATTCAAAAGCAGTTGATTATGTATTTATTTTATACTCGGTATAAAACAACAACAAGAACCCCAGTAGAATCCCACGAAAAGCGAGGATATTTCTATCTTTTATATAAACACAAAAGAAATTCAAACAAATGAAGAAAAAGAAGCAATAAAAAACACACATTATATGTTATTTTCCTTTGCATTGTCTAAGGTAAAAGCCAGGCAATAAGGCAAACACAATAACATTCCCTAGCATTTTCTTGTCCATTTGGGTGCAGCTGGTTGATTTCGAAAGCTGGGAGACAATCCTCTCAAGATCAGAGAAGAATTACATAAGCAGTGAAGGTGCAATTTGCATCCTTCCGAATTCACTGGAGGGACGCCACCTGGATTTCCACGGAAACCTATATGCGTTCGGACTGCTTCTTCTTGAAATCATCAGCGGCCGACCTCCCTACTGCAAAGACAAAGGATCCTTACTTGATTGGGTAACAACACTTCGAACAAAAGTTACAAGCGTACATTATCCCCTCCCCCTCCCCCCAATTAACTTGAGAAAATATATCAACAATACAAAGAAAAAAGCGAGTTTTTGCTTATAAGCTGACTTATAAGTTGTTTATAAGCCAAAAAAATAAGTTGGTCTTACCGACTTATTTTTAAGCTAGTTTTTTTCGTTTCTTTGTTTTGAACAGATTATTTGCAAAACTATCTCTCACCTGTTATAAATATCTCCAAATGACTTATATATCGTTTAAGTCATTTTATCTACACGAAAGAGCATTTGACTTTTAAGCTGCTTATAAGTTAAAAACTTATTCTCAGCAATAAGTCAATAAACACTAGCACAGAGAAACACCCACAAAGAAAAAGTGAAAAAAGGTTGAGTTTTTGCCTCTTTTATCTGCGTTGCAGGCTAGGGAATTTCTTGACGTTCCTGAGGTGAGGTCGCGTTTGGTGGATCCGGAGCTGAAGCATTTCCGATACGAAGAGCTGGAAGTGGTCTGTGAGGTGATCAAAAAAACATGCGTTTGTACAGATGAGACTTGCAGAAGCTCGATGGTGGATTTGTGTGGCCTGCTGGAAAGCAAGATTGACACATCCGTATCTGCCGAGCTGAACGGATGCTCTCCCTCGTTAGCGTGGGCCCAGCTGGCGCTTTCTTCCCCCTGACAGTCTGAACAACAACAACAGTGTAAACTGTAAACAAGTGTGACACATTGGCTACTGTGAAAAGAGCTAACAGATTCTTTTTACACTTACTACTGAACATTAGTTAGCTAGTATATGCTGCAGAAGGTGAAAATAGTTGGAGATTGTGATATTGTATATTTTTGTTTACAGCTGTGGTATAGTACATATTTGAGAAAAAAGATTAGGGGCTCTGTTTGGTGGCTAGTTTTGGCTAGTTCTAGTTACACTTGAAAGCAAAAATAAATAGCTTTTGACTTGCTTATTTGGCTCAAATAGATGTAACCAAACACTTCCTTTTCGAGATGATATCGAATCCGGTTCGGACTGGGTGGTCTGTCTGGTCAAACCGTCAATCAGACACGAATCCGGAATAGCAAAAACCCGGTGAGAACGGGCAACCTGCATTACCTGGCCGGTTTGCGGGTTTTGCTACCTTTTAGGGGCTGTTTGGCAACTTCTGAATAGGTAAGTGCTAAACCAGTAAGAGGTCTGAACCATTAAGTGCTGAACCAGTAAGAGGTCTGAACCATTAAGAGCTAGTATATTGCTTAACTATTCAGAGGCAAATGTCCGATCAATTCAGATAAAAGCTCTTAACCATTCAGACTCTGTATAATACTTAACCATTCAGAGGCAAATCTCTTAACCATTCAGACATCTGAATCATTAAGAGGCTGAAACAAACAGTCTGAACGATTAAGTGCTAAATCATTCAGACATCTGAACCATTAAAAGGCTGAAACAAACAGCCCCTTAGTGTTTTGCTGTTTGGCTCTGGATTCTATTTGTTTCTTGTTGGCCTCCTAAATAGTAATCTTATTTTATGAACCTTCAAGGTTCGAACAAAAAAAGAAAAGAACATTACTTGTTTTTTTTTTAAATTAACATGTTTTTTGTCTACAAATAAATATAAGTATTACCTTATTGACATCTTAGACCTGGACCCTACTGTAGTGAGATTCAACTGGGTTGTTGTTATCTTATTGACATCTTAGAAAATCAAGTATCCAATCTATTAGCCTGGTTCACTTTTCGTGCGGGAGAACTCTGAAAATTGCCAAAAAAAAGTGAAAAAGAATTCAAACTGTGAATTCGGCCTATATTTACACTATGTTTGGTTCAAGTAATTTGAAAGTGAAAAAAATGAAAATGAAATAGAAAACAATTTTTTTGTTTGGTTAGAGAGGAAAAAAAGTAAAAGTGGAAGTAAAAATAATGAGAAGACAAAATGTATTAAGTGGAGAAAAACTAAATTTCTCTCATTTTGGTGAAGAAAATGAGAGAAAATCATTTTCTTTCCTTTTCCTTCCAAATTTCTTGAACCAAACATAGTGTTAGGAACCGTTTGGAAAAATGAAAAATAATTTATGAGAACTAAATCCATTTTCTAGTGTTCAAGTAAAAGTTTGAAAAATGAAATAAAAATAATTTCTGACATCATAATATAATAAAACAAGGTGAGTTTCAATCTAAGTGGGAAAAGAGTAAAAATGCCTTCCATTTTGTCAAGAGTGTACGGAGTACTATTTTTTCAAAATAACCAATGGAAATATAATTTTGGGAAGTGATTTCCCCACTTTCCCAACTTAAAATGGGTCGGAGTAAAATAGTCTCTGTACTCAAAATCGAAACAATTTAGTCTTTGTAATTTGTATTGTTCGTTTTTGTTTTATCCGATTCTTCTGTTTATTTTCACGGAAGAATCGTATTGAACAAAAATGAATAGTACCACATGGACTAAATCGCCTCAATTTCGAGTACATGAACTACATTGCACACATTTTTAATTTTTAAATAGTACAAGGACCTCAGTGCAATCTTGTTATTCAGACACTCTTGAGGGAATCCCAGAGCACAGTGAGATCCACATTTCCCCCAGAGATGACAATGGCCACATTTCTGCAGTTGTTCCATGAAGGGTTGTTTCTGAAACCGTCGGAGAGAACGGCAGCAAGGCCGATTGCTCCACTCGGCTCCACGGAGGCCTTCAGAATCTCGTAGCAGAGTCTCATGGCTTCTATTATCTCTTCATCATCAACGACGATGATGTCATCGACGAGATCACGGACAATGGGCCTGTTTGGCAGAAATTGCCATGTTAGCAACTATCGTTTGTTAAAACCATTTCATCACACAAAACCTCTGGCACACTACAAAAACCAGAGGGAGGATTTTGGGTTTGTCGCAGTAAGTCTGGCATTAGTTAGTAAGGGTACTTTGGGCAAATATAAGGGCACTACCAAGTGTGAAAAAATTACCAAGTGAGATCTCCAAGACACGCACGGAGGCCATCTGCAACAGTGTTAACCTCTGGCATTATGATAATCCTATTAGCTGCCTTTGATTTTGCAGCATCGTCGGCTCCCTTTGGTTCGGCAGCCAAAACACGTATGGACGGATTGATGGACTTTGCAGCCAAAGCCACCCCTGATATAAGACCTCCCCCTGCAAAAACCCAAAGAGAGAGAACACCTTTATATATGCAACAGCAACAACAACCTAGTAAAATTCCACGAAAATAGGGTCTGGGGAGTGTGTGTGTAGAGAGGCTACTTGGCAGACAGTAGAGAGGTTGTTTCAATTTTCAGAAAGACCCTCGGGTCAAGCACAAAAGTACGAACAAAGAAGACACACGAGCATGAACTTATTATGAATGTGATTTGTGATATGAGAGAAACTAATATACTTGACCTCGTTAAAGGCAGCCATATGGCATTGGGTCTCCCTACCATTACGGTAGGGCACAACCCCAGACTCTTGCAAAGCGGAGATGCTTTGTGCATTGGGGTGCCCTTAAATTGGGTCACCGGGACCCTTCCTTGAGCATTTATAATTGAGTCTATGTAATTGATTCTTTGTGTGAATTTAGTCGCAAGGAAAACAAAGTGAAGATACCACTAATTGGAATGACTATCGTATCAATTTGGGGAGCTTGTTCTAGAAGCTCCAACGATATTGTACCTTGCCCGCTGCAAAAACCAACAACAATAACAACAAACCCAATGAAATCCCATAAAAAAGTCAAGTGTGAGGAGGATGTGTGTATGCAAACCTTACCCTTACTCAGAAGTAGAGAGACTGTTTTCAAGAGACACTCGGCTCAAACACACACGCATAACCAAACACGGTTTCTATAATAAGCGATAATAGGGCACCGAAATATTAGAGGCATTCGAGTTTCTAAGACCTAGAGTTAAACTATAGAAAATTGTAGATTCAACCATTTACTTGCATTATGGACGACAAAACCACAATCCAATTATGGGTTCATCACAATACGTATTAAATTTCGTATTAATACATACAAATGGGGGGGGGGTGGAAAATTAGAAAGAGAACAAAAAAGAAGTACCTTATAATGCGTGCATCGTTATACGGATGAATGAGGACAGCACCAGTATCTCGCAACACATTATTAGCAACATCCTCTCTGGACTTCATATTGGATTCACTCCATATCACTTTGCCACCATAACGAACCACATTCTCAACTTTGCATTTTGGGGCGTTTTTTGGGATGACTATATGCGCGTCAATCCCCCGGAGTTTTGCGGCCAGCGCAAGAGCTGCAGCGTGATTGCCACTGCATTCCGAAGGATATAGTAACATCATGGAACATCATACAACAAAGAGAAAAAAAACATGAAACAAACCCAGTAGAGTTGGACCTAACTCTTCATTTTAGAGAGACAGTTCAAAAGAAATCATCGGTACAAAAAAAAAAACATAGACAGAGTAAAGAATTATTCTTAGAGCAATGATTTATTTAAATTAAACCTGCTGTGAGTAATAACCCCTTTAGCTGCCTGAGCATCACTGAGTGAAAATACAGCATTGCACGCCCCTCTAATTTTAAAAGCTCCACTGGTACACAGATTAAAAAAAAGAGTAAATTCCATAATTGGTCCTTTATAACATGGGGTTTTCCCTATTTACCCCTTTTAGTCATTTATTATCAAATATTAAGCATGTGGCCATTCTTTTATAGGTATCTTTCCACAAATAGTTCTTTTTTTATTTTCTGTCATGTTGGTGTTAATTTAAGGGCTAAAAGTGTAATTTCACAATGATCATATACCTTTCTTGTGATACACAATTTCAGAAGTCGTTCTTGATTTGTCGTTTGTGAACCGCAGTCGCTTTCTACTACAATCATAGTCTATAGATGTGATTTTTCGTCGAAATCGTAGTCCACAATTATAGTCAATATTATTGTGTTGTCCGTCTAACCGACATCATAATACGCCACTCGATATAGGGTGGATGTCAAATTACACTTTTAACTCTCAAGTTAACACCAACATGACAAATGGTCAAAAAAAGACTATTTGTGGAAAGGTACCTATAAAAAAATCACGTGGGTAACATTTCATAATAGAGGACTAAATAGGAAAAATCACATGTTATAAAGGACCAATTATGCAATTTCCTCTAAAAAAAACAATTGATTTACCATTTAGAAAGAAAATAAACAATTGTTTCATCTACTTTTAAAATACTAATTCTACTTAAATTTGTTGGTTATATACTATATTTAGCACTCTTAAAGTCAATCTGAACAAATCATAAACGTTTTCCCCAAATTAACCTATGAAATTCAGAGTTAAGCTTGAAGAACCCTGGCCTTTCGAGTCTTGAAAAGCCCTAATTTTGGGTCAGATGATCTAAAACGAGCCATAATCTGAATGGGAATTAGGATACGATAAATTTCCAAAAATAAAAAAAATTAAAAAAAAAAATACCCCTTCTGAAAGGATTCACATTTGAAGAAGAGTTTTCTTCCTGCAAGAGAATCTAAGGAATGCGATGTGAGGACGGGGGTTGTGTGCACAAAAGGCCCGATTCGTTTGGCCGCCTCTCTAATGCTGGAAAGATTTGCTCCATAGTCGTCTGCCATCGTCTCCAATTCGAGCAGAGTAAAATGTCAAAAAAGTAATGGAATTACTATTCAATCATGGATCTTTCATGTATACAACAAAAGAACATTGTTCAATCAATGGCTATGGTGGATATTTCCTATCCAATCAAACCTGCAAGATGACAAATATCCCTTTCAGTGTATGCCTCATTGTCTCGTGATGGATGAGCGGCAGTGGTCCCCCGATCTTTGACGTGATTCGCGACTGGACCAATGTTAGCCAAGTAGAGTGATATGACCGGTCACCTTTTCTCAAACGTTACTAGGTCATTTCTTGAGCGCAACCCGTCTCTTTAGTCTTCTAGAATATCCTTCGTAACATTAGGTGACATTTTGGCTATCACCCATGATGGTGTAAATTCCACTGGGTATGAGAAATAGGTAACTGGGTCGGGTTAGGGAGGCCTAACCGGGTAAATAAAGATAAGCTTAATAGTAAGGAACACAACACAGAATTACCTAGACCAGGGTAAATCTCCCGAGTCCGAATATATTTCTTACTCTTTTTAGAGTGTACAGGATTTTATGGTGGTAGTAGTGAATGCCCTCTCCTCTCTCTATCACAGATTATTTATAGAGTAGAGGAGGCTTAGTAGGTGCATGGAAGCTGCCCACTTTAGGACAAATAACTAGACAGCATCTATTACTGTGCAATCAGAATATGTTGATTGAATACAAATCTAGGATGGTGCCAAAAGGACTTTTCCACACTGAACTCTTGAGTGACGGGGGTGGGTCCCTCCATTGATCTCCTAGATACTAGGGTTTGGGGGAGGCGGATTTGTTCAACCATGATCCATAGATCGAAACTCAAAAGTGAGACCGGTCCCCCAATGTCGCACCCAAAAAGCGTCTAACGACTATTCTTGAAGACCAAGACCGTGACCGATCACCCTAATCCGGGAGGTGACCGGTCACCCGGTATGCCGCGCCCAAATGTCTCCACCGACCATCCTTGAAGACCACGAAACATGACCGGTCACCTTAGCCCGGGGGTGACCGGTCACCCACCGCCGTGACCCAAAATGCCCATCTTGCCGAAGGTGAAAGGGTAGAACTGTGACCGGTCACCTTAATCCGGGGATGACCGGTCACCTATCACCGTTCTCCAAAGTAGCCGTCTAGTCGAGTCCCGAAAGAAGACTCGTGACCGGTCACCTTAAAACGGGGGTGATCAGTTACCTAGCGCCATGCTCCGAATAGCCGCCTAGCCGAATCCAGAAGACCTGAACTGCCACTAGTCACCCGACCTCGTGGTTGACACGTCACCTCGGTATCGACGAGTATACCTGGGTATGTAATATACCCATCAGCCCAAAATGTGACCGGTCACTTTTTGAGAAAAATGACCGGTCAACTTTTGACCCGTCTCAATCGAAGAGTTTGCCTCATGTTGTAATCATGGAAAGTAACCGGTCAACTTTTGACCTGTCCCTTTCGGTTATTCGGGCCAGGTATAAGGATATACCCATCAATCGAGATTAAAATTACCAATTTAACATTAATAGTGGATAGTCAAAATGAGGATGAATTTAACGACACCCTAAATAATAAATGAATAAATCATAAGTTCAGATATTTGATATCACTAACAAAAATGCTAGAAATCCACCACGAGTGCAACTATGGATGATAATCAGAGATGATTTATACATACACAAATGATAATTATCTATGAAGACAGTTAATTACCATTTGTGTAGATATAAAATCACATGTAATTATCATCGGTGAGAGCAGTGGGTTATTTAGAAGAAATAATATGGAGAACTCTATATAAGTTTTCATCTCTCTTTTAACATTTGATCACCAGCCCCAACCACCCACCCTTACCCCTTCCCTCTACCAGCCACCACCAACCCCATCATTACACACATCATTCTGTTTATTACGGGAATTAAGCTAGGGGTACACCAACATGGGGTACCCCAAGTGTACACCAAAACCAACACAGACACACACAGACATTTTGTGTCTGTGTGTATCTGTGTTGGCTTGGTATACACTTGGGGTACCCCATGTTGGTGTACCCCTAGCATTGCCCTTATTACGGAGTATTAAGGACTCTCAATAACTTATGTTACTGTACATATTTTCATTGTTTATTTAATATATAGTTGTTTTATAAAATTTTTAATGTAATTTTGAATGACATAAATTGTAGTTTTTATTTCTGTATCAATTTAGAAGTAAAATCATTTTAAAAAAGATTGGATTTTATACGTTCCACAAAATGGATAAATAAAGCTAGAGTAAGAATCAAAACTTTCTCAATATAAGACATATGTTTTAATTTTCCAATGTAGGAACACTGATCATTATCTATTAGTCATTATTCAACTAAATATCATGCATCACTTAGACATTATTCTTCTCAATTTAGGGAATAAAAAAGTTTAAGTCCTACATTAAGAAATGACTTATGTTTTAGTTCTATTCAGTGCAAATTTCACAAAATAAATTGAACGGAACACAATCTAAGTCTTATTGGGGGAAACACACAAGAGGGACACTTTTTTGTTTTTTGAAAGGGCACTTTCTTTTCAAAAAAAAGGAACATTATTATTGCTTAAAAGATTGCATCTCATAGCATAGTTCAGACTTCAGAGACACATATTTCAAACAGGCAAATCAAAAGTCCCAACACAGCATGGAAGATTTGCAGCAGAGAATTAATAAACAAAAAGCTTGTCAATGGAGGGAAGGGGGGGAGGGCTCAGAGGTTTGCTGCAGATCTTTGCTGCTTAAACTTCTCTTTGACAATGAAGAGAGCAGTGTGGGCTTCATCAAAATGGGGTTCTGTTGCCTTCTTGGTGTCATCAACCCACTTCAAAACCTTCTTGTAAGGGCTCATTATTCTTTCCTTTTCCTTGTCGTCCAAAACCTGAAATCGCCATTAATATATATATATATATATAAATATAAATATAAATATAAATATAAATATAAATAAATATATATAGAGAGAGAGAGACACACACGCACACATATGCCATGAACAAGACAATGATCCTCAAGTTTAAGGTACAAATAACTCCGCCTTTCATTCACTCTCAAGGATGAGTCCTATGGTGTGCTGTTGTTGGGAAGCAAACCCCGATTCCCACATTGAAACAACAATATACTCCCTCCGTCCCATATCTTTCTTTCCATTTTATTTTTTACGGTTCCAGTGCACCATTTTAATCATAATATCTCTATTTGTGTGTGTGTGTGTGTGTGTATAGATCATAAAAATATAATATTTCAAAACTATATGTTGACCATGATTCATAGTCAAAGATAAAAAAGGTGACCTAACCCGATTAGTATGAGGCTTTTTGGGGGCTTTTTGGGAGGTGTGCAAAACACATCTGTGAGCACTTCACACAACGTGGACAATATCATACTAATGCATGATAAGGCGGCGGTTGGCAGTCCCAACATGTGTTTATGGTTTTAGGTTATGTGAATGTCAGTTCAAAGCATATATAGTTTGTAATAAAAGTGGAAAACAAACCAACAAAAGTTATAATGATAATTGTTGGAGTCTATCCCACACCGGAACTTGTAGTGAAAATAAATCGGTATATAAGCTCTTGAGTTGAACTAAATAATCGATTGAATTCAATCTTTTAATGTGGTTTAGCCCAAGTGTCTTATTGCCAATCCAGTTGTCCATACCCAAATCTAAATTCTATCATGGTATCAGAGCAGGTTTTGGCCCACCTCGTTTGTCAAGGTGTCCGTCTAGACGTTCGTTCCTAGCGGCCCGTTAGTCTTTAGCCCAGTTGTCCGTATGGAGTATGTACCCAATGGCCTGTGGCCCGTTTAACACGATTGCTCGTCTGGAAGTCCATACCCAGCGGCTCGTGGTCCTTTAGGTGTTGGCGCTCAAAAAAAAAGTCAAGGGAATGGGAGTTCATTTGCAAGTGATCAACCGGTTAGATTCAAAATGGCCTGGTTGTCCACTTGAGGGGGAGTGTTGGAGTCTATCCCACACCGGAACTTGTAGTGAAAATAAATCGGTATATAAGCTCTTGAGTTGAACTAAATAATCGATTGAATTCAATCTTTTAATGTGGTTTAGCCCAAGTGTCTTATTGCCAATCCAGTTGTCCATACCCAAATCTAAATTCTATCAATAATATTAATAAAATATAATGATAATATTAATAAAAGGGCCTTACCTCAAGTTGCATTATTTCACAAACTAAGCTAAGATCTGCAATGGAAGGTTCGGTATTTCCTAGTAGAAAACTTCCATTTCCCTGGAGCCAAAAGGACTCAATCTTTTCAAGGGATGCTGAAAGGAGTTTTTCACCCTCGGCTGCTGCTTGCAAGTTCAAGGGCAAGCCGAATACAGGCGCAAATGTTGTATTGAAAATATACCCAACTGTAAAAGAAGGCAATAACTGCAAATCAGCCATCTTAATGTATAAATATGAAAATATGAAAATAAACCAGACTTGTACTAGTAGCATATTAGTAGACCAACATCTCATGCCATGGAGATAATTTCTACTCATTCCTTGATTCTTAATTAATAATGAATTGTGGTTGATATGCTTGTTTTCACTTTTTGGAAAACATAAACAACAAAATTCAATTTAATGTTTTAGCTTGTATAGCATTTTTTTCACATTCTGAGAAATAAAACCATAATTTTGAAAATTATTGGAACATTGAATAAAATGGATATTAGATCCTTCTTGATGCATAAATTTTACCCCAATTACCTAGATTTCTAAAGATCAAGAAGTTTTGATTAAAAAACGATCCAGAAGTATAAGAAAATGTTTTTCAAAGTAAAAACTATTAACCAATCGTGAAAAGAATAACAAGCGCATCTTTATCAAAGATAAAGAACAAACCTGCCCCACGGCGTAAATTAGAGTGGTGCCAGTCTAACACTGAGTCTATCTTTGCTCTTCGGTGTAGATCAGCAGGGTACCTTAAAAGACATCATTAAGGCATTAGGAAGTGGAAAACCAGGCTGCCAGGAACAAAGACTTGCACTATATTTGAAAAATAATACTAATGAATAAGTGAATAACATAGGGTCATACACAGAATAAATTTTAAAGTTTTAGAAGGATAGAAAAATAAGTTTTATACTAATGAATAATGATTTTTCCAACCATTTAGAGAGATCATGAAATATAGAAAATAAGATTTTTCCCCTTCCGCCCATATTTTCTATTTCTTCCCAAACAAGGTAAAGTGTCTTTCTCTACTTATTATTTAACCCCCTTACTATTTCCTCCCAAAGATAACACAAGAGTTTAGAAATAAAATACTCATTGAAAGGGTTCCATGTCAAAGCTAATGCCATTTTAATGTGGCACAAAACATCATGATTTCAAAATGTATTTAAAATTAACTAAAAGGCATAAACAACAAAGCTTACCAATGATCTGCAACACCATACTTGGAAGCAAGATACTTGAGAATTGCATGACTGAAGAGCACATAACAGATGTTATAAAATATGTTACAGAGTACTAAAAGGTCATGAAAACAAAGTAGAGTAATGTGTAACATGTGAATGACAAGAATGAGAGCAATGGACCAAACACCTATGTCCCGAAAGACCAATATTGTTTTTCCCGACCATAAGGACAAATTTACTCGAAAAGAATTAATACTTGCATCTAATCTTTTTAAATGATCACACTTCTACTTTTAGGGGAAAACAACAGTGGTCCAACTTGAGAATTTTGCATAAGTTTATGTCCTACCTAACACAAGAAATTGTGCCTGTTTACTTCCATAAGAGCTAATAAGCACTGCCTTTGTTCTCCTTTAACTTTGCATTAGGTGTTTGATCACATTATGATAAAGTACCACGAAGTACGTCCTTCGTCCCATAGAAAGAGTTTTATTTCTCAATTTGTGTTATCCCATATTTCTAAATTTGTTTTAAAATATCGATATATTTAGTACTCCATACTTTTAATGAATTGTACCTTACCAAATTTAAAAGTTTTTGTACATTCATCAAAGTTGATTCTTTTTACAATACAGATATGCTTTTCTAGAATTGAGTTATAAAAAAAATACAATACTACATCTACCAATAAAAAAGTTCCACAATTTCAATTTAGCTTACAACCCAGATTTTCATTGGAGGCAAGAAGCAAGTAAAGTTTAATGGGTCATTTTTTATTTAGTACAATTTAATCCAAGGCTAGAACATTGTCAAAATGACTTTTTGCATTTTGGTTCAAATCTGAATCCATCTTGCACAATAGACTGGGTATGATAACATATGACTAGAGCACATTGGAAGTGGAACTATACCACTAAAAAATGTTTTGTGGTACATACTTGCTAACATTTGAGAATCACAAAAAATCATGTTGTAAAACAAGAAATAGGTCCTCTTTTGTTTGATAACAAGGTTTTGCTAATAAAACAATTAGGTAGTACTACCTCCGTCCCCCTAAGCTGTTCTCATTTTGACTTTTGGTGATTTTTAAGGAGAGTTTAAAAAAGGTAAAAGTTTACCATAATACCCTTAATAAAAATGGGTGGAGTGTATTAAATGAGGTGGGTGAGGTGTAAAAAATGAAGTAAGTGGGGGTAGTTGTGGTATTTTAATTGTTAAAAAATGAAATGAGAAGATCTATTGAGGACAAAGAAAAAGGGCTATTAGGAAGACCTATGGGGACGGAGGGAGTAATATATAATGGATGGAGTAGTAATAACTAATCATTTTAAAGAGTGCAGCACTTAGCAAATTACTACCTCTCAAAGAGTGGGAAGTCTCCATCCACAATAGCGGGCACTTGTTTCATGGGATTTATTACTGCAATTCACATTAGCCCAAAACCACAAAAAGTTAAAAAATCATAATAGTCTTTGCTATTTATTAAAGTTTTGATCCCTTAGTAAATAAACTGAGAAAGACAAACCTCCGTATTCAGGAGATCGATGCTGGCCTTTGGCGAGCTGTATTTGGACCTCTTCAAACTCTATCCCATTAACCCTACACCGAATACAAAGTTCAACAAACATTTACACTAGCACAAAATGAAACATGAAACAAGATATTCATGTGTACTTTTATAAATCTCATTTACATTTTCTAAATTGTGATATATGATTTCATTGTTGCAATCATGCAAAAATGGATGCCGCTTTGTTCATTTGGTTGTTTGTGAAGGCATGTTCATTTGTTCCAATGTAAACACCCCAAATGTTGGTGTCCCTATACAAGTCTAACAAGTGATCATGTATAGTTTTATAAATCTAATTGAAGTTTCCAATCTGTGATATGTGATTTCAATTCCATTTCAATCTGTTCACTTGAATGTATATAAGGGCATGCAGTTTAACAGTACTTCAGCTAACCAACAATAAAGGAACGAATCCAACTCGGTAGATTACTGCTAGTTCGTATAGTAAAGGAACGATCTGAAATCATTAGCAAATTTGAGACAGAGGAGGGGGGGAAGAAGAATGTTACCAGCAGAAGGTGAGAATGGCGCGAGAGGGCTGGGACAAGCGATCCGCGTACACTTTCAACGCCATCTCTCCTCTATCTGTCGCCGCCGCCGCCGCCGGAGATCGAATGTCTAGGTGGGGATCTGAGGATTTCGAAACGGTGGGGATTGCTTCTCCGTTGGCTGTGAGAAGAGATGCGATCCCCTTTTATTCGCTCCATTTCACAAGGAGAGTTTCCTTTCGTCTTCTTCCTCGATAACTCCGGATTTAATTTTTTGTATTCCAAAATTAGATCAATCATTTCCCAAATTAACAGCAGTTAGAATGGAGGGATCATTTCCTTTTTTTTCCTGTCAGGTTAGAACAATGTTAGGGAGGATTACAATATTCATCATTTTCACTTAAAAATTTATATAAGATTAATAAAAAAATAATTATAAAATTAAATAAAAATTAATAAAAAATAATAACAATTAAAAAAAATTAAAACCATCCACCTGGCAGCACAGCGCTGCACTAGGCGTCCTCGCCCACGCAGCTCACTGCCTTCACCCAGGCCCAGATGCAACCTGCGACCTGCAATCTGCTGCTTGCCCAGCCACTCCGAGAGGCGCGACAAGACTCTCCCTTCCCCATTGTAATTGTTCTACTGTCTTCTTTGGAATTGATAAAATGTACTCCCTCCGTCCCATTTTAAATTGTCTGTTTGTCTTTTTTCTACGTCCCAAAATAAGTTGCTTGTTAGTTGTTTTCGTAAACTTTTAAAAATAAAATACCTAAACTACCCCTAAAATAAGTCACTCTTCTTCACCTTATATTCCCATTCATCGTCACCCCTCCTAAAAAGTAATGACAATTTTGAAAAATCAACTCTATTTTTTATTTTCCTTAAATATGCCCAAAAATCAAAACAGACGATTTAAATTGGGACGGAGGAAGTATTTAAAATTTATTTAAAGAAAATGTAGTAGAAGATTTGCGAGTTAACTAATTTCTTTATTTTTTAAATTTTGTTTCTTTAAAGCGTGTAAAATTATTTTTAATATAGACAAAAAATGAAATTTTTTATAGGATGGAGGGTATATAAACTCTTTGATATACCTTTCCACAATGGCTATGGAAGGGTGTGACGTTTGTGTGAAGTTCTTTTCAACTACCTACTTTTATATGAAAAATAGTATAAAATTAAAACATACTTAAACTGACAAAAAATTTTACAATATTAAAGGTGACAAAGCTACGCTCCCTCCATTCCAAATTTAAATCATGGGTTATTGTTTACGAGGTTCAACCGAAGAAAAATATACAAAGTACTATTTAAAAATTACATAAAAAATTCTACAAAATCAAAGATGATACGGAGTATGACAATAGTATCTTATCGAACGAGTAAAATACATTCAAAAAAAATTACATAAAAAAGTACAATACATTCAAAGATGTTTACCAATGTTACATCTTTGAATGCAAGTCTGGTGCAGATTGTTTATGGTGTAACCTCTCTTTGACTTTGAACAGAACAGAGTGGACTTCATGGAAATGGGGTGCAGTTGCTTCCTTTGTATCATCAATCCAATTTGCAATTTTCTTGTATGGGCTTAGTATTCTTTCCCCATTCTTCCCCAAAATCTGTTTTCAACTTTTTCTTTTGAGGCCATAGAATCACAAGTAGCAGTAATCGAGAAGCGGCTCCGTTCTGTGGCCACTCTCTTTGAGTGGCCACGGAGGAAAGTGTCTCAATTGGGACACATACGCTGCTCTGCTCACAAAATTAATAGTTCCTAACCCCCTTACACCCAGGTAACCCTCCCCCCCCCCTCCCACGTCAATTGCACCCGCAAGTTTATTTGACTTTTGGGTCAAAATTAGTGACCCCAAAGTCAACTAAACTTGCGGGGTGCAATTGACGTGGGTTGGGGTCGAGGCTGGGTGGCTAGGCACTATCAATTTTACAAACGGAGCACTGTAGTCTGTAGGTGTCCAATGCTCTCCGTGGCCACTTAAAAAGAGTGACCATAGAACTGGCCCGTTCAACGGCTAGGTTCTCGCTAAGTGGCCACGGAGGACACTGTCCCAATTGGGACACCTAACAAGAGGTTGCTTCCAAAATAAAACCTTACCTTGAGCTGCATGATTTCGCAAACTAAGCTAAGATCTGCAATTGAAGGTTGGGTACTTCCCAATAGAAAGCGCCCATTCGGTTGGAGCCAAAATGACTCGATCTTGTCAAGGGATGCCGTGAGGAGTTCCAGAGCTTCAGCTGCTGCTTGTGGATTCAATGGCAAGCCGAGCGAAGGTGCAAGCACAGTGTTCAACACATAACCACCTAAAACATGAAGAGAGGAAACCAAAAAAGAGCTGAAAATCGGACACTCTCAAACATATTAAAACCAACATTTGAGAATTCTTTCCAAAAATACGTCTCGAACACCAAATAAAACATGCAGCTCAAAGTAAAACTCAAATAAAAGTGATGAAGCACCTGCACCACGTCGTAAATGAGTGTGATGCCAGTCCAGCACCGAATCTATCTTTGCTCTTTTATAGACATCAGCAGGGTACCTTAAAGTAAAAAATAGGCAAAACCCAACATACTCAGCATGCAAGAGTGTACAACAAAAACAACAACAAAAAACCTAGTAATAAGCTTAGTATAAGCTTAGTCGATTTGATAATGTGTTTTATATTCCTATTCCTAGTTGTGCTTGTAATCTACTTCCCTCCGTCCCTAAAAGATTGCCACAGTTTGACTTTTTTGGTGTACGGATTTGAACCGCGTAAAAATAGAGATTATTTTAGTCGCACCTTTGATGCATTGCTACATTAATGCACCTAATTCCCAAAACATCATAGAAAGTAAAAAGTGGAGTGTGTTTAATGTGACACTTTGATTCAATCCATATCTGTCCGCATCTAAAATAGTGTCAAAAATGACTCTTTTAGCTCCATTGGCAATGAACGCAAACTTCGATTGCCTATAACTGCACAAAAGTAAACAAACTCACCAATGATCCGCCACACCGGGAAATGCACGAGACAGATATTTCATAATTGCGTGACTGAAAAACACATAGGAGTAGTTACTAATCGTGATGTTAAAAGGTAATTAGAAAAAGTCATGCTAATGTCACACCGCGGATAACACTAAGTTGACACTGCTCGTGTCTCACAAACAATGAAGCTCTCGCATACAACAAGTGTTTATGCATGCTTGTTTCTGATGGTGTCAAACTTGGTGTCATCCCCGAAGTTTAAGTAGCATTTTCCTTGTAAAAGATCTGAACAATACTGAGTAGATTTTTTCACTACCTCTCAAACAGTTTGAATCTTCCATCCACTATGGCAGGCACTTGCTTCATGGGATTAATTTCTGAAATTACAACACCGAAAACAAAATATGCCCAAAGAAAACACATTTACACTATGAGCCAATAAAATACAATAACAACAACCCATTATAGTTCCAACTTTGTTCGGGGAATAGGGGTCAAAATGTACGTAGTCTTAACACTGTAAAATATGATTGAATTATTTTATATCATTATTTACTTCACACTAAAACATTGTCAATTATGCATGTTTTAGCTCCATTGGCAATGGACATAATAAATGCAAAAAGACAGACCTATGAATTCAGGAGTTCGATGTTGGCCTTTGGCAAGACGAATTGAGACCTCCTCAAACTCTATTCCATTTACCCTTCACAAAGTAAAACAACTTAAATCTTGGAAGAATCCCACACAAAAGTAAAGAATAATGGGTTAATAAGATCTTGAGCTGAACTAGTTAATTTTAATGTGGTTTGATTTCTTATGGCCAAATTAAGAGAAACCTACTTTATAGACTAAATGACCTCAATTTCTCACTTGATAGGCTAGTCTCTTTTGGGTAGCTTCTTTTGTTTGCTTGGTAGCAACTGTTATCAAAGCCAACTCAGAGTGGCGGCCTGAGCCAACCATGACCAACAAAGACGTTGGTCCTTAAGGATGGTCAAATGTTGTTACTAACTGAAACAATTACATGGTATGGGACTTATCCCACGTACATATGTTGTATGACCAAATAAAGAGTTTGTTGAGTAGGTCTCTCAAAATGGAGGCTCACATGTCTACATCTTAACAAAGGGATAGAGACTAAAAATGCATGGCGGTGTAAGGACCTTTCAAATTGGGTTTATCATCCACATGTGGCAACCATATGAAGGAGCAAAACCAAATCAAACATTAAGGATTTGAAGATAAAGTTGACATATGCAACCTGAAATGGACTATGACCATGTCTGGCAGCAGTTTTAGAGTTTAGTGTTAGCATTTTGAAAAGGCTATCTAACGATAGTCTAAAGCGTTAACGTTTTCAAAATTAATCTACACCATTAAAAGTTTATCTAGAATGCTAACGCGAATAAAAATGTTATTCCCAAACATGGCCTATGGTGGCCTAATCTTGTCTATTTAAGAAAGAAGACTACTTTGTGGAGATTATCACTCCATTCGTGCAAAGAAAGAAGAGAGAAGGGGAATAAATGATTTCTCAATCTCCTTTGCTTTGTTTTTTAAGAAAAATTAACACTATGTTTGGTTCAAAAAATTTGGAAGGAAAAGAAAAGAAAATGGTTCTCTCATTTTCTTCTCCAAAATGAGAGGAATTTGGTTTTCACTCCACTTGGTATATTTTGCCTTCTCATTTTTTCCCCTCCATTTTTCCTTTCTTTTCCCCTCTAACCAAACACGAAAAAAAAAATTCACTTCATTTTGTTTTCTTTTCCCTTTCAAATTCCTTGAACCAAACTTAGTGTAAGAGTGAGTGCCTAGGAAATGTTTTCCTAAAAGAAAAATAAGTGAAAAAATGTGTGTTACTAATTTGTAATAGTAGAAGGGATTGAACACTTATGCTTACTAAGCGGTTTGGGTGGCATAGATTATCAATGTCATCCTATAACATGGCCCCAATTCGCACTCTTAGAGCGCCCGATTCTTAAAATTGACAGTTCTTAACCAACTAACTTTTGCAGTAAATCCTCCTATCCCGCCACGACCCTAACCCACCCCTCCACCTTTTTCAATTGCACCCTACAATTTAGCTAACTTTGGAGCCAAAATTTTTGACTCCAAAGTCAACTAAATTAGGGGTGCAAATGGAGGGGGTGGGGCGTCGATTTTACGAACGGGATACTATATGAGCCCCAATTGGTACCCATTTCATAGGATGATGTGGGGTTCTAATGTCAAGGGAACCCCTCAGATTTACGTAGTACTCCCTAATTTTATCATTTCCAAATGGGCTTTCTCACGTCATAGGCCTCTTGGGATGAGTTCTACTTGGTTTGCGACAAACCTAAATCTATCAGATTTTGCAAGCTAATAGGAACAAAATCATGAGAGCATTTCACAAAAATATTGGGGATTAAAGAAGTTTGAATATGTGAAATTTTAGGGTTTTCAATATCATTAGTGGATAAGACTAATCTTTTATTTAGAAAAAAACAATAATTAAAAAAAAAAAACTTACTGGCAAAAAATAAGAACGGCTCGAGAAGGCTGGGACATCCGTTCCACATACAGCTTCAGCGTCATCACTTGATGATGAACTGATAGCGATTCCAGAGTAAAGGGATCAGTTTGTGTTTCGTTCCGTCGAAGAGGTACTCCATCAATCCAAAAGTTATTGATTCAACCTATTTTCAAACAATTTTATATCAAAAATGATGTGAAATTAAAAAATTAAAATATATATTTAAAAACTAAATAAAAAATTTTTGAATCTAGAATTAACATGATAATATTATTTTATTAAATCGACAATGAAAATAGACAAAGTAAACAAAATTTGAACTTGTAAATAGTAGACGGAAAGTTAATTTTAAAACAGAGAGTGTTTTTTTAGATAAAGTTTTGTCTGAATAATATACTTACTGCAATATGATTTAATCTAATTATAAATCAAAAATTGGTTTTGGTTGATGATTAAAAATCAAAATTGAATAAAAACTCTAGCACAGAGGAAGTATTTCAGATATCTTATACGGAGTAATCGGTTTAGTGGGTTCGGTTTATATTTGAGTTTTATTTGATTCTTTGTATTCTTTTTTTTGTTTCAATTTCATTTTGATTTAATTCAAATCGGTATCGAGATAAATTAGCTATTACAGATATTCCAAAATTTTACATGGTTAGATATATAATTTGATAAACGAAAAATCAATTATCGCATGTTTTGTACATTCCTATCCACATAAGTGATAAATAATAGTACTTACTATGTCCCATTTTTAGTACCTATTTCGGTTTACGATTTTGACTATAGTTATTTTTATTCATTTTATTTGAGAATGAGTTCGTACTAAAAAAATGGAATCTTTCCTATATTTTGTTTATTCAATTTATTCAATACATTTTTTATATAAATGATATTGGTTTTGAAGAAAATAAGATCTTAAGAAAAAATGAGAATGTTTGTGGTGATTTAAAATGTAAGATCTAAAGTCTATAAAAATTTAAAAAATAAGAAGAAAAAAAGAAAATATGGAGGCAATTTTGTAATTAATTCAAACTTCGAAAAATATATGGAGTACGTAGAGACCAAATCTGCTAGAGGAAGAAGCAAATAAAGTAGAGCCGGAGGGAGTTCACCGCTGCTGTTCGTGCCGCTGTTCTACTCCACCGCCGCGTGAGTCGCCGCAGAAATGCCGTTCGCCGCTGTCTCATTCGTTTAATTTGTTGATTCGTTTAAATCATTCATTAATTGAGGTGAGTACGTGTACATCTAACATTAAATTTCGTATATAGATTTAAAATTCACGTTTGTAGTTTGTATGATTGATTACGTGATTTATTTGGTTATAATTGAATTATGATTTATTTATACTATATGATATTATTAGAATTGATTGAGCGAGGACGACCAAGTTTATTTTCATACTTAAAATTGTGTGATTTGCATGATAATAGTCTTTGAAAACGTTATACGTATTGAATGGTTTGGAATAGGATTGAACTCTGATGTTGTTGTACTTTCCCGATGCCAGACGCTAGCCTGGTATCGCCTAACGGTACCTAGCTACCGCCTTAGGACATTCGTCGCTATCAGTATCTCTGTCGAATGGTAGGCCGGTACCGTACCAGCAGCTACAGTCTGTGTTTCTTTGTTTGTTTGTTCCGATTTGAATCATGTATTTATCACATTGTCTTGTGTGCTGCATGACGGAAAGCGAAAGATGTTTACACCCGACACTAGGTCGCTAATTGTTAGATATGTATGTTTATGAATGCTACTATGACTTTGCGTGAATTTGAGAATATGAGATTATGAGTTTGGATACAAATAGGCTACCTAGCTGAACCATAGATGGACCGAGAAATAGAATAAGAATGCAGTTAGAAATAAGTGGTCACGTGATGAGCCGGCGTGCACGCATGATCAGTTAGGTAAAGCGTATGCACGGGAGTCATAGATCTATTCATGGATGTGAGTAGGTGGTCCCACCCAGCCGACGTTGGATGTCGTCGTATTGAGCGGTTCTTCCATGGATGTGGTTGAATCAGGACTCTAGAATAAAGATATCGGCCTTAACCTAGGTTAGGTCATGAGCTTAGAAATAAGAAAGTTTGATTACGAGTTTTGCATATGAAATCATGTGTCATAAATGCCTAAGAATGATATAAGTTTGGTAATCCCGATAAGTATGTTTGATTTATGAATTACTCCCTCCGTCCTATAATGTTCTTCCCACACACTTTTTACGCGGTCAAACTTTGATTACTTTCTTTACCTATTTTCATTAGGTATTTGATAAAATAATATAGTTTTGTCACCACTTGTTTTGTAAAACTTTTGATGTAGTTTTTAAATATATAAATTTTATTTTTTAATTTTATACCTACAATCAAATAAATTGAATTGAAAATAAAGTCGGTCAAACTTCGTAAAATGAACCGGGAAGATCATTATAGGACGGAGGGAGTATCTGATATTAATGATGTTATTGATATGTAGTTGTGTGCATGATATTGTATGTAGTCATGAGCTACTGAGTTCGTCTATGTGCATGGTCAAAATGTTAGATATTTCTCACTTAACTTCAATGTTGAGCGTGTAGTCTTTTTTCTTGTTTGCTACACGTAGGTTTCAAACTGAAGAATAAGGAAAGAGTCTTGGTGGCAGCAGGGTAAAGAACCCAAAGTTGTATTTTTGAATTAAGTACTTAAAGCTTTCGCACCATTTTTGTTTACTCTGATGAATATTTAAATACTCGTATTATTTTGAATTAAATGTTTTTAAATCATTTTAAAAATTATTGTGTTTGGATGTCAATTTAGTAGCAACTCGGTTCGCTAATTCATTGGTTCATATTACGCGGGTTAGGATGTTACATTGAAACCTTTCATTTGAGAAAGATGAAAGAAGGGACCCTTCGTGCACCGCCGCCCGTCCTGCTCGGCACGACACATGCTTGCGATTCCAAATGCATGCGAACGCGTATTGGCGTGTGCATGTGTGCGACGCGTTGTGATGTGGCAAGGGCATGCGCCAACTTTATCTTTTTACGAGATCGAATGGAACAGGTGTGGCCACATCATTAATAATGAAGCATGCATGCAGTGTGAAAAGTCTCTGGAGACTCCTCGCGTTGTCCGCCCGTCCATACAAATAGCCAAAGCCTCTCTTATATAAAGAGAGGCTAATTGTATTGGAGCCACAAACAACTCAAAACTCTTCCTGCGTTCCTACTCTCTTGTCTTCCGGTCAATTTTTCGGGAAGTATTTAAAATAATGACAAGTGAGTTGGAGTCAAAAAATTTGACATGTGGGTCTTTAAACTCTTCCTGCGTTCCAACTGTCAAAAAATAATGCAACATAGATATCGCCACATGTCAAGTTTTTAAAGAGCCACATGTCAAATTCTTAGAATTTGGAGTTTCAAATTTATATAAAAAGTATTAGTCAAAAAATAATGTCACATAGATATCGCCACATGTCAAGTTTTTAAGAAGTCACTTGTTCTTTTGAATAGCCGCATGTCAAATTCTTAGAGTTAGGAGTTTATATATAGAAGATTTCCCGAAAAAATTTATATATAGAAGATTTCCCGAAAAAATTCCTTTTTTTTAAAGTAAAACATTTATAGTTAACCGAATTTATCTCTTCTCTTGAGCAATTCTAATGGCAAACTTTCCACTTTTTATTTTTTTTTAAATTTTTGGAAAGTCAATGAAAAGTTTTTCAAAAAGAAAAAACGAAATAAAACCCTACAAGCTGTAAAGGAATTAGACCTGGCAATCGAGTCAATCAGTTCGGTTCTGGTTTGGGTCTTTTCGGTTCGGATCTCTTTCGGATATATGTTATAATCAGTTCGGGTCGGTTTGGGTTGGGTCAGTTCGGTTCCGGGTTTATTTTGGTTTGATTGGTTTTTGGTTTCGGTTCGGTTTCGGTTCGGGTTTGTATCGGTTCGGGTTTGTATCAGTTCGGGTTTATATCGATTCAGGTTTATATCGGTTCGGGTTTGTATCCGTTCGGGTTATATCGGTTCACGTTTATATCAATTCGGGTTGTATTGATTTGGGTTTATATAGATTTGAGTTTGTATCAGTTTAAATTTATATTAGTTCAAGTATAATGTAAACACATACATACTAATAAATGAATAAATCACATAATAAATTTAGTTAATTTAGTTAACTATAATTTTTATATACTTTCTATAAAAATACAAAAGTATTTTAACTTAAGTTATAAAATGTAAAGTAAAAGTTTTGTACATGAAAGTAGTTACATGGTTTGCACCTATAATTTAAATATGTTTTTTTTAGAAACAAATCAACATATGTAAAAATATATAGGTAATTCGTTTTCTCCAAATTCATTGGATAAATGAAATATTAATGAATTTGATCAATTTCGGGTCTAATCGGGTTCGGGTCTAATCGGTTCCGGGTTTAACCGGGTTCGGGTTTAATCGATTCGGGTTTAATCTGTTCAGGTTTAATCGGATTCGGGTCTGAATCGGGTCTAAATACATTCGGTTCGGGTTCGGTTCGGTTCGGATCATTTCGGGTGTTCGGTTCTATTTCGGTTCTTCAGTTTTCGGGTCAAATCAAGTTCGGTTCCGGGTTATTCGATTCGGGTTATCGGGTCCTGGTCAGTTTTGCCAGGTCTAAAAGGAATGCCGTAAACGGTACGGTGCCAATAAAGGCATCCAATAATCCAATTCACCAATTGTAAGTAGACTTTGTGAAAAGGTGAAAATATTTTCTAAACCTTTAGAAAAAGTGAAATTTGCACTGAATATGACTAAAACATAAGTCATTTCCCAATATAAGACTTAAACTTTTTTATTCCCTAAATAAGACTTTATAATGACTAGTGAGAAGAATAATCTCCAAGTGATGCTGGACATTTAGTTGAATAATGACTAATAGATAATGACCAATGGTCCTACATTGGGAAATAAAAACATATGGCCCTATATTGAGAAAGTCATTATGTTTTAGTCCTATTTATGTAAATTACCCTTAGAAAAATGGTTCATTTTCTATAATGCATTTTCCATAATCGTTCCTTTTTCAGTGCTACAATCGTTCCTAAATCCCAACTATCCAAGACTATATTTTTTTATATATTTCTCCTCAGTTGATTTTACACGGTTTCCAGTATAAAATTTTAAATTTTAATATCTCTATTTGTATGTATTTATAGATTGTAAAAATATGATATTTTAAAATTATGTATCAAAATAAATCTAGTGATATTAAACTTATTTCATAAATCATAATTCGATAGATTTATACCATAATTCATGATCAAAGTATTGAAAAATGAATAATGCATGTGTGGTTAAAGTTAATTTAAACAAAAAAATAATAGTTTCGCGAAACACATAATTATTTTTTTAATGCGTTAGAAAATGTAAATTTTAATTTACAATGACGATTTGAAATATGAAATTATGAAATCAAATTTTGAAAATGTATTACAAAATATATGGAATGAAATTATTCTTGTATTAGTATATTATAAATTTTATTTAAATAATGACCAAATTTTATCAATTTTAAATTCAAAAAAATACAAATATTATGGAAGGAATATAATTTCGCATAATCTTTATTGTGCAACCTTTTTATTATAGAGAAAACTAAAGTGATTGGTAAATATTTGTGGTTGAGCGAATATTACGCAATAAATCAAAGACTTACCACCCAACCTTTATACTCACCTTAGGTAAAAAAGAAAAGATGTACCAAGTACTCATTGGAGTCATTCCCTCCAACAATAATGTTCTTCTTCTACGTTCGTTTGACTAAAATTATATTCAAATAATTTTAATTGAAAAATCGTATGAAATTAAAAATAAAATTACATATTTAAAAACTACATGAAAAGATATACTCCGTATAAAACTAGAGGTGACATAACTATATTATCTTATTAAATGAGCAACGAGAAAATACGTCAACAAAGTGAATGAGGTTTGACTATGTGAATAATGAGCAACATAATATACTTCCTCTTTATTGTTAAAATTGACTAATTTTAATCATTAATTAATTAAAATTATCTCGTACTTCTTCCATTTCTAAAAAGAGTTTTTAAATTGACTAATGGGTGAAATAAGAAGTACTAGTATATATTTGTAGTTTAATTTTTAATTTGCCTTGATGTAATAGGAAAAAGTAAGATGTCACAGATAGATTACTAGTAAAAAAATATGATGTGATAAGTAGTGTAAGAAAAAAATATGGATAAAGTTGGTTTTCTAATAAAAAATGGAAGTATTTTGGAGAAAGTGAAAAAATGAATAGTGTTTTTATAAAACGGAGGGGTATTATATTTTCAAAATAAATTCTATTGTATCTAATTAATATACTCCCTCCATCCCGAAAAAATTTTCCGGTTTTGACTTTTGGAAAGGGAATATATAGAAGTTGGACCAAGCTGAAACGACGACAGTTGAAACACGTTGGGCTCGAGAAATATCAAAACGGGTGAGCGTAGAAGATAGTTGAGATACGTTCACTTAGATTTAAGAAAAGTAAGGCCAATTGTTTCCATTTAGAAAAAATTGAAATGTTTTATGAGACCGATAAGAAGTGAAAATTGAAATGTTTCAAGGGGTGGAAGAATAATTCGTATCTTTTATTTAATTATATATCAAAGACTGATTCATTGTAAAAAGTAAAAATAAAGAAAATGCAAGGGAGTATATATATATATATATAAACAAACATACTCCACACCATTGTTTGTTTATCACTAAGAAGCAATAACTATCAATCTATTGCTGTAACCAATATGATGATGCATCCCAACCCAGGTATCTTTCTAATCATATCTAAGAGATTTTGTATTTGGACTTGCATTTTACGACTAATTTTTTTAGGTTACATGTTTGACAAATTATTTTAATGATGAATTCTATCTATGAAGTGTATCCCCCCAGACCCAATGCCGGCGCCATGCAACCGCCGGGAGGCGGCGGCCAGCTGGCCGGCAAGGCCGGTCAGAAGTACCTATTTGTTAAATTTAAGATGGGCAAGCATTTCCCTGCAGCCGAGGAGGAGGATCTTCTTCCTGCTCCGGTTGTGGTAAAGAAGGGGCAGTTTACAGGGAAGAGTGGGCTGAGCAGCAAGGACAAGGAGGTAGTGATCGCTTTTCCCTTCCCGGCGGCGGCACGGCCGGCCGTGCCGCCGGAGGCGATCGAAATCTCGATCACCAAAAAGGACAAAACCGCGGTCGGTAAGCTGAAACTAGAACACAGCGACGGGTGGTACGAGGAGAGCGAGACAGAGGCCGCACTGTCCCCGTACCCCTTCGCCGCCGACACAGACCAGAAGCAGAGGCTGTGGCTTGGTGTTTGGTCGGGGAGCAAAACCCACCCCGATTTCAGGGGAGCGGTCTTGGCAACCCTTCCGGCGGCGGCGGCGGGTCATTCCGCCGCCGTCGACACCAAGAAACACCCCTCTCTTTCACCCAAAGACCATGTTCACCCCATGTTGGCATACTACCGAATCTCCCTTTACCCTTTTGTCACAAAGGACCCAGAGAAAATGAACCAAAAGTACATGCATTTCCACTTGGAGGCGACCGTAGCAAACCAAGCGGTTCGTACATTGTCCTCCCCTGATCATCTTCCTATTCTCCTCAATGATCAAGACCTTAATAAGCCAAACTCCAATGATCGAGACCCTAATAAGCCAAACCCCAATGACATCTCCACCTTCTTGTTCGTCAAGGTCTACGGCACCCCACCGGATTCCGTCAAACTTGTCCTCAAACTAATGGCTTTTACCCGTAATTCCCCGGGAGACGGGAAGAAAACCGAGCTGAAAGTGGTTGGGACCGCCGAAAAACGGCTGAACACGGTGGGCCCGGACAAGTTCGAGATGGTCAAGGTGATGTCACGCGGAGACGACGACGAGGATCAAAAGGATACCGGGGTTACGGTTGGGGTCCTGAAGAGCATGGACCTCACCGGCTACCACGTGTTCGACGAGCCGCCGGATCGGTGCTCCAACTTGCATGCGACGGGGGTGTCGGAGAGTGAGCTCGCGGCGAAGAGGATAGGGTCGCTGGCTGTGACGATCGTGAGCGCGAGCGGCGTGGTGGCCGCTGGGAAGAAGGGGGCGGACACATACTGCGTGGCGAGGTACGACTGCTCCTGGCGCCGGACGGCGACGGTCGCCAACAACCCCGCCTCGCAGTTCCAGTTCGTGTGGAACGTGTACGAGACTAACACCGTTTTCACCGTCGGCCTCTTCGAAAACTGCCAGATCTCCGCCGCCGCCGCTGCCGCCGCCGGAGATGACAAGAAGAAGGAGCCGGCGGAGGACAAAATCATCGGGAGGGTTAGGATTCCCGTCTCCTCCCTCTCGAATAACAAGACTTACAATTTTGAATTCGTCTTCCGTGTCAGGCAACCCGACGGCAGCCTCAAGGAAATGGGTAGACGATCAAACTTTATTTACTTTGTTAGCTTATTTTTTCACTACTCGAGTGAAAGTAAAAGCACATGCATATTTATATGCAGGAAAGCTTAAACTGGAGTACAGATTCACCGGGAGGTTACTGCAGTCGGTGCTGCAATACTTCCGGCCGCCTCTTCCGCGGCTACACTACACAGAGCCAATACCGGAGTTGGACGTCGACAGGCTCCGCCCCTTCGCGGCGGGGCTGGTGGCGGACGAGTTGGCAAAGGAGAGTCCGCCGCTCATGAAGAAGGTGGTGGAGTCCATGTACGGGGCGGCCGACGAGGACCGGCGGCGGCGGAGAAGCGACGAGGCCGATCGGGAGGGCCTTTGGCGGTTGGGGAACAGGGCCTACTCGGCGGTGGAGGACGCCGTTTCGTGGCGGAACCCTATGGAAACGTCGTGGGTTCTATGTTTCCTTATATATGCAATCGCATTTCCGGAGTTCGTTCTGCCCACCGTTTTTGTCATCTTGGCCGGCATACCCCTGAAATCATACTTCAACCGCCCCATACCAATACCGGTAATTCTTTTCCTACTCCTGAAATTTGCACTACTAAAACATAAGTCATTTCCTAAGATATGAACTTTATTATGGGTTTAGGGATGCGAAGTCGACGTCATCATGGAGAGAGCCGAACCCGACCAGACGACGAGTGCGAGGTACGAGGCACTAAGGAAGAAGGCATTGGAGTACGAGACGTTGTTGGACAAGTGCGCAACGAAAGCGGAGGGCCTGACGGCGCTCCTGAGCTGGCGCAACCCTGTGGCCACCGCCGCCACTATGGCCTTCTTGGCCGCGGCGGCGTTCCTCCTCTTTTTTGTGTCCTTCCAAACCGCCGCCACCGTTTTTGTGCTCTGTGTCTTCTTGTATCCCTTATTTGCTCCTCCGCAAGGCCAGCAGGGAGGCATCCCGCTCCTCAACTTCCTCCACCGCGTTCCCGGCCTCAATGACAATGATAAAACCGTCATGTGATTCATCATCATTTCATCGTCACTTTGTTGTGATTGCAAGAGTAGTTGATATCAAATACTCCCTCCGTCCAAAAGAATGGGATGAATTGACTTTTTGGGAAATTAAGGGAAGGATATTTTTGTATTGACTTTCCGAAAATACCTTTGATATGATGAGTAAAAGTAGGATGTGATGAATAGATTATTAGAAAAAAGGTATGATGTGATAGGTAGGGTATGAAAAAAAAGGAGTAAAAGTGATTTTTTTAATAGAAATGTAACGGACCTTACGGGACGCAGTTTTTTCTAAACGTAACAAACTTTTTGGGAGGGAGGGAGTAATATAGAGGGAGAACTATACAATCTTCAAGTGATGAATTATATTACTAGCTGCATGTGTTTGTACTGCAATGGTTGTCACTAGTTATACTTTTCATTTTTGTTACTGCATAAATGAAAGTGGTCCAATAAAATTCATGATTATCTGCATCCTATATCTTCTAGCTAACACATCGTCCCCTGTAAATTTTGCCAGTTTTTGTCCACTGATCTCTTCAATTTGTTTGTAAGAGAGCTCACACTGTACCTTTGATGATCCCCCAACCACTTCGGCATATAGCTGAGCTGTTTTCTCTTCTCATTACTGCAGTCTAGCTATCTCCCTCTTGTTTTCTCCAGTTTCTTCTTCATCCGTTGGATATCGGATATATCCGTATCCGTTTCCAATTTTCAAAACCAAATTTAAAAATACTTTAATTTTAAATTAGATTAAAGTCAAGCTATTATTAAATCAACTATAATTTGTGATGGGGTCATTATTTTCTTTGTTTTCATAATTTATGATATTCTACGATAACTTCATATGATAAAAAGATATACACATCACACATATACGTACACATATTTTTATATGTTGCACATATTTTCATGTGTCTATATATCCATTTTGTGTATAAAAATGTTTTATACTTTGAAATATCAATAGAGAAACTAAATATAAACATAAAAAATTTGGAAAAACTATATATGACGGATCAGATATTTGGATAAACGGTTATTTAAACAAATGCATACTCGGATCAGATTTTAAACGGATCGGATATACAATTACCAAATCCGTATCCGTTTAGTAATCTGATATTCTTAATCGGATACGGATAATATCCGTTTAAAACGGATGCAGATATTTCCCTTTTAAACAGATGCGGATGCGGACGGTAATCAGACTTTCAGGTATCCGTTGACAGCCCTAATTAACGAGTATCATTTCAATAATTAGTCATCACGAAGAATAATTTAGAAAAACAAAAACTTTCTTCATCCCTAAAAGTCTTTCTTTTTTTATTTTTTCTTGTTCCATAATCTCTTTCTCCTTTTCATTAAAAAAATCGCTTTCACTCATACTAATTCTTTTTACTCTACCAATCACATTAAATTATATCTATTCATTAAATACTACTTTTATCTATCACGTCAAGGTTATTTTTAGAAAGTTAACATAAAAACATCTCTCCTTAAATAAAATAAAAGTCAAAATAGGAAAGAGATTTAAGGACGGAAGGAATATATAGTTATTGGCCTTGTTTGGAAACAACGTTTCCCATTAACTTCAGCATTTTGAATAAATATTAATGATGTACTCCGTACATTATTTCAAAAAACGCTAAAACTAAAGGTTATTGTTAGATAGCCTTTTAAAAATGCTAACGCTAACATTTACCGTTGATGCCAAACGGTTCATTGAGCACTCCACCCATCCCAATTTAATTGCTTGTTTCGATTTACGATGTTTGACTGAAATTATTTTCAATTTAATTTATTACAGAATTGGGGTAGAATTAAAAATTAAGTTTTACATATTAAAATTTACATAAAGAAAACCCTACGAAACAGGAAGAAATATGACTATATTATTTTATTAAATGAGTAACAAATATAGGAAAAGAACACGAATGAAGTTTGACCATGTAATATTTATAGTAAACAGACAACTTAATTTAGGATGTGAGGGATACCATTGTAGAAATTACTCTTATTTCAAATTTACAATGTTGAATTATGGATGGAGAATTAACTTTCAAAAAAGAGACTTTAATTATTCAAAAAGTCTTTTCCTTTCGTGGAAATGAATGGGTGCCGTAGCAACAACTCTTCTGATTCATCATTATTCTAAACAAAACAGTAAAAATGGAGAACTAAACTTTCAAAAAAGATACTTTAGCTAGACAAATGCATTGACCGGACAACACAAATTACCTTCCTTCTAAAAGCATCCCGATCTAGTGATGAATATAAGACTAGGGGTGAGCATGGTACTGAATTTAGCTCGTACCTATCCCGATCTTGAAATATTGGTTTAGTATATGATTATGGATGGTTCGATTTCGGTAGAAATCGAGATGAATACACATACCTACTTCAAACCTTAAAATGTAACAATTTTCCTTTTGTTTTCGAAAATTGAAAGTAAATTTAAATAAAAAAACATAAAAAATTTAAAAAATAAATATTTAAATGCAAGAGATGTGTATCAAAATTTAGTTTATATTTCACAAACTAAAAAAATGAACGATAACAAAGGAGAATATCGAATCTTTATGAATATTTTTATGTTCAGATGCAAAGACTAAAATTCAAATAAATTAAAGTATAACTTACTCGTGATAGAACTTGAACAAAATTTTAAAAATAAATTTATTATTTACTCAAAAATTATTAAAAGATTATTATTATTTTATACTCCCTCCGTCCCAAAAAGATTTACACATTTTGACTAAAGTTGAAATTAAGGGAGGGATAATTTTGTGTTGACTTTCCAAAAATACCCTTGATGTGATGGGTAAAAGTAGGATGTGATGTGTATATTATTAGAAAAAAGGTATGATGTGATAGATAGGGTTTGAAAAAGTAAGGGGTAAAAGTGGTTTTTTAATAGAAATGGGTAGGAGATTGTGGGACGCAATTTTTTTGAAAGGTGTAAATCTTTTTGGGACGGAGGTAGTAATATATTAGTATATATGTTCGGTTCAGGATTTTCTTTATGGGAAGTCACCTCCTACCGTTTCCAAATACCGTACCGACCGTTCGGTTCGGTACAATTCGGTTTCTTCTCGATGCTTTTTCGGTTCGACATTCTCGATTTTTTTTGAAAAATTTCGGGATCGCTTTGATACTTGACCACCCCTACATAAGACCATACTGAGTGGGAGGTGGGACCAGACCGAGTCATCCATGTGGCACGGACATGCGTTCGGTCTAAGTAGGAACACTGCCCCTTCGAAACACGATGTGGTATCAGTGACTGGCAACCACACCGCTCCGGGTTGGGCTTCATTCGGAGGCGATGAGGCTGAGGTGGCTGGCGGGATTTGTGATACACACCGGAGAGTGTAAGGGTATAGTAGGTTAATAAAATCAGTACTTCTCCGACTTAAAATGAATGTTACCATTTGACTTTTTTTTAACTGTAACAGTATTTCTTCATGAAATAAGTACTCCATCTGTTCTTTAAAATGCTTTATGTGCCGGTGGGCGTTGCGCAGTTGGCAAGATAATGAGTGCCAAGGAAGGTAAGACTCGAGTTTTATTCCTGACAACAGCGCTGAAAGGCAACTATGTTAAGTATAGGGTCTCTACAATACCCACGTGCAGACTTTACTCTCTGCCACAAATTTGCAATTAAAGTCTGATGGGTGTATTTCACCCATGACCGGTCAAAGATCCGGGCCAAAACATTGACCGGTCAAAGAGGTCAAGCTCGGAGGCAAGTGATGAATCAGCAGACGATTGACCGAAACTTTTACCGGTATACTTCGATAGTATACCGGTCAAACTCGCCCATGGTCTAAATTCATCCTTCGAAGTTGGCCAAACCCACCCTCAATGTTCAGCCGGTATACTTTCAGAGGATTGGTGGGTGTCGGCAGGAAGAATCCAAGAGGACTTGGACTGTAGTGGTTGGAATTGCAGAGATGCCGAAGGAACATTTCCAAGCCAGAACACGACAAAGGTGCAGCCTCCTACGCAAGATGACAAGGCAGAGCCAGTCAGGTCACCCCACACCAGCAGCATGCCCCCACGTGGGCACACGTGGTCCTGCCCCCCCCCCCC
>OOIL02001845.1:139431-150729 GCA_900332095.2 Cuscuta campestris | reverse complement strand
CCTGCCCCCCCCCCCCCCAGCTAGTATATATACCACTTGTAACCCTCGAAGAAGGGGATGGGAATTCACTCTCTCTAAACTCCCTTGTAAAAGTGACCGTGCATTCTCTGTTTTAATACAATTCGGGCTACAGGTGTTCCACCTACAGTCCTACCGGTCATCTTGGGTGTTTTTACCCTCTTTACATTACTAAATCAAGTCAACTATTCTAGACCCGGTCTAGTATAGTTTGACCGGTCAAGTAATTTACACCATCAAAGTCCAATGTATCTTCTCTCAGTGACCGTCCGGCTTGGTTTGAGAGGACACTCGGGAATGGGGCTCATTTTTTTTAAATGCTTCATATATTGAGTTTCAAGAGATTTAAGAGAAATGTACTTTAGTGTTGATTTTTTAAAAATGCTCTTGGATGTGATGAGCTAATTAATAGTGGATAGATATAATGTGGTAGATAAAGTTAGAATCAGTAGGGGTAAGAATGAATTTTTAATAGAGAGTAAAAAATTTTTGGGATAAATGAAAAATGAAAGAGGAAAGATTTTTAAGAGTTGATGGTGTAATTAAAGAAATCATCCAAGATATGAGTAAAATTTAACTAAACTACGAAAATAGGAGTCACCTAGTTTAATCCACTAAGTAAGAGTGTAATGCTAGATGATATATATAAATGATGACAGTGTGATGGAAACTGATGTCATTGTAATATGGTAGTGTAACCAATCAATTGTGGTGCACCACCGGACAACGTTGGCAACCAGGGGCACACTTTGGTGACCAACGGTGGCGGATGGTAGTGTGGCAGTAGCAGTGTGACACACACGACTAAGTGTGCTAATGTAAGAATTACAA
Source organism: Cuscuta campestris (assembly GCA_900332095.2). NCBI lineage: Eukaryota > Viridiplantae > Streptophyta > Magnoliopsida > Solanales > Convolvulaceae > Cuscuta > Cuscuta campestris. Next base: position 149,880 of record OOIL02001845.1, on the reverse strand, counting down.
TATGAATTCCTATTATATTTTCTTACTTTTATCTAGGGAATTTTCTAAGTATAAATATAGTTTCATTGCATAAATCTTATAAAAAGTGAAAATGAGATAAACAGCATTTTGGTGCGTTCAATTCATTAATCATTCTAAAGAGAATTAGAGAGTGTTTGAAATAGTTTGGTTCACCCATTGACTTCATCACTCTCTCTCTCTCTAATATATTTTGTTTTCAAAAAAAAGGAAAAAAAAGAAATATCAAGTGCCATATAGAAGAGCCATTGCTATTTTATTGTATCAAATTATTAATAAAAAGCTCTCTCGGATGCTTCGATTCTAGAATCGAGGGAATTCTATTGGTTCTTCTTTGTCGATGATGATTGTGAATTTGTGGATCATGAACGAGAAAGATCAGGGAATGGTTCTACGGTCAGTTACTTAGAGCATTGACAATGGCAAGACAAAAATGAAATGTCACACGGTGACATGAATTATTTCAACTAATAAAAAGTAACTCAGTCACCGTCAGGGACAGATCTATGTACAAATTGATGGGGGCAATTGCCCCCAATAAATTTCAAAATTGTCCATAGTGGTCCCCTAATTTTTTTTTAAAAAAAAGTTATGCCCCCATTGAGAAAGAAAAAATGCCCATAGTAAAAATAAATTTTAAGTAAAAATTAAATATCTACTATTAAAAATAAAATATTTAAAATTTAATCGAGACAAAATTCAAAATTATTTAAAGCAAATAAATTATAGGAAATATTTTTTTTAGATTTTCATTAATTATTTGAATGCGTTTTTGAGTCAAAATAATTTTTTTTTGTAATTTTACATTGCTATTTTGAAGAAAAAACAAAGCGCTACCCCCTAACCCCCGCAGTAGTCTTGCCCCCAGTCCTTGCGATTCCTGGATCCGCCACTGGTCACCGTGTGGCAAATGAGTGGAGTGTCGTAACATACAGTGGCAAGTCGTTGTTTTTGTCTATTTTTGCACTTTTTAATGATTTTTAATTATAAAAAATTATTTTAAAAATTTATTTTATTATTAAAATATGTTTACTTCTTTTAAAAAATATATTTTTCAAAAATTACAAATATTAAAAATATTAAAACAAATAAAAAATGAGAGAATCATACCTTGCACATGGAATGAAAAGTGAGGTGGAATGGCCATAGAATGCCATGATTTGAGTGAAAATTGCTGACATGGCATGGCAAGACAAGACATTATCTTACTATTGTGAATGCTCTCAAGTGACTCGAGATGAGACCGACTTCAATTTGAGTTATGTTGCATGTATATTGCGGAGGGAAACTTAGGTCAATATCCACTTGGGCCATTTACAATGGGGCGGACTCTCATCCAGCCTTAGTCGTTGTTATGTCATCATTTTTTCTCTTTTTTTTCTAGCGTGAGGCTAATAGCCTACGATGTTATATCTTTTTTTTTTTGTAAAATTTGCACTAAATAGTACTAAAATATATGTCATTTCTCAATGTATTACTTAAATTTTTTATTCTTTAAATAGTACTTGAATAATGTCTATTAGCGAGAACAATGTCTAGTAATAATGAGCATTTAGTTTGAACAATGTCCAGTAGCACTGAACATTTATTTGAATGATAACTAGTGGACATTGAATAGTGGTACTGCATTGAGAAAATAAAAGTATATGGTACTACATTAAGAAAGCCACTATGTTTTATTACAGGTAAATTCTCTTCTTTTTTTTTGTAATGAAAGTGTGTCCCTATTTGATAGGGTGAAAAGTCAAGTGCCATAGAATTCGTAATTTCTCTATTCAAGCGAGCCCCTTTTTCTTTTGCGGAAATGAAGGGGTGTCGTAGCAATAAGTCTGCCGATTCATCATTATTCCAAACAAAACTTTAATTAGGCAAATGAATTGACCCGACAAAAATTTTAGTACTTCGGTAACATTTTTATTGAATTCCCCTAACGTTAAATACTCCATATTAACCTCTAATTAAGAATCAAGCAATTAACTAGCTACGTAATTAAGGATGTTTCCGAATCCAGGTTTCTCTCTCTCTCTCTCTCTCTGAAAATTGGTATGATCTGTAATTAATTATGACATCATAGTGATGTGTGGATGATGGATGCAGGACGGAGAATGCAAGTGGTTGGGTCTCCCGGCGGCGGGGAGTACGATCGTCCTCTCAGGTTTCTATTAGTAAAGGTGATGATGGGTAGTGGTTTTCCGGCGGAAGCCGGAGAGGTGGCGGTGAAGTTGGTGGTGGAACCCCCCGGGGCGGCGGCGGAGGTCAAAACGGGTGAACTGAATAAGAAAAAAGAAAAAGCCGAGGTGACGGTGTACTTCTCGGAGGAGGAGGTAGACGGCGGCGGGGCGAGGGAAGTCGAGATTTCCCTGAAAGGCGGCGGCGAGGACAAGACGTCCCTGGGGAAAACGAGACTCGTCGTTCCCTCAGATCGGACGCTGCTGGACTACCCCGCCCTCTCCTGTTGTTCCTTCACCAACGAGGAGAAGGAGGAGTTAGAAGCGGTTGTTTGGTGGGCGGGGAAAGATAACCCCGAGTTCCGCTTGGTGGTTAAAGCGGGGCCGAAAATGCACGCCCTCCCGAATTTGGTGTACTACAACCTCCAGATGATGTGGCTCAGCAACCTCAACCCCACCCTCCTCCCCGAGCGCTCTTTGTACAGGGTGAAAGCCACCATCGGAGCACAATCGTCGGCCACCCCGGAGTTATTCAACTCTTTACCGAGCCCCAGAAGTGCACCCTTGAACTCCCTAGTCTGGTTCGTTAAGGTTTACAACGAAAGCCCACCGCTAGGCGAACTCAAACTCGAGCTGCATATGGCTCTAGCCGATTCCTACATGAAGCCGTGTGGGGAATACAAAGTGGTCGCCAGCGGCGTACAAAAGCTGGAGGAGGTGTATAAGAAGAAGGAGGAAGGAGTGGCTGTCGGGCTGAAGAAGCCCAAGTCCGGCGGCGGCGGGGAGGACGGCGAGGGGAAAAAGGAGAGTGAGGTCGGGGAGGTGAGGGTTGCGATGGGAGGCGAGGCACATCATTGCCACGTGTTCGAGGAGGAGCCGGATAAATGTAGCGACCTCCGAGCGCCTGCTCATAACAACAGACTGCCGGCGATCGGGTACCTGGAGGTTGAAGTAAAGGGCGCTACAATAGTCAGGCCGACGAAGGTCGTCCGCGGTGGCAAAGCCACGGCGGACACGTACTGCCTGGTCAAGTGCGGCCGCAAGTTGTACCGGACGCGGACCGACTTTGGGAGCCTCAACCCGGTTTTCCGAGAGACGTGCGGTTGTGACGTGTTCGACACGCACACCGTTTTCTCAGTCGCCCTCTTCGACAACCGCCAGGGGGGCGGCTCCGGGGGCCAAAAAGAGTCGAAAGAGAATGATCAGAAAGAGAAAGTGAAAGAGGTCGCGGACGTGTACATGGGGAGGGTGGTGATCCGCATCTCCACCCTCTTCCCATCGCTCCCCGCCTTCAGGACCGAAAACAAATACCTCTCCGAGTTCCCGCTCTATCTTATCCAACCTAACCCCCCGGACCGTTGTAACGTGAAGCTCATGGCCTACCTCACTCTCTCATATAGCTTTACCTTATACACTTCTTCTTCCAAGCATTTTCTCCTCATGCTCTTCCGCTCCCCACTCCCGCCAATACCACCCGAGGCGGAGATCCTCAGGCTCCGCCGCAGTGCGGTCGCCTTAGTGGCGGAACATCTGTCGAAAAATGACCCGCCGCTCGGGAAGGCGGTCGTGGAGGACATGCACGGGGACTACGAACCCAGCTTCAGCTACCGCCGGTACGAAACCCACCGGAGGCGCCTCCTGAGGGCCGCGTCCGGGTTCTTCTTTCTCCGAGACTCCGTCATGAGGGCCGTCACCTTCGTGATTCCGGCAAGGTCCATCTGCTTCTTCTCCCTCCTCTTCATCCTTCTCAACTTCTTCCCCCACCTCATTCCCCACATCATTATTTTCTCCTTCTTCGTCCCTGGGCTCGTTAACTTGTTCCGTTACCCCAAGCAACCGCCCAAAATCAACCCACTGCTCCTGGATGTGGCTCAGGTAATTACTTCTTCTTTTTGTTTAATTATTGCTTCCTCCTATTTCAGTTATTTCTCTTCCCTTTACACAAATTACAACCATACACATTTCTATTGCTAAAATTAATTAGTTTTAACTTATATTAATTAATTACTAATTATAAGAGGTCACATATCTTTAACTTATTTTAACTTATTGACTTTAACTTGAACCATGCAATATCTTTTCAAATCACATTGATTCGTTCATATTAAATCTTAAAAAGTTGCTAAAAGCCTTGCAGTCCAGCGGCATGAGTGTGATTCTCTCATATGAGAAGTCGGCCACATATGTGCTTAAAAGGCTGAGAATTTATGAATAGATAGTACTCTCTCCGTCACTAAAAAAACTTTTGTTTCATTTTTTTGCGCATTCTATAAAACATTTCTACTTCATATAAAATCTCTAGAATACCTCCAAAGAACTTTTACCCGTAATATAGAAGAAAAATGGTGAATCTTAAATATTATCAGTATGTGTAGAAGTAAATTTAGGGATGCGTAAAAATTGGAACACAAAGTTTATTTAAAAACGGAGGGAGTACATTATAATAGAGTTTCTAGTGTTCAAAAAAAATCTTAAAAGGTTCATATCAAAACACAAAGAGAATGCATCATAACTCTTTTACTTCCTTTGGTCCTTTAGTTGTTCTCTCTTAATTAGGGTATATTTTTTTCAACTTATTCTTATTACATAGTGAAGTATTACTTATTATTACCATTATTAGAATCAAATTAGATCAGAAAAATTCATAACAGAAACATATACTCTCCCCATTTGAAAAAAATAATTTCACCTTCATTTTTTGAGCATCCTTCATATTACTCCTACCTAGGGCCTGGACCATGTGCAAAAAAAGGCCCTATTGCATCTAATAAATGCAAAACTTAAGTCTCCTAGTAATTACTACCTCCGTCCCACTATCTTTGTCCATTTTTGACTTTTGGAACTGTTCATCTAAGCACTTTGACTCATCAAATTCTCTCAATGTGTAAGCCTAAAAATAGTCATGTGTGATCTTGTTTGATTCGTCTTAACATATACTCCCTCCGTCCCATAAAGTGTTACCCATTTTGACTAAAGTAGAAATTAAGAGAGGGATAATTTTGTGTTGACTTTCCAAAAATACCCTTGATGTGATGGGTAAAAGTAGGATGTGATGTGTAGATTATTAGGAAAAAGGTATGATGTGATAGGTAGGGTTTGAAAAAGTAAGGGGTAAAAGTGGTTTTTTAATAGAAATGGGTAGGAGATTGTGGGACACAATTTTTTTGAAAGGTGTAAATCTTTTTGGGACGGNCTAAAGTAGAAATTAAGAGAGGGATAATTTTGTGTTGACTTTCCAAAAATACCCTTGATGTGATGGGTAAAAGTAGGATGTGATGTGTAGATTATTAGGAAAAAGGTATGATGTGATAGGTAGGGTTTGAAAAAGTAAGGGGTAAAAGTGGTTTTTTAATAGAAATGGGTAGGAGATTGTGGGACACAATTTTTTTGAAAGGTGTAAATCTTTTTGGGACGGAGGGAGTAGATTATTAATATATAATTTCTATAATTTTTTAATATACAAATTACAAGATAAAATGGATTAAAGAAGTGCATTAGATGATGTGCCAAAAGGTAAGTGGACAAAGACAGTGGGACGGAGGGAGTATTTGATTTGTTATAATGAAGTAGAAAACATGAATACAAGATTATATAGATTAAGAGACATCCTCTTAGTATATTTTGATGCAAAATTATCAATCAAACTATTCATTTCCTAGGAACAATTATGGAAGTAAAGTGTACAAAATATGAGAAACAAGGAGTAATTTCTATCATTCCATAAATTATTTGACCTAATTATTAGCGATAATTTTAGTAAATAAAAATAAGAAATCAACACAAAAATGATTTTTCTATCAAATTGCAATTCATTCATCATTCTAAATAGAAACTAAAAGTTAAACTCAAAGAAGAAGAAATCACTCAAAATGAGACGATCAATTTTTTTAAAATAAAAAAACCATCAATTATCTAAAGGATAAAAATTGGAAAGGGACATAAAATTAGAGATTCATACCTAGAGAGCTGAACTACTGGAGGGTGGGGATGGAGCCGTCGTGTAGGGAGGAGGCACCGGCGCAGTGCCGACGGTGTGTCGCCGGCGTCGCTCTTCAGAAATCGGAGGTCGGCTGCCGGTTGGTCCTCCTCCCGTCCGAATGGCGATTCAAATTCCCGTCTTTCCCCTTTCTTCGTTTTGTTTTTTTGGGCTTTTAATCCTTCATACACTTTTTTGGGCCCAATTGCACATATATAGTTGAACTATTTTAAAAACTAGAGGCCCCTGCTTTTTGCAAGGTGCTCCTGTTTTTATCCCATGTAAAATATCTAAAATATACTCTATTTTTTATTTATTGTTGATAAAAATTATTTTAGAATGTTTTAGACATTTTAAGTGCGACAGTGGTTTTTTTGTAGGATGCGCTAAAAATAGAAGTGGAACTATTTTTTCAAACGATGAGAGTATATATTTCACTCTAATCAAATCAATCCATAATATTAAGATCAAAACTCATTAAGAATTGAAATATTCATTCATTATTTACATAGTTATATTTTATTTATTTTGCTTATTTATTTTTCCCACAAGTATTTATATACTCCCTTCGTATGCAAATAAGTGTTATAGTTTAACTTTTTAGGTCAAATTATGACAAACATTGACCACATGTTCAATATAGCTTTAAATGTCTAAGGGTCATAAAAATTTGATATACTAAAACTGCAATAAATGAAAATTGTCTAGCTACACTTAGAGGCCAAGTATACGATTCCTTCATATTGCATTCTCGGTCTCCTTGTGTTGGGCTCCAAAGTCTATCTGATGGATACCCAGGAATGGGGGTATCCGGCCCAACGGAAAAGCGGCCCAGCCCAACCACGCTAAGACACACTTAGCTGGACTAAAGCAAGAATAATTTGAAAACCTAGGAAGGCCACCTTTGCAACAGTTCAAGCTCGGCCTCGGCAAGGTCGAGGTCGTCCTCGGGCCACCCTCGGCCGGCCTTCCATCAAAGGACTTCAAGAGACAGATCATACGAACTCGGCCTCCGCCTGGGCGTCAGCAGACCAAATCCAGACAAGGGAGCTGTCTAAGTAGTCAAGATTAGGGGGGCCACGATTAGACCCCTGCCATACTTGCCATACCTCTGGCAGAGTTGTTCTAGCCACCCTAGTTGTAACCTATTTTGTATAGCAACCCTAGGGATAATGATGTGGTTAGGCGCCGCCAGTGAACAACCTAATCTTAGTGGGCCCAAACCGTTGGACTCCAGACCAACGGTCGGGAACCCCATATTGTAATTTGCATATAAAACCCCTTCCAAAGGAAGGGGGAGTGACGTTCCAACTAGCACAATAATACTTACTACTTACTTGACTCCAAACTTGTGTACTCTCGACTTAGTTCGATACTCTTCCGCCTAGTCTCCTAGGCCCTGGATTCCTTAACCCAACACTATCTTTCTCTCAAAATTATTTGGATCAATACCCATCAACATCAAAAGTTGACATCATTTTATATGAAAATTAGCGTAAAATTAGAAAATTAGAACTGGAGTACATCGATTGTGCTATAAAACAAGAGAACGGTGACTTATTAATTCATTTTAAAGAACATACGATTAACAAAACTAACTTAACCATGTAAATAGCAATGTAAAACATGTTTTTTAAGAATTAACCTAGGGGTACACCAACATACAGTGCCCCTATTTGTACACCAAGCTAACACAGACACACAGACACAAAATGTTTGTGTTGTACAGATATTTTGTGTGTGTGTCTGTGTTGGCTTGATGTATAAATGGGGTACCCTATGTTGGTGTACTCTTAGCATTGCCCTTTTTTTAAAGGGAGGCAATGTTAAAAATTTCAAATGATTTGAGCTTATGGAGAAAGATCAAAGTAGGCCTAAAACATTGAAAAATATAACAAAACATGACTTCCATGTTTTTATTCCCGAAATAAGACTTACATTATCAAACATGCTCATGGTCATGTACCTTACCAAAAAAGTATAGTAATGTGCTTATGTACAGTGTCACATTACCACAGTGCAAAGTCTCATTTTAGAAAAAAAATATGAAAGTCCTACTTGATACATTTCTCTATGTTTTAATCTTATTTAGGGTGATTTCTATTGAGCTTAATAACACCATAAACCTAAGTTTATTTATTGTGATATGGCGACAGAATGTAAGTCCAACTTGTATTGACGAGGAGGCGGACACGACCCCGAGCAGCCGGCCGCCGGAGGCGATAAAGTTCAGACACGAAGAGCTGAGCAAAGTGGTCCGGGGAGCCGAGAAAAGCATCGGCCGCGTGGCGACAAGTGTCGTAAAGGCGAGGGCGTTACTGTGGTGGTGGGACCCACGCGCCTCGGGCGTCTTTGTCGCCTTCTGTGTCGCGGCCGCGGCGGCGTCGTATCTCACCGGTCCGTTGGTTTCTTGCGGTCTCGCCGCCGTCGTCTTTGTGCCCTTGCATGTCCTCGAGATCAGGAGAAGGATCCCTTCTCCGCTCTCCTGCTTCATGGGCCGCCTCCTCAATGCCAATCCACGCATACTATAATCACACCAAGGATGACACCAAGGTTTACATCAAGTCAATTTTAATTTCAACTTACTTTGTATTACCTCGTTACGTTTAAGCTTTTTTTGAAGGAACATTATTTTTTTGAAATATTTGCACTAAATAACATTAAAATTTGAATAATTTCCTTAAATAGCACTTAAAATGTTTTATTCCCTAAATAATACTCCCTCCGTCCCAAAAACATTTACACCTTTTAAAAAAAATTTGTCTCACAATCTCCTACCCATTTCTATAAAAAAACCACTTTTACCCCTTACTTTTTCAAACCCTACCTATCACATCATACCTTTTTCCTAATAATCTACACATCACATCCTACTTTTACCCGTCACATCAAGGTTATTTTTGGAAAGTCAACACAAAGTTATCCCTCCCTTAATTTCTACTTTAGTCAAAATGGATAACACTTTATGGGACGGAGGGAGTACTTAATAATGTCCAGAAAAAGGAATAATGTTTAGTGATTGCGAATGTTTAATTGAGTAATGACTAATGGATAATGACTAAAAGTGCTACATTAGGAAAAAGAACACATATGATGCTATTTAGGGAAAGTCATTATGTTTTAGTGTTATTTAGGCAAATTCTTCTATTTTTTAATCATAGCATTACATGCATTTCTATTTCTTCCATTCGATTTTATACTTATATGCTTCTATGTTGGTCGAACGCAACAATCAGAAATGCTTAACGATCATTCAGGAAACAAATTAACCAAAAGGTCACAATATCCTGTCTACAGATATTGTATTGTGTATGTCCATCTGCAGGGAAATAAAAGTGTGTTTGAGGTTTCAAGAACAGAAAACTTGCTCCAATATAATGATTAGAAAATAGTTGTAAAATAGTATTTATGGATATTCAAAAATTCTGATATTAGAAGAGGCTTTCTCTTATATATTGAGAAATGAAACAAATTAAGTCTTAGCTTGGTATAATTTTATACCTACCAAAAATGCTAACCCTAAAAGAGGAAGGAAATCACTAAAAATAGTAACACTATGTTTGGTTTAAGGAATTTGGAAGAAAAAGAAAAGATAATAATTTCCTCCCATTCCCTCACCAAATTAGGAGAAATTTGATGTTTCTTTCTCTTAGTACATTTTATCTTCTCATTGTTTCCTTCTATTTTTCTTTTCTTTTACTTTTTAAATAAACAAGAAAAACTATTTTCCATCTTTTTTTTTCATTTCAAATTCCTTGAACCAAACATAGTGTAAAGAGATAATCAAAAAGGAAACAAATTAGTCTCCTCCAAATTTGGATTTTTTTCCTAACAAAAGTCATGGTGTAGTATCATAACCTTCAAATGAAGAGTGTTTCTATGTTGCACGTAGCTCTTTTTTTCTTTTTTATATCTAAACATTTTGAAATACTCAGGTGGTAGTAAGAAAAAAACCAAGGAAAAATAAACTAAAAAGAAGGAAAACAATTTTTCTTGTCTTCTTTTTCTTTCTTCTAAATTCTTCAAAACAAACATAGTGTAAGTTGTGTAACGCTCTGTTCGTTTGACATATTTGTGGGTCAGGCAATATATCTAATTTTTCAAAGAACCGAAATTTCAACCACACATTTTCCACCTGACTTTCGAAATCGATTCTCCCCTTTTGCGTTTTAAACCTTGTCTCTATAACCCACTTAGAGGCCAGGTGCTTTTGTTAGCACAGTCCACATATACATTACTAATCCTACAATATATGTCCAGCCTTGGAGTTCTACAACACCACATCCC
>OOIL02001845.1:125763-135883 GCA_900332095.2 Cuscuta campestris | reverse complement strand
TTGAATGCCAAATTGAGAAGTGATTAGAATACCGAACAAGAAGATCCAATCATTCAATTAAGCGATTGGAACATCAAATTGAGAAATTAGGGGATTTATACATACAAGAAAAATTAGGATGACTGGCTGAGATTATAATACCTGAATCTATCCAAACACTGATGCATTCCCAGGATGATGACGAACAACTCTCACAAAAATTGTAGGTAAAAAGTAGGAGGATGATAAATGACAAGAAGCACATCTAAAGAGACCAAAGGGAAAATCGAATCCACTTAGGGGAAGAAGATAAAAAAACGCAGAGGGGAGAGAGAGATCCGATCGGAACCATATGGGGGAGAGAGAATTGAAGGCTCAACCTGCGCGGCTAATCTTCCGGAAGAGAGTGATTAGACTCTGGGCAAAAAGACAACGGTGCCCATACATAAAATAGGCGAAGGAATGATTCGGGATCAAGATCAAACGGCCACAATTTGTTCTTATTTCTTTCGTTAGATTTCATTCTTATTTGAACCAAACTATATATATATATATATATATATATATATATATATTTATATATATATATATATATATATATATATATATATATATATATATACCTCATATGTTACGGTGGATCCAGAACTTGCTGGCGGGGGACGAAATGTAACAGCAGCAAGAGTGCCATTAGCGGACAATACACATAAGGCTCTTTGTCTCTGCTGTGCAAATGCCAGTATTTTCGCTGCTATATCCTGAACACATCCAATATGTGCAATTTTTTTTATTTTTTTTGTCACAAAAATGAAAGAACTCTAAATATCTAGATATTGTACTCCATAGTATATAAAAAAAAGTGGGAAGGTTTGGGAGAAAACTTGGGGAAAAAATGTTAAACTATATGTAAATTTTGGAAAGTTTTAAAAAAGGGCACTTGATTTTTGTGTTGATTGGATTTAACACACAAATAAAGGAATAAATTGAATGTGAGGCATACCTCTCCTGCCCCGATTTGTATGATATATGGTGTGAATGCAAGCCTAGCTGAACTGTTCATCCATTCACCTGCAGCAAGTAAACAACACCCACCATTTCAAAAATGCTCTTAACAGTAAGTCCATGTTTGTTTGTTTTCGAAATGCCATTCTAATCCTTTTCTTTTTGGTGTGTTTTTTAGTTGAAAAAGGTTTGGCATTTTCGTTAAAATCTTAGCAGCCAAACGAAGCTTGAATAGATCATTCCCATTGAACAAGCAATTACTCTAACCCAATGATAATTTCTCATTTTCCTAGTCACTGTAAGGAGTATTGTTTTTACTTGCCTTATTTCAGACTACTACTAACTTTTCTACTTATCGCAACGAAAATGTATACTCGTTACGAACCATCACTAACTTCCATCTGCTCATTTTATCAATTTCCTCATTAAAAATTTCATTTTCTGAGTAGGGGTAAGGTACGTCTATTAAAATCTCATTTCCCAGCTTATCCTTCAAAACACTCTCGAATTTAAGCGCATTATTTTGAATCATTTCTTATTCTCCTCACTTTGTTGCTTGTTTCTTTCTCACTTTCCTTGAAACTAATCACCTAATATCAAGTTTCTTTCTTCTCTAACACACTTCAATGTAAAAAGGATAGTCTTGAACAAAGAACAAGACAACAAGTAATCCATAGGCATGTTAGATTGTGGAAGTGAAGAAGAAAACATACCAAGAGGGGCTAATTGTTGTTTCCACCCACTTCCCGGGGGCCTTCCCTTGGCCCATTTAGGCTCAATGGACGACGAAGAAGCCATGGCAGACAATGCTAAAGACATGTTGGTAGCCCCATCAGGCCCATATTTCCTAGGCCTGCCTTTCTTCTTATTCACCGGATCACCACCATGAACAGTCTTGCCAGATTGGTTCTCAGAATAAAATGCCCCATCCCCAACATTGGATTGGACTGCCATGTCAGGGTTTGTTTGGGGTTTGAATTCAGACCCATAAGGCGGCGGCATTCTCCCACCACCACCACCGCCGCCTCTACTAAGATAGTATGAAGATGAGCCAGGGATATAAGGGAGTCCTGTCCCCTCCCTTATATCCATACATCTACACACCTAAACTAAAAGAAAAAAAAACTAATCTTTGGAACCAAACTAAAAGAAAGAATCAAAGTTCAAGAACAAGAAATAATCCTAGACATGGGTTTTAGATGGGTTTTTCATCATCATTAAAAAATGCTATGAACTTGAAACTTGAAGCCACCTCCAGATCGAGAGGGGAAGAGTAAAGGTGGAATCTTGGAAAACTAAAAGTCCATAGAGTAGGCATTAGGTGATCATGAAGAAAAATGCCTAGATTCTGCTGCCATGTAAAGTCACCAAAAAGACTTTGAGTAAATAGAAGTCTAGCAAGGAAGAAGCCACATTTACCATGGGAATGGGAGAAAAAGGAAAAGGAAAAGAAACCCTAGATTGAAAATTTGCAGAGTTTGAGAGAGAGAGAGAGAGAGCAATGGGAAAGAGGGGGGGCTAATGACAAAAGTGAGATGATGAAATACGGAGTAGAAAACTTTTGGAACAATGAAATAGAAAATTTTGAGCTTTTGAATTAAAGCGGAAGACAGCTTTTTCCTTTTATTACTACAAACTTTCAAATCTCAATTTATTAGGGAGAAAAACCAAAGTAGAACTAAAACATTGAAAATATACCAAAATAGGACTTCCGTGTTTTTATTCTCGAAATAGGACTTACATTACCAAACATGGTCATATACATTACCAAAAACGTACAGTAATGTGTACATGTACACTGTCACATTACCATAGTGCAAAGTCACATTACCACAGTGCAAAGTCCTATTTTGGGAAAAAAACATTAAAGTCCTATTTTAGTACTTTTCTTTATGTTTTAGTCCTATTTAGGGTACGGTGGTTTCTAAATTTAATTATTATGTTCATTGATTGTAGTTCTTCCTTCACGAAAGCTATGTATGGTGTTACTTCTAAAATTATTTTGGGAAATTTAATTAAAGAGTACTAAAATATAATGATTTTCTCTTAATAATATTATATGTGTTTTTTTCTCAATGTACATTAGTCATTATTCAAGTAAATGTTCGCCATCACTAGACATTATTTCTTCCTCTAAACATTATTAAGTGTTATTTTGAGAATAAAACAGTTTAAGTGCTATTTAGAAAATTGACTTAAGTTTTAGTGTTATTTAGTACGGAGTACAAATATTTCAATTATTTTTGTCACTCTATTTCTGAGTTCTTTTTTAAAGGGAAAATAAGAAAAATAATTTATGTAAATTGACTTTTAGAAAATGAATAGGAAAATGAATTTTATTTTTTTAAGTCATTTTCTTTTTCTCCTGGTGCTTGGTTACAATGAACGGTAAAATGAAAAATTACAAATTAGAGTTTGAGATCTTGAAATTGAGAGAGAAAATTATGGTGAGAGATCCGGTCATCTTCTTCGTGGAGAACGATAATTTGAGTTGGAAAAAGCAGCGACTGAGATTTGGGATTGTATGGGAACACAAAAGAAAAAAACAGGGGACTACCATAGATAGGTGTGAGGCCACAGGAAAAAATATGAATATTGAAGCTGCAATAGAGAATGTGGGCGTTGCGCAGGTGGCAAAGATAGAGAGTACCAATGAGATGGACCCGAGTTCGATTCGGCCTCTACAAGTATGAGATACAAGAATCACTCTTTACCATCAATCTGCAATCAAAGTCTAATTTACTTTCTTTCATTCATCGATTAGCCGAGTTTGAGAGGTCCCTCACAATAGGGCTCGTCTCATTTTTTCCAGAGAATGTAATGTAACGTCGTTATACCAATGTTTATTTGATTTTGTACATCTACTAGCAATGTCTATTAAAAAGCTTGTCCATTCTAAGTAAATTTATTTATATAACATAGTCAATGACATTAAAATCATCAAAAACAAGTTGGTAATTGATCTTGTTGTATATACTCCTAAACATGAAGCTTGTCTTAATATTGGTATATAGAGTATACGTATATTAAAAATTATGATTCTTATTAGGTCTTAATATTCATAAAAGCTTATTTTAGGTTAACTATGTCTCTCTAAAAATGGATATGAAGGCATAATTTCAAATCCATGAATGAGTATTAAAAATTCTGAAGTGTTATGGATGATCGTAATCCGATATGTTATAGTATTTAATATGTACCGATCTCGATCTCGAAGTATCAGTTTTGGATGGTACAAAATCTAGTTTAACTTTTAAGCGTAACAAAATTTTTCATTATTAAAAAATTGAAAGTACAATTAACTAAAGAAAGATAAAAAGTTTTAAAAGTGAATAATTAAACACAACAAATGATTACGAAACTTAGTTTATTTTATTCAATTTTAGATTCCCCTTAAAAACATTTAGCATTTGTTGTAAATTATAACTTATCTGGTTCTTTTTAATCTTTGAAAAGTAAACTTAGATTAGTTCAATGAAGAAATTTAAAAAGATTATTTTTATAATATATTAGTATATGTATTGGTCGAAATTCTCAATATAAAGAGTTATCTCGTACAGGTTTTAAATATCTGACCGATTGTAAAACTTGATTCTTTTAGGGAGAAAGACCAAAATAGGACTAAAACATTGAAAATATACCAAAATAGGACTTTTATGTTTTTATTCTCGAAATAGGACTTACATTACCATACATGGTCATATACATTACCAAAAAAGTATAATAATTTGCACATGTACACTGCCACATTACAACAGAGCAAAATCACATTACCACAGTGCAAAGTCCTACTTCAGAAAAAAAAAACATGAAAATCCTATTTCGGTATGTTTCTCTATGTTTTAGTCCTATTTAGAGTGATTTCTAATTCTTTTACTACTTTATCTATTTGCATTTTCTTTTTTAGGAAACTTTCTTTTCTCTGTTCTTTGTACGGAGTATTTGATACTTTTTGGTATTTTGACTATTTGCTGTCTTTGGTTTAGCTGCAAACTTAAAACAAAGAACAAAACTAGACAGTGACCTGCGAATCTGCGATCATAGGAACAAAAGTCACCAAAGCTGCCGCGATGGTGAAGAACAAGACAGATTACGAGGAAGATGGTGAGATCAATGGGGTCAAAACGAAGGCAAAGAAGAGGAAAGCGGTGAGAGATGTCGAGGAGGCGGAGGATGGCCGCGGCGAAGATGACAACAGCAGGAAGACTGGGAAGAAGGATGCGGCGGAACCGGAAACGGAACCCTGGGCCGGAGAGGAGGAGACTCCGGCGGATCCGCCGGCGGAGGAGGACGCTAAGCCTATAGGCCGTGTGGTTAGGGTTAGGGGAAAAGGCCGAAGCCGGAGGAATCACTACGCTGCCTTCAAGTATAATGGATTCCAATTTGACCTAGTGAGTGTTGTAAATCTAAAATTGCTCCCTACTTCCATCAAAACCAAACAAAGTTGCACAAAAAAAAAAACTTACTTTTAATTTACCCTTTGAACGAAACAAGCCGGTGATCAGAAACTCTTTACACAAAACATTTCCTTTCTAGTTAGACGTGTAGAGTGCTTACTATGTGTTATTACTGTCTAGGATGATCCAGTGCTGATAGTTCCTAAGGAGACAAAACAAAAACCTAGAGTTGCTATTATTAAGGTATTACTCCGTATTATGTTTTGTTTGTGTTTCTTACTTTTTCCTTTTACTTGTGCTTAATGCTCATTCAAGATTGGAGTTTCTTACTTCTTTTTCTTATGGTTTCTTGGATTCTTGATCCCACAAGTTGTTGGATATTAAACGTGCCTTTTTTTTTTTCTAAAATTAATGGAGATTGATCATATTTAAGACTTCAAGTATTGAGTGCTCTAATTCCCTAATCTTGTACTCCGTTGTAGCTTATATTAGTTTCCGTTATTTGTGATAGAGTAGAATAATGCAATTTCATACTCCCACCATCCCAAAATGTTCTTCCCAATCCGACTTAGCACGGTTATCAAGAAAATAGACTTGTGTGATTGTTATTTATTTCGAAAGAAGAAAAACAACATCAACTGCATAAGCATTGCCCTAAAAGAAATAATAAGCAAATTTTGGGACCCCCCACAAAGACAATGAGAAGAACATTTTGGAATGGAGAAGCTAATAACCTAATCTTTAAGGGTACAAGTAACAAGTTTTTGTTTTGCTTTGTGTGTGTGTGTGTGATTTATGTTTTTGCCTTTTCGATCTGTTTTTATTTTATAGGGGTCTGTTGCAGGATATTTATAAGTCCCACAAAGGGAGCATGATGGTAGCTGGGCAGTGGTTTTATCGACCTGAAGAGACAGAAATTAGAACAGGTGCGAACTGGCCCTCACATGATTCAAGGGAACTGTTTTACAGCTTTTGCATCAATAAGATTCCTGCAGAGTCCGTCATGCACAGGTGTACGGTGCATTTTATCCCCTTAAATAAACAGATTCCAATGCGCAGTCAACATCCCGGTTTTTTTGTCCAAAGAATTTATGATAAGGAGAAGATGAATCTTTTTAAGTTGTCTGAGAATGACTATGAAGAGAGCAGGCAGCATGAGATTGATCTCCTTGTTCAGAAAACATTTTCACGACTTGGAGATCTTCCTGACATTGAGTCCAAGGATGCTGCTCTTGGGAAGGAAGACCATTTGGCCGTGTCGACGAAAGAGTTAAAAGTATGGGGTCCTCTTTATATTTGCTGTCATTTAGTTCATTGTCATCCTTTTCCTTGAAGATTGTTGGGAGCATATAGCTAGCCAGAACCTTTAACCAACGGTTATCATGAAGATTTATGCCATATTAGATGTTTAACCACATCTAACTAAACCTGAAAGCCCTACACACAATGGTAACCCCCTTTCTAGGCCCTACCCTACAAGGCTACAACTGTAATCCTCGATCACCAAAACTCTTATCTAAGATCATATCCTCAATGGATCTGGATTTTAGACCGTCAACTAACATAATTTTTGGGTTTTAACTAATTTAGTACTCTGACGGTTTGACCTTCAATTGAATCTTAGGAGGGTATGACAACAGAAGAAATAAAGTCGGCAGCAGCCTGATGAGGAAGAGCTCAAACAGGTTCTTATTTTACGGGCTATTTATTAATCACGTATTCTTTTTTACTTGACCACTCATTTAAGTTATTCACCCACTTATTCTTTCATTAAGTGCTTAGCTATGTGGAGAATAACTTTTCATTTTGTTTTTAATGAGACATAGCAACAACAACAAACCTATCTGGGCAATGTGGGTGTACATAGACCTTGCCCTACATTTCCCCCCCTTTCTTTTTGGGTTCTGTTGTGTGTTTTTTCAACTATCAGACAAGCAATGTCGACTGTCGTCTCCGTCACATAGATAGTTTTGAGAAACATTTGAATCTAAAAGAAATGGATATAGGGAACTATACCCTATGCAACTATTAGCATTTCACTGCTCTCTCTGTCCCAAAAAAATAAAAGGTGGGTACTCTGTATTATTTTTGTCCCCAAAAAAGAGCCCTATTTGCTCCTTCCGGCTTTCACAGCGTCAAAGTTCTACGTTTCTTTAACCGGGCAAAAGTGTTTATATATGCTCTCTTAGTAGTTAAACATGTGAAGCGTAGGGCACCTCGCCTGGTTAGAGGCAATGTTAGGCAAAAAAGTTTCCATCTTTAGATTTCATGTTGTGAATGGTTGCTTGATTTGTGTGCCAGCCTCAGTTTGGATCCTGTGGGAGTACTTGGGACGCATCAAGACATGAAGTTTCCTCACACGGCAAGAAATGCTATACACTCCCGTTCCAAAATGGATACCATTGTTATTTAAGGTCTTTTTGTAATTTTTGTTTGTTTGTTGGTATGTTTTCATTGATAATTGATAATTTGATAAAATAAAATATTTGTGTCACCTCTACTTCTATAGAGTTTTTTATGTACTTTAGAACGGTGTAATTTATACATTTTATTTCTATATCAATTTGTAATTAAAATGATTTTAAAAACGATGAATTTTTGCACATTGTTCGGAGTGTGACATCCATTATGAGTATACTATTATGATGGTGTCATGGTGGATAATGTTGAAGATGATGGTGGTGGTGATGCCTGGTATTAAATATAGTGTAATGATTAAGTATAATTAGGCTAGAGATATTGTTTTACTCCCTCTGTTTCTATTTAAAATTCTCGGTTGGATTTTGACGTAGATTCAGAAAAGGTAAAATGTTCACCCAATTCATTTCATAAATGAATGAGAAATTAAAATTGAGACAATCAAAAAAGGTAAGTGAACTTTATTTTGAGACAAACAAAGTACAATTTTGGGCAAAAAGATACAACAATTAATAGTTTATTTTCTAGTTTCCCTGTTTGTTATGTGCATTGTGCATATTGTACAATATTATTCATACTATACAAATTAATTAACCAACTATAATCAATTAATCATAATGAATATGGGTGGACACCATTCTAGTTATGAATCGGTATTTTTGAATCATATCAGAAAAGATATGTAGAGATTTTGGAATCATAATTAATGAAATATGTACGGAAAAGATATATAATTTGAGTTTGAGAATATAATTCGAAAAGACAACTTCGAGACCGAGGAGTATTTTGAACAAGTATGTGATAGAAGATCATAGATCTTTTAAAACATATTTGGATAACATATGTGTAATTAAAAATTCGATGTAATTACATGTGATTATACTCTTTGCTTTATTTTTCCTTCAAAAAAAAAAATCTTTGCTTTATTTGGTTTGCTGCGACATTAAAGAAAATCAATGTGTTATTGGAGCATTGCTATTGCATTTCCATTCTTAAGGGAGGGGATTGGAATTGGCAAAAGGAATAAATACATAATTAGATTTAAAACATATTACATATACCAAAAGAAGATCTTTTATTATTTTTATACCAAAGGCTCTAAGTAATGCCTAAATGGGAATCGTAGTCTACCTCGATGAATTACCCTAAATCCTGACTTTTTGGAGTTAAAATTGACAAGGTTAAAATCTTCGTAAGTTTAAGGGATAGTATTAAATAGTGGTACATACCTCTAAATTTTTTGCAAATTAATACGGGTACTTCTTCAGTAGATCGGGGTAGGGATAATATTATTTACATAATTAACCTAGGTTGTTATTTTTAGTTTTTACAAAGTCTTTCAATGAGAGGGTATAATAGAAATTAAGTATTTAGACTTGTTATGTGCAGTTGAGTTGTTACGTATGTATTTCATTCCTATTATTTGTTAGAAAAAGTGACCAACGCTAGAGGGGAGGGGGTGAATAGCGTTTGATCGTAGAAATCGCAGGAATAAAAAATTAAGAACGTGAAACGTAAAGAGCGTAGAACGCGTAAAGGGAGCACACCAAGATTTATACTGGTTCACCACAACGTGTGGCTAATCCAGTCTCCCGAGAGACTCTCTCGAGCTACACTACTTCCGTTAAGCTTACGAGTGCTTAACAAACCATTACAACCTGAGAACTCGAGTCCCACGAGCCTCAACAACACTTGCTCGGAGATACCGCACTCCAAGACTTCAACCCGAAGGAAAATACCTTTCCTTCGTACAACCAAGGGAAACAAGCTTCCCTTAACGTGTATACAACACTAAAACACTCAAGAACAAAACTCTCCTTAAGAGTGGATATGAGTAAACTAAGAACGCTCAAGAACACAACACAAGCTTCACAAAAATGGCTCTCAAAAGCTATGAATAATTAAAGAATGATTTGCAATGAAAGAGTAGGAGTTGTGAAGTAATGTTACATGTAAAACAGACCCAAACACCTCATTTTATAGTAGAAAAATAGGCTCCAACGGACCAAAGTATTTAAGGGGTGATTGGCATAATTTGTGGGATTTGATGAAATTTGGATCTGTTGAAAATCACCTAGACAGCGCTGTCCTAGGCCTGGACATCGCTGTTCTAGGCTTGCGGTTTGAAAAATGGGAAGCAACGGTCATGCCAACAGCGATGTCTAAAATCCCTACATCGCTGTTTTGGCTGTTGACTTCCAAACAAGGAAAGTTTTAGCCTTAAATTCCTTCCAACGGTCAGGTCTCTACATCGATGTTCTATACTAGAACATCGCTGTTTAGGTCTGCCTTTGGAGATGGAAGTTTGGCCTGACAGCGCTGTT
>OOIL02001845.1:0-122071 GCA_900332095.2 Cuscuta campestris | reverse complement strand
TGTAAAACAGACCCAAACACCTCATTTTATAGTAGAAAAATAGGCTCCAACGGACCAAAGTATTTAAGGGGTGATTGGCATAATTTGTGGGATTTGATGAAATTTGGATCTGTTGAAAATCACCTAGACAGCGCTGTCCTAGGCCTGGACATCGCTGTTCTAGGCTTGCGGTTTGAAAAATGGGAAGCAACGGTCATGCCAACAGCGATGTCTAAAATCCCTACATCGCTGTTTTGGCTGTTGACTTCCAAACAAGGAAAGTTTTAGCCTTAAATTCCTTCCAACGGTCAGGTCTCTACATCGATGTTCTATACTAGAACATCGCTATTTAGGTCTGCTTTTGGAGATGGAAGTTTGGCCTGACAGCGCTGTTTCTGGGTCAACATCGCTGTCCAAAAACTTTCTGCCAATGCACTATATTTTTGGCTTAGGTTGGACAGCGTTGTAGGGGAGCCTACATCGCTGTTCCAGAAGTTTCTGGGAGTCCAACCTTGGCTCAACAGCGATGTCTGATGTCCAACATCGCTGTTGGAAGACTTAACGCCAAACCATGTTTTTGGTTACCCAGGCCAGACAGCGCTGTTGATTACCCCAACATCGCTGTTGGGCTTGGTTTAGCCAGACCATGGTTGGTTTAGTCAGTCGTTAGCCGATGTTAAAAACGCACGTTCTCCAAAATAAAAACCAAGTTGAGAAAACATTTGTTTATTGCATTTTGCTAAGAAATCAAGTAAAACATCTTGAAAACCACGCCATTTAGTTGAAAACCACGGCTAGCCAAGTTCGCGCCGTTTCGCATGGTTTTCACTAAACGACAAAAAACGGAGAGTGGTTTTTGAGGCGTTTTTGTTGGAGATCTATTTAAATATGCCCAGAAGTAAAAACTAGTCATAAAAAGTTGAAAGCCACTTGGTTGGTTTGGACGCCAAAAACCAATGCCGAAAACCGAAAGCCGAACGCCGGTTTCTGAAAACCGAACGCCGGATGGCTTGGTTTTTGGCTTGGATGAACTCCAAGTGTTTTGACCCAAGTTTAAACTTAAGAAAAGTATTTTTGAACATGTAAGAGAGATTTTTATGAATTAAGCCTATAGAGCCAAGATTTGGAATTTTGTGCTGGTCTTGATCACATTAAGACCGACTCAATACAATTCTAGTTCTTCGTTCTTGATTCTGGGTTCTTGGTTCTCAATTCATCATGCCATGTTCCTTCGCCTTAGTTTTGCTCACTTTAGCTTCGATATGTCGCGGCAGTTTGACATTATCAAAACCTGTCATAAACGAACACAGTTTAGTACGACGTAGGCGTAAACCCGTGTTCCAACATTATTCTCTCCGTCCCAAATTATTTGTCTTACTTTAATTTTTATTCTAACTTTAATCACATAATGTGATTTCAAAAAAATACTCTAGGAGAAGTTGTAAAAATATGATATATTAAAACTATATCTTAATAGAATCAAATTTTATCAAAATTTCATTATAATGAAATACTCCCTCCGTCCCAAAAAGATTTACACGTTTCAAAAAAATTGTGTCCCACAATCCCTTACCCATTTCTATTAAAAAACCACTTTTACCCCTTATTTTTTCAAACTCTACCTATCACATCATAACTTTTTCTTAATAATCTACACATCACATCCTACTTTTACCCATCATATCAAGGATATTTTTGGAAAGTCAACACAAAATTATCCCTTCCTTAATTTTAACTTTAGTCAAAATCAGTGGCGGATCCACTTGTTTGGAGTAGGGGGCAAATGCCCCCAACTAATTTTATGTAATAAGGATAAAAATATTTTTTTAATAATTTTTATGTATATATATGCCCCCAACAAAAATCAAAGTGAACCCATCTAATTAGGCCAAATTTAAATTTTTATTGTTTAATTTTTCTTTGTAAAGTGGTTATTATTGCATATAATTAATTGTTTATAAAATAAAATTTCACCTTACCTATTTAAAAACATTTTACATTTGATAAATATTTGAAAGAAAAATCATATTTATTTATCATTTCAAATAGTCCATAAAAAAATTTTGGGGGCGCTACCCCTGGACCTCCCATCAATGCTGCCCCCATCTACTTCAATTCCTGGATCCGCCACTGGTCAAAATGAGTAACACTTTATGGGACAGAGGGAGTATAATTTTCTCACAACTTAATATTGTCAAAGCTCAGGCAAATAATTTGCTACGGAAAGAAGTACTCCGTATTATTGAAATTGATAGATTCTTCACCACGTAATTATCACGATTAGCAACTCTAAAAACAAAAAAAAATCACTTTAAAGGCAAGAGAGTTAACTTTGAAAAAAATTAAATTTGATTTGTCTGAGCCCGGGTTCGAACCGGGGACCTCTAGTGTGTGAGACTAGCGTGATAACCAACTACACCACCCAGACGTTGTGAACACTCTTCACACGTACGGTATACATTCTTTTTTTAATAAACTCTTTAGTACGAAAAAAATTCTCTTCATTTGTCACATTTTTTATTTTTTCCCTTAATTATCACACGATAAAATTTTTACTCTCTTAAAGAAATTGATCGGTTACCCATTGATAAATTATTCTTAAATTTAATGCAATCCTTTTCATGGGTAGTTTATACTCCCTCCGTCCGGAAATATTCTTCCCATTTTTCTTTTGATCCGTTCGAAAATATTCTTCTCATTTCCTTTTATAGTATACTTTTTAAGGCTAAATATCAATAATACTCTTCTATTTTATCGCAAATCTACTTTTTTAGTACTTTTTTAATAATAAAAGGAGATTTAAAAGTTTATAGTATGTGCATTTTTGAAAATTTTGCATTTTTTTACTATTCCTTAATAAGCGTGCCAAGTCAACACGAGAAGAACATTTCCGGACGGAGGGAGTATAATTTCTTTATTTTTTATACAAAATTTAGTGCCAAAATTTTATCTTTTTGTTTTTAAAATTTCCTAAAAATTAAAGTAGGAAATAAAACATTTATTCGTGACGAAGAGAATAAGGGGGATGTAGAATATGGTAAGAATTAAAACCTACCTTGTTTGGGAAAATAAAGTGAAATAGGTAAACAGATGGGATGAAGGTAACCTAACCGTGTAACAATGGAAAATATGATTTCCTAGAAAACTTAAATAAGATGTAAGCCTTTTCCACTGCCCTCTCCTTTCTCTTCCGTTTTTTTCTTTCTTCCACCTTCCAGCGCAGCTAGAGGTGGCAATCGGATCAACCGGATCGATTTCGGGTTGGATTTTTTCGGCTCGGATATCTTTTGGTTATATGTTATAATCGGTTCGGTTCGGTTCGGATCGGTTAAGTTACGGTTCGGATTTGATTTCGGTTCTATACATTTTTCTGTTCGATTCGGTTTCGAGTCGATTCAGATACGGTTCGGTTATAAATCGGTTCGGATAGATTTTGGTTCGGATACAATTTGAGTCGGATATATTTCGGTTTCGGGTCTAGTTCGGTTTGGATATATTTCGGTTTCGGATCAAATATATTTTGGATATATATTATTTTCTAATTTTCCCCTTTCTACTTTTTAGTCATATTTTACAAAGTTGGACTACAAATTAGGAAAACATATATATTTAATTATGATATAAATTTAATATAATTAAATTGATTTTAAAATTTAGTTTTGAAATATAAAAATTTTCTCACATCTACTAATATACTTATGTATATAAATGAAAGCTATTTTCTATTTAAGTTTATCAGAATACAAGGTAAACTTATCTTAAACCATTTTTAACTCATTTTAACCCACTTTAATAGTGAATTTTATTCAATTGAGTGCAAAATTTGTAAATTGTTGAGTATATTTGGTTGAAAATAGAGAAAATTAAATTTAATAGAGTCAAATATAATTAATTTTACACCTAAATGTAATGGTATAGATCAAATTTGAAAATGATAACAGTAAAGGCTGCCGCTAGAGAGTCTTTTCAAAATGCTAACACTAACATTTAATTTTATTGACTAATATTGAGTGAATTGGTTTGAAACTAATCAAATTAACTCTCAAATCAATAAAATTTATTGTAATGAGATGAAATTAGGATAAAATCTAATTATTCCATATAATTCATCATATATATATATATATATATATATATATATATATATATATATATATATATATTCCTTTCGTCCCAAAAAGAATATCACACTTCACTATTTAAAAATTACGGAAATTTTATTTGTTTGTGCGTTATCATTTATATGTATAACTTATCTTTAATTTCTACATATAATAAATTTAAGGCATAAAAATCTGTACTTTTTTCAAGAAGATAATCCATTTTACGAGGGAATGAGCAAGTAATGTAACTAGTTCAAATGGTAAAATAAAAGTAAAAATTTAAAAATATAATATGCTTATTGAAAGGTAAACATAGTTCTGAATTTATCGATTTTAGTTCTAATCGAGTTCGGATATTATCGGTTTCGGATTTTATCGGTTTTGGGTATTATCGGGTCCGGATCTAATCGGTTTCGGGTTTAATCGGTTCGGATATTATCGGTTTCGGATCTAATCGGTTTCGGATTTAAATCAGATATGAATTATTTAGTTCAGTTTCGGTTCGGTTCGGATCATTTCGGGTTTTTGGTTATAGATCGAATCTTCATTTTTCGGATCATTCCGGTTTCGGTTTCGGATATTTCGATTCGGGTAATCGGTTTCGGTTCTGTTTTGCCAGGTCTGCGCAGCTCCCAACGCCTCCCACTTCTTCATCTTCTTCCGTATCTTTTTTTTGCTAAATATTGTAACTACATGTTTTTTTTCCTGATATTTTTCGGGTTTCCCCTTTTTTCAGTTTTCTTTTTGCCATTTTTTCTATTTTTATTTCATTTTGGTGTTTTTATGCTTTCTTTTCGTTTTTTTGCTGTATTGTTTTGTGTTTTTTTATACGTGTATTTTTCTGCTGTTTTTTGTATTTTTTTTTCTATTTGTTTTTGGGATTTTTTTATACGTTTGTTTGCCTTTTTTCTGTATTTTTTTGTTTTTTTGTTCAAGTAGAATGTTTGAAATTGATGCATATTTTTTATCACATTTACCTTATAAATAATTATCAAAATATTATTTTATGTATGTAATTTTATGTATAAGGTCAATTATGATTTGACGAAAGTCACTTTAAGCACACGAGTACCTAAGTAGAGAGTAATTTTATTATTTATCGTATCTCACATTATCTAATAAATATACAAACACAATTTTTTAATTCATTACCTTATTTTACTTATCTTTAATTACATACCTTAATTGTCCACCATTATCTACCTAATAAAATTTGAGAAATTTACTTAAATATGACTAATACATAATAACTTTTTTAATATAGAACTATACGTTTTTATTTCCCAATGTATGGTCATTGATCATTATTCATTAGTCATTATTCAAATAAATGTCCATCATCACTAAATATTACTCCCTCCGTCTGGAAATATTCTTCCCATTTGACTTTTCTTGGTCAAAGTTTATAAAGTTTGACTATGATATATGAAAAAAATACATTGTATCACGATATAACTTTAATATGAATATATTCCTTTTGATATATAGTTTTCAAATATCAAATTTTTACAAAATATATCTATGTATAAATAAAGATATTAGTGGTCAAAGTACAATCTTGGAGACCGTAAAAAGTCAAATGGAAAGAAAATTTCCGAACAGAGGGAATATTAAATATTATTTAGAGGATTAAAAAATTTAATTCTTATATTAGAAAATGACTTAAGTTTTTTCTTAAATACAAATTTCACATAAAACTACGTACCTCCAACCAAACTTGAGCTTGCAAAGTTTTCACAAATTCAACTGAAGATTTGCAAGGGGGAAAATGGAGTCATCTGACAGGTGGGAAGCCCTAGTCTCCGATGGCGGTGAAAACAAGGAACAACCGGCGAACTTTAAACACGAAGGCGATGACGAGACTCCGATTGGGGACCTGCCAGCGGCGTCGTTAAGGAAGGATCATATGCTGAAAGCTCTCGAAGTCGTGGAGAGGGACTCTATGGCCATTGCACAGAGCTTCACTTGTCTCTTCGCCTCCCTCCGGACTACTCTCTCTGAGGTCCCCCCCCCCCCTCCCTCTCTCTTGAATTCACTATAATTTTGGATGTTTTTTTGTTAATTCACCATAATTTTGAATTCACTATAGTTCAGGTGCTGTGAATTAGGTATAGAAAGTATGAATATAGATATCATAGATGAATTTGGTTGTCTAGTTTGGGATGTGGAATGAAATTAGGTTTTGATCTCGCCCGCTGGCCACTGCTGTGTCTTGGGAAGTAGTATATCAGTCACGGATGGATTCTGCAATTGTTGGCGGTGGAATAATGTGTAGCCAAACCATAGGGGATTAGGGTTTTGGAGAATTGGTTTTATACACAAAGTGACAAAACAATAGGTATGTGTTTAGGCATTAGGATTCTCTGATCCCGTAAGCGTTATACCAAACACGTCTTATTCATCAGCAGTTGACCTAAAAAAATCTTATTTTGTCATTCTTGTTGCACTTATTCTGTTAAAATATCATAGGAGTACCTTATTTTATGTTGTATCTTTATATTTTGTCGAGAATCTTTAGAAGAGTATGGGAAGGGGTTCATCGACTATTATATGGATATGTATTTTATTGTTTTTTACCGAAATGACAAACCATGTGCCAAGTTAATTTGGATCAAGAAAGTAGTTTAATACAAAAATAGCCTCGGTCTCCCGTTTTTTATACAGGGTTTAAGTTGCGTACATCTTGACCCTCCAAACTCCAACAGAGTTGGCATTATATTGGGTTTTTTGTTGTTGTAAAGTAACTTCATGTTGTGGAACAATGTGGTTTGGATTTGGAGGGTACTTTTTTTCAGTGCATCTTTTCAGAATCAAAGTGAACTTTTGAGAATATTGATTTAATGAATTTGATCATTCATGTTCAATATATTATACCGTATATATAAGTATTTTTATATATAATTATAAGGGATAGATATTTTGACACTGCTTTTATTTGACACCGGTCTTAACTTTACAAGGAATATATAAATATTGCAACCTTGACATTGGAAAAATATATTTTCCTCCTGTAGTGCAAAGATTGGCTTTGACTTCGTGATGCACACATGCATGAATAATCAGACAACACATCACCCAACACCAACAATATTTTGTTTTATATGCGATGTATGATTTGGTTGCAATTCTTTTTCCGTTTCACTATCCTTTTAATTACACTTGAATTGGATAGCTATTCGTGGTGGTACATTGCTCATAGGATTTTTGCACTTGTGCCGAGTATATGTTAGGAGTCCTGCATCTAAGTATTAAGGAGAAAGATATGCTTTTAATGTCTTGAATATAATTAGCTAATCGATTAAATTCAATTTACTCTGGTTTGGCTCATATGCATTATGGTCTAATGGAAAGGCCTAGTCCAATTTTGAGTGCTATCATCATATATTCATATGTAATGATGAACTATCTTTTACCAAGGAAGGTAGAGTTAACCCTAGGCTTCTCCCTTCTCTAGTTCTCTTTGTCTTACCCTTTTCTGTTAGTATGACACACACTGATGTGAAGAAAAAATGCAATCACCCTAGTCTTTTCCTCATTCTAATTTCTAACTCTATGTTTGTTTGTTCAACAGACTGAACTGCAGTTCAAAACACAAACACACACACACACACACAAAGGTGTATCAAAAAGTGTATCTTTGTGTTGACTACATTGTCATGTGTGTTTGTGAACTTTTGTAGGTTACTAGCAATTCAATTGATCATATGAACTGTTTCAGCGATGCAGCTGGCCGTCTTCAAGAATGTGGTATGCATGACATTCTCCAAACCTCTTTATTTGATCCCAAAACCAGGTGCATATTATTTGGTATATGCACATTATTATCTATGTGGCGGTTCACCACCCTAGGACCACCTTAGGATTTTTTTGCAACTTTGGAAGAGAGTATAAGCGCTTTTTCCCTTAACTTAAAAACTGCCACTGCCAAAATGCCATTTGTTCAAGTGTACCATATCAATTATCAACTTTATATGAATACAATAAACCCCTTGATAAGTGATGTACAATCATTGAAAGCTCTTTTACAGTTGAGTGAGGCTCAAATTTATTTTTAGCCCATGGAGGACACTCTTAAAGACCTCATCTTATCCGTGCTTAACCATGACATCTGCCCTTATGAAAAACAAAAGCACGGTAAAGACGAGGTCTTAAAGAGTGTATTACATGGGGTAAATAAGAAGGAGTGCACACAAACAGTCATTGTCTATTAGGCAGTCATTGTCTGTTAGACATTGGTGATGTCAACCTTGGTGTCATCCGTGGTGTGATTGCATGCCTTTTGCTCATATATACCTTGTTAACATTTTTTTATGCCGCAGCTCTTGATGCAGCAACCAAAGGGAACCACTATATAAATTCTAGCCTCAGGTAGTATAGTAGTACCTCCTTCCATTGTCACAGCTCTTTAATTATGCACTGCTTCCTTTTGACACTGATCCTATGGCAGATTGAACAAGGAGATGAAAGGAATTGAAAATCTTGCCTCGCAGCTGTATCCTTCTTCCAAATCTCTCTTAACCTCTGTGAACCCATTTGGGACACCCCCCCCCCCTCCCCCCCACCCCAACAGTGGTCTTATTTCCCCATCTATTGCCAATGGAGCTAAGAGTCATTATAGACAATTTTTAGTTCCGGACGCATAATGTACTAAAACTTCCATTTCCTCTTTACTTTCAATGAAGTTTTAGGTGGTAAATGCAGCAATGCATCTAGGGTCTAAAGGAAAATCAGAAACATCCTTTGTTTTTGAATGGGTAAAGACTGAATACATCTTGACCCTGCAGACCCTTATAATGTAGGGATTGTACTGTGCTGTTTTCCTTGAATGTCCGAAGCAAAACCCTTCGGAGAAACGTAGATGCTCTGGACACGGCTGTAAACAGGCTCACTCGTTTCCCATGATTCTTTTTTTTTTCCCTACAATTCAATGAGAGTGTGTATTGTTCATGCGGATCAAGTTGGCTTGCATGCAGAACTTTTAAGTTTAGCTTGAAATCCACAGGTAATTCACCAGCATTAGTAAATAATAATAATAGTAAAAATAATAATCACAATACTTAATTGTGTACAATAATTACAATTACTGTTATTGTTTTAAACTTTTCTAGAGTATCACATTGGAACACCAATTTGTTGCAGATGGTCGCCTGATTCTCTGTTCCAGCAGAGAAGGAGAAGATGAGTGGAAAATGGATGGATTCTTAAGTTTACATGGAAAGTAGGAGACAAAGAAATATGAGCATGTGTTTTAAAGACAAATCTATCCTTTTGTAATGCCCCTCAGTTACTTATTTCCTTTGAAAGAAAGAATTACTCGTTTATGATTCATATTTGCTTTGGCTTCCCCTACATAAGTATTAGAGTGAATTCCTGGTTATTGAGATTTATTTCCTTATTAGTCTTTTGTAAAAAATGTCAATTAAATGACTGTTAAACTTAGGGTCTGTTTGGGAATAGCGTTAGAGATTAGCATTAGCGTTTTGGATAAAATTTTAACGGTGCAGATTACTTTGAAAACGTTAATGCTAAACGCTGTCCGTTGATAGCCTTTTCAAAACGCTAACGCTAATCGCTAAAGCTATTCCCAAACAGGCCCTTAGTGTATAATGATATTTTTCATTATCAAATTATGAGAAAGTTCTCAAAATGGTTTTTTCTAATTAAATATTTTCCCAAATCACTCATTTGAGGTTATAATTATAATGTCACACCAGTTGTCGTAGAACTATTGTGGGGATTTTTTTTAATTATAAAGTACTATGTAGCTCATTATTGTTTATTAAATAATATCGACGGAAAATATCTCACTTATGAATCATTATAAAAGTACTATTCCTTATTGAAGACTGGTTTGGAGAAACATTTTATTCAATATTAAAAAGAACATGAGGTATATATTTGTCACAGGAGCTAGAGAACTCAAGTTTCACCACTTTTGATCTCAATGGCTTCCATAGACATCACAAATATACAATATATTACTCGTGTATATATTCGTGTCTGTGAATGTATTGGATTAAAGGTGGGGTGCAATTTGGGGTTTCTCAAGTTATTTTCTAGTTACAGATATAAATTTGTTAGTTTTGTGACTCGATCTTCGATTCATGCACTGCACTTGCGTCAATGTAAGGTGCCATCTTTTATATTAATCTCGGAAGTTTTTTTATTTCTTTGGTTTCTTTTATAGAAATGAGTCAAACAGAAATAGACAGTTCTCGTATAATTATCTAAACACATAAAAAGAAAGTGACTTTTGAAAATAATTTTTTTTCGTGAGGTAATTTACCTAGTTTTCAAATGGAACTTAACTATTACGTGCGTATTTATGTTGAGTTTAAACTTTTTAAGTGTAGATTTAAGAGTAGAAATTTAAAAACAAAATTTCCAGAAACATTTTTTTTCCTTACGTTGATATCATATGAGATATTTTTCAAACAAAATTATTTGTAAAATATATAAGGGTGTTATTATATCTATCCTTATTTTTTGCTAAATCCACTCCTTTTTTGCTAAATTGACAATTTTTTACTCAAATTTTTAAAGTTCGCAAATAATAAGTTTGTAAAGTTTGTGAACATTATGTTTGCAAACCCATCATTTCTCAAAGTTTATTATATTTCCAAGAATCGAAAAATGAGAAAAGTATGATTATTATTGTAGGAAAGTAAAAAAAGGTGAAATATTATATTTAAGTTGTGTTTGGTTGATAGGAAACGTAGGAGGAAACGGGAGGGAGAAAAATGAGAAGGAAAATGACAAATTTTCAATGTCTGTCTGGAAATATATAAAAAAAGAAATGGAATTAAGTTGAAGAAAATAGCCGACGCTAATAGCCGATGACACTAAAATTGCTAACTCTTAGGGGCTGTTTGGCAACTTCTGAATGGGTAAGTACTGAACCAGTAAGAGGTCTGAATCATTAAGTGCTGAACCAGTAAGAGGTCTGAACCATTAAGAGCTAGTATATTGCTTAACTATTCAAAGGCAAATGTCTGATCAATTCAGATAAGAGGTCTTAACCATTCAGACTCTGTATAATACTTAACCATTCAGAGGCAAATCTCTTAACCATTCAGACATCTGAACCATTAAGAGGCTGAAACAAACAGCCCCTTAGTATTTTTTGGCACTCTCTACGCTTAGTTTTTTGTTTATTTTTTCTTGTAAAAGTATTTTTAGTTTTTTATTCAATTCAAAAATATTTGTTTTATTTTATATTTGTTTTATTCAATTTAAGAATATTTTTTCGATTTTCCCATTCTCATGCTCTTCCACCATATCTCTCTTCCTCCTTATAGTCTCGGCTGTGATCGGTAAGCACCGGCGCCACTTTGCCCGACTTCAAGGTTTGGTGGGGTGGCTATCACCAATAGGATATGGATCAGGATGACGGGCAGGGAAGAATTGAAGAGACTATCAAACTTCAACTTCAAACAATGTTGGATACTCACATTGACATGGGTGACCCGGAGGGTGTGCAAAGTAGTCAATCGCACAGGACCCCTAAGTGTTATAAATCCGAAATTAATTTTAAAACATAAGTATTTTTAAAAAATTAAATAGAACCCAAAATGTAAATCTTGGACCGGGAAAATGATTATGTGTTCAACAATATTGAACATGATGATGAAATTAAAGAAAATTGCATTTTCTATATAAAAAAAAAATGAAGTCTTGAAAGCTTTTCGGGCCCAAAATGTCGTCTAAAAACCTTCGGATGAAACCCAGTTACTATAGGCTTATTGGCACGGAGTAAAGGCGTACAAAAACTTGTTGTACGAGTGATTCTCAAGAGATTGTCAAATGGATCCAGTGACAAACCACTACACAAGGTCATGCACGCAACATCGTTGAGGCCTGGATAATGAAGGATTGGTATGTCCCTATTTCTTATGTGTTCAGAGAACAGAACTATGTAGTAGATATTCTTGCCAAGATGGGCAACAATCAAGCAGTTAATTGGAGAGACTTTAAGAATTCACCGGATGGTTTAAGTGAAGCTTTATATGAATTATGAAGACAAAGTGGAATGTCGGTTGTCCAGGGCGAGGAACCTCTCTTGAGGTCATGGGGTTCTTTCCCCTCCATTCTGATCCAAAAAGAAAAATTTGAGTTCATTGAGTTTAAGATAAATTTGAAAAAATTGAAAAGGGGTAGTCAAAATTCAATTAGTTTAAGAGGTCATCCTATGGTGCTCCCAAATGGTTGCTACCATGAGTGCACCCAAGCTTCGCACATATGACACGGATAATAATCATCTCGCGACACAGATGATAATCATGTGTGCGAAGCTTGGGTGCACTCATGGTAGCATACATTTGGGGCACCCTAGCATTTTCCTAGTTAAAGAAAGACAATTGAGCCCCATACATCATTCATAACTCAGGAGTACAAAAAAGGGGAAATCTATCATTTATTTTGAGACTACTAAAAATGAAAAAATGGGAAGTTTATTTTGAAATAGATGGAGTACATTAACTTATTACTCCATCACACACAAGTCTTAACATTTACTATTCACACAATCAAAAGATATCTTTGTTCTTTAGATATTTTCATTGATCCCTTGTATAATCATTTTATCAAACCACCTTTTTTTATACTCCGCGCAAGATTTTTATGTTTAAAATATACATATTATTTTTAATTTTTTAATTCGACATTAATTTTAAAATAAATGAAATTAAAAATATCTATGACGAGCCTCCGTAGTTCCCTTAACCCAAATGCACCATGCACAGTGCCTTTGGTCCGGGGACTACAGAGGATGACCTCGGGCATAAATAGGCTATAATTCAGTATATGCTAATATTAAGCTTTGGAACAATATGAATCTTAATTCCAAGTATACAACCAGTATAACTGAAGGGTGAAAATTGAGCACTTCTATAGTGTTCCCCACACGATTGAATTCGATTTACGAAGCAAAGCCGTGAGAATATGTATTTGTGACAAGTCAATAATCTATTTACCCAAACAAATGCGGTGTATTCGGTGTGTTGTTTGGTTGGAAAGAAATTCCTGCAAAATGAGTAGAAGTTAGGAGTATAAATGAAAAAATGAGACGAGACGAGACACATTTGTTTCCTGCCAAACAAAGGATGTTTGGATAGACGATTGACATGTTATACGATTGCATATTTTTATCTTTTGATTTTGCTTATGAAATCGTAAATTTTTTATGTATCGAGATATAGATAAAGCCTCACGAAGCCCTCTATCTAAAACATACACTAAGGTTCAATCAAAGGGCAGAAGTGGGGGCAGGATTATACCTTCATCTCCCTCTCAGGGCAGCAAACTGGGCAGCAAACTGGGCAGCCAAATCTTCGTAGTCCGGTAATTTTGGATGGACATGCCGTGTGTAAACCTTCGGTGCCACTGAAGGAGTAGCCTGTTCGTGTGGGAAAGAGTGAGATCTCGTTGTCTGTGGAGGCACATTACCAGAGCTCACTTCGTGTGGGGTTTGATTGGCATGTGGCTTTTTCCTCAGCTTTTCAATGTCATAGTCGGATGATTTCCGACTATAGTGCATGAGGAGTTTGTCTATCACCACTTCCTCCTCGTCTCTATGGGGGTGGGGCCTTGACCTACCGTCAATTTTCTCTGGGGACTTGTGATGGTTTCTCCTAACTGATTTTGGTTTTGACGCAGAACTTTCATCCTTGGAAGGAAAGGCTCTATTCTGAGGATGATGTTCTGATTCTTTTTCGTGGGAAGTGGGCCCCACGGGATGCCTGTTAGATTCGGAGACAGATTGCTCAGGTCCTCCGGCGGTTTTGTCTTTTGATTTGACATAGGGCGGAGGACGTCCATAGCTATAATGAGATTTTACGTTGTTACTGTTCTCATTGTCCCTTTCATTCGGGGGTTCCCTTGTTGAGGTCACATTGTGAATGTCTCTGTTTTTGCTGTTTTGCCCTTCTTGCTTTTCATACCCGTACTTCTCTTTCTTAGTTCTGTTGTTTTCGACTATAGGTTCATCCCTTTTGGGGAGTTGAATATCATTCTTTCCTGCCACTGAATGGGTTCCCTCCTTGTTGGCGATCAGTTTATATTCATTAACTTTTTCCTTCCTCCCACCAGATGAATGATCATCCCGCTTGGCTTCACTGTCTCTGCCATGTGTCTGGGCATCCTTTGAAGCCTCGGGTTTTTTTTCTGACAAAACATTCTGGCCGTTGGGTTTCGAGAAACTGCCATTTTGGCTACGGAGATTGCGGTTTCCAGGAGAGTGTGAAGGTTCGACCTTGTTTGCCTTTCCCTGTGAATTAACCAGAGTATTAAAAATCATTTATCTCTTACTTATTCAACTGCTCAATGCTACAAGTTCAATAGTTTGCAAACACTTGACCTTTTTAATGTTTAAAGAAAGGGGAAAAGTGGTAAATGGTATGGGAAGGGGGGAAAAGCTAAGGAATACGTTTTTTTATATATAAAGTCGCACTTTGGAAAATATCAAAGAAAATAAAATTTGATTAAAACGTTTTGAACTTTTACATGCATATATATATTTCTTAGTCTTATTTCAAAAATATATATATATCTTAGGCTTTATACAACAAAGACGACAACAAACTCATTACAATTAGTGGGGTCTGGTGAGGGTCGGTGTGCCCAAACCTTTACCCTACCACTAGAAGATTCTTACTCTTTATATGATAGAAATATAAAAATGAAATGAGTTTGTGAGTTGTTCTAATTTGTTTACAAAATTTCTTTTTTACATTTTCGTTCCAAGGCATTTTTCTAGTTTCAATAGGACCCTTAAAGTTGACAGTTGACAGCTGCCATGTATATATACCCTTTGGCCACTTTCTCTAGCAAACTAACTTTTCTATCTTCCCCAGAAAGATAAAGATATACCTCCCCACATGACATCTTCAGTTGAAAGCCGGCTGAGTCCCATTGTACTTGAAATTCCAAAGCTATATCGTGCATCAGCTGGATTCTCTTCTCCATGGCAGGGGTTTTTGAAGCTAATTGCTCCACAAACTAGGAATAATGACTGAAGCTAATAAGAACTCAAGAAGTTATGCAACTCAACACACTATCTCACACACTGCGAGACGATTTAGTCCCCGACATCCGACAATGAGAATATGGACTCTGACTCCTTTTGGTTCTCAACTTTCTTTCCGACATAATATGGTCCTCGTCTATGCGATTCAGACTCATATTAGTCTTCAAAAGCATTTTATTTTAATTGTGAATGATATTTTTATCAGTTGAGTAATAAGTTAGGTCTGAAATTCAGTTCATGGCCAAATTAAGTCCAAAAATATTGCCCAAATTTTGTGATTAGACAAAAGTCACAAAACCACCTCTCTTTTTTGGAGCCAAACATATTTGAAAACTAAGTTGGGTCAAAAACAAATATCTAAGGATCAAATTGCGGAGTTCAGACAAACTATACCTTTTGATTGACAAAACATTCTAAGCCATTTCCATATCTCTGCAGAAAGAGATCCCTGAGATCACGTAATTCTGGCAAATCAGAGAATCTCGCTGCTGCAAACATAAGGGATGCCACAGCCTCTCGGCATTCTTCGGGGCAACCACTGGATAAAAAAAATTAATAATATAAAGAATTATTATACTCACCTTTAATTGGACCATAATAAAGTTTTTAAAACATACTACCTCCGTCCCACTGTCTTTGTCCACATTTGACTTTTGGAACTGTTCATCTAAGCACTTTGACTCATCAAATTCTCTCAATGTGTAAGCCTAAAAATAGTCATGTGTGATCTTGTTTGATTCGTCTTAACATATAGATTATTAATATATAATTTCTATAATTTTTTTAATATACAAATTACAAGATAAAATGGATTAAAGAAGTGCATTGGATGGTGTGCCAAAAGGTAAGTGGACAAAGACAGTGGGACGGAGGGAGTATACTCTAGCAATTCTTGAAGATGGATTTCTGCCCACAACGAAGTATGGGGAAAAGTGATTTATTGCAGCCAGCTACTGGTCATAATAGTTGAAATCCCTGTACTGTCGAGTAGTTCAACGAAGAATACTCCGTACTTCTCAACTCGATGTAACAAACTAACATATGCAGACTAATCCAATTATCCAAACATACCCATTACTCCGTATATCAAACTCGGAGGTAGGGTCTGGGAAGGTGAGCTATACTCATACCTTACTTCGACCCCTAGGAGTAGAGGGACTGTGTTTGTGAATCCAATTCAAAACATTCAACCGAGAAAGTGGCATTGTCATGGCTTCCTTAGTTATACCTTTGTTTTTGCATGTTCGAGAGCTGCTTCTTAATGTGCTCACAAGATAGCTCAATAAAACCATAGCAAGATAAAATGCGTTCACCAGCCATAAATTCTTCAGTCTGTACACACAAATCCATAAAACAAAATGCAACCATGTCACAATTAACCTTGGGGTACCCCAAACATGACTTATTGCAAGGAAGAACAAAAAAAAAGCTAAAATCACAGTTGACCAGACTACAGAGAGTGAAAATATACGAGTATATCATTCAACTTTTTATTATTCTGGCCCCAAATGTCTCTTCTATTCGAGTGGAGGAGTATTATATACTGTGATTATGTTTAGGATCAAAATCTTCTCAACAGAAACAACATGATCTTTGTAGTTTTTCAGGCATATATCCGTAATTACATAATTTCATTTTCAGAAATTCATTTCTACTGTTCCATTATGTATCAGGTTTACCGTTATCAGACGAAGAAGAAGAAACCGTTTAAAAGGCGGAACAAAATATACTAAATCAAATGAACTAAAGGGAGATGACGAGAAAAAGCAGTTACCCTTCCATAGGCATTGACGGCGAGGCCATTGGCAATCAATTTCGCAAGGTCGTCCTTGAGAAACCTCTGCCTTGCCTCCGCTCTCCGCCGCGCCAGTTCGATCCGCGATCCGGTCCCCTTAATCAACGACTTACTGTCCAGTTCAACACAAGTCCAGTCAATTCCAAACACATAAAGACTCACAAACACTACACAATATGAACCGAGACCAATCTCACCATTTGGAGCTGAATCCGCGGCCGAGAATACCGTCAAGCATCTCCGATCTCCGGCAAGCAACTTCGTCGTTAAAATTGAGACTGCTCTGCAGCGGATGCGGAGGCTCCGATTCAGAAGGCGAACTGGTGAAGTCGCCTAGTTACCGGTACTGATCTCGCATTCAACTGAACAGATCCGCCATTAGAGACAGGTCGGAGAGGATCTTCTACCGGAAGGCATATACTCCTCTTTTTGAACGTGTAGAGACAGGGGAGCACAGCTGTATATACAGCTAAAATATACGCCGTATATATATACAGATTACGGCTAATTTAAGGAAAGAGAAATATACGGAGTAAAAAGGTTAGTGGAGCTGAGTCAGCTGGGGGGGGATTCCACGCTGAAATTGAATTTTGTCTTACTTTAAACTCTTTTTTATAAGGATAGAGAGAAATAGGGAGTGATTTACTCGCAGTTTTCCAACTGCCTATTACCGGTTGGGGAAAAAAATTTACTTGAAAAATTAATTTTTATTTTTAATATTTGAAAATAGGTATTAATATTTGAAAATTGATATTAAATATTTGAAAATAATATGAAAAATTCTTAATTATATAGGGGCGGGCAGCGAAGGATGACAGGGGGCACGGTGGGTGTTGGATGGAATGACGAGATATTGGTAGGGTGACTGACACGAAGTGGCGACTGGCGAGGATGGGGCACTAAGGTGGGGTGGGGTCAAGTGGTGTGTGGCAAGTGACGAATCTAGAAACGATCATGATTGGGAGCAAGAATAAGGCAGAGTCTGAGACTCCGGTGGAAGCGGCCACGAAACATTTTTTTTTTTGAAATACAATATGAAATAATAAAATAGTGTTATATTTTATCTCAATATTATAATTATTACTAAGTAAATAAACACTTTTAAAATTAGAAATAATAAATAAATTATTGTTGACTATTTTTCTACTACTTATGTTATCCGAAAATTAGAAACCAAATTTTTTGGAAAAATATTTTTTTCTCCATAAGTTTTTTTTTGAACTTCCTCAAAAATTCCTTGCATTTTCTTTTAATAGAACTCAGAATTGTAAGGTCCATAATATTTTTATGTAATTTATACAAATTACAATAATATAAATTTATAAAAAATCAACTCAACTCAAAGTCATTATATTTCATCAGGGGTCCTAGAATTTTAAAGTCCTTTAATTTATAAATTTTCATAACTAAAAAAAAATTGGTATTTTTAATGTAGTGAATGATACTTCGTACTCCATATTTTTTTACTAGCTCTCGTGCAGGGCCGGACCAGGAACACAAAAAAATAAGATTGGTTCTATGCAATATTCACGTGTTGGACTTTATATTGCTTTGTAAAAGTATTTATATTTTAAAATTAGTGCTAAATTTAATTATTAAAATAATATAATGTACATCAAATAATATTGGACTTAAGCTTGTGTTTGGATGAGGTGAAATTAGAAGGAAAGAAAAGACTTGAGAGGAAAACACAATTCCCAAAAAAATTTCTTGTGTTTGTTTGGAGGAGAAAATGGGAAGAGAATGGAAAAGGAGAGGTGAAAAGTTTTCTCCTCTCTAGGGGCGAGAAAATTGGCCAAAGGGATAGAAAAGTTTGGAAATGACATTTTTACCTTACACTATGTTCACTTTCCATATAGAATAAGTGTAAAGTTGTCTTTTTATTTTAATACATTTTCTTTCCTCCTACCTTTTTTCTCTATTTTCTACCTATCCAAACAACATTTATTTTCTTTTCATTTTCTCTTCATTTTCTTTATTCTCTATTTTCTTTCTATCCATTTTCTTCCCACACATTTTCTCTTTTTATCCAAACAATGTATAAAAGTTTGGGACCCTGTGCACGTACACACCTTGCACACTCTCCGTACTGCTCATGCTCTCATGCCCCTATCAATCTATCTCAACCTCTAAGTATAGCAATAAGGCTTGAATACTAAATGTGGAGAAACGTGAATGGCTTTCTTGCAATTACGTCAACATGCTTCCACCAACAACAACAACAACCCAATTAAATCCCACAAGAGTAGGGTCTGGGGAGGGTGTGGGTACGCAGACCTTGCCCCTACTCGAAAGTAGAGAGACTGTTTCCAAAGAGACCCCCGGCTCAACGTCGAAAGTTGCATTGCTTGACTAACTGCTACTTCATTAATTAAAGAAGTGCAGATAGTTTAGAGATCCATTTTGATTTATTCCATCACACCCTAAAGCTAAAAAATGGTGAAATTTTGGATTTATAAAGATATGGAAAGATATTAAAGATTTTAATTAAAGATTTGTTTCATTTTCCAACTAAGTAATAATATTCGATATTTTGAATGAAAGATTTTTTCTCTCATTCCAACTACTTTTTTTGAGTATTAGAATTTTGTTGGAATTTCAATTCTTAATCTCTTCCTCTTCATTATATATAGCAGGACATATATTCAAGGAAAAAAAAAGAGAGAGAGCCAATTGTACAAAATGAAATTCAATTAAGAAAAAGAAATTTAAAAAAATAACGAGTACTACCTAAAATATATTTCAACTTTTTCTTACGTTTTGAAACTCTTTTGAGTTTATTGCAATTTCTATCAATTTCTTTTAATTCCTTCTATTTCATTTCAAGTCTTTTATATTTTTTACATGCCATCTAGTTTTTTTCAACTCTAATTTATTATATGTTAGAGTCTATCTCACATCAGAAGTTGAAGAGAAAAATATTTGGTATATAAGCTCTTGGGATAATTAAGTAATTGATTATATCCAATCTTCTAATGTAGCTCAACCTAAGTGTCTTAGTGCACATTCCAGTGATCCATAGGTCATTCTAAATTTTGTAATGGGGTAGGAACCAATTTTAGTCTACCTCGTTTGTTAAGTGTCTGCACAAAAAGTCAAGGGATGTGAATTCATTTGCAAGTGGTCAACCAATTATATTCAAAATGAGCTAGTTGTCCACTTAATGGTGAGAGGTAGGGTCTATCTCATATCAGAAGTTGAAGAGAAAAATAATCGAAATATAAGTTCTTGAATTGAACTAAGTAATCTATTAGATTCAATTTTTTAATGTGATTCAATTCAAGTGTCTTAACTCAATCTAATAAACATTTCCACATCCTAAATTCTCCTCCATCCGTCCCTGAAAACCTTTTTCCTTATTTCCATTTGTCCCAAAAAAACTATTTTTACTTCTACTAAAAAGTCATTTTTACTCATACTAATTCTTAATCTACCTATCATATCACATATACTACGTATTCATTATTAATCTACCTATCAAATCTTACTTTTACTCATCACATCCAAAAAACATTTTTGGAAATCTTAATATCAAAATACGCTTCTCTTACATCTCATAAAAATCAAAACCTCTAGTGTTTTCAGAAAGGGAAGAATCATTCTAATTTCTAATATTCAAATCTGTTTTTCGAATCTTAAAAACAAAGCCAGCAATCAACGGGAAAAGCAAAGCATTGAGCCGTAAAAGAAGAAGATAAACAAAAAAGTAAAAGCATAGACAATCAAAACGGAATTTTCACTTGGCAAGTAATTGAATGAAAGAAATTGGTGTCCTCCCTACCAGCTAAGAGTACGAGGGAAGAGACAATTTGGAAAAGAAAAGGTGAAGGGCAATAAATAAGAAAAAGCATTAAACACACATATCTTTATTCTTAATTAGTTTATTATACATCTAATTTATATGGATTACTTTAATTTATGACACTAACTGTTACATCAATTTAATTGGAATATTCAATCTCTATTATTGCTCCCCCCTCCCCAGCAGTATACTGCTAGCGAAGTGCAGGAAAGGGGGAGAGGAGAGGGTTGAGAATGGACAATGGTACGAGTTTATGAGGGCTGAAACTATCGACACCAAAGGTGTCCCAATGAAATCAGTGTCGTCATGTTTCAACACCAATAGCATCGATGCCAACAGAGACTTATTCTCTCTTACTTTATTGCGGGAAGTTAGGAGAGAACCTCATTTGTATGCCAAGACAAAAAATAGATACACATCGATACTAAATGTATATACATGCAAGTGTACCGAAATAGAGTTTTCCAAGTATTTTTTTCAACTTTATTATCACCAAAAGCAATAAATGATAAATTGCGCCAAGATGACTCTTCCATATAAGAGATCACATGTTCAATCCATACTATAAACATAACTATCGGTACACATACAACTAATTAGTGCTAAAAAAGATAAATTGCACAACCTTTCAACTTCCTTTTTTTACTAGGAGTATTAGAGAGTAATGGTTGGTAGCAGCAGGTTA
The DNA here is from genome assembly GCA_900332095.2 of Cuscuta campestris. Lineage (NCBI taxonomy): Eukaryota > Viridiplantae > Streptophyta > Magnoliopsida > Solanales > Convolvulaceae > Cuscuta > Cuscuta campestris. The sequence continues at coordinate 100,684 of OOIL02001845.1, read as the reverse complement.
GGAGAAAAACTCCATAGATAGAATTTAAAGTGAATTTTATAATTGGCCCTTTATAATAAGAAGATAATGTGTGATGCAAGAGCGACGACAATATGATGAAAAAAGTGATAAAAATGTAATATGATAGTGCGATCAATCAATTGTCAATGGATCACAGGTCAACGTTTGTGACCGAGGACGACACTTTGGTGGCTGGCAAAGGCGAATGGCAATAGGGGCGGAGGCAGTTTGATAGTGTAGTAAATGTGTCAATGTATTAATGACATTATCAACTTATATTTGTATTAAAAGATTTTGCACTCTAATTTTAGAATTTTCGTGTGGGAGAACTCTCTAAGTAAGAGAAAAATGTATAAAAATAGCAAAATAAGAGTACTTACTTTTTAAATACCAAAATAGAAGTTTGCATTGTCATTGCCAAAATTAAAATTAGCTTTTATACAAAAAATGCACGTAAAGTACTACGTATGTGAGTAGAATAAAAAAGGATGAGCCTCATCCCTGAGGGCTCCCTCAGACCCAGCCGGGCGGTCATTGAGAGGAGATAAATTAGAATTAATTGCAGATTGGTGGCAAAGAGTGGAGTCTGCATCTGGTACTTGCAGAGGCCTATGCTTAACATAATTGTCTCCCAGCATAGTTGCCAGAAATCGAACTCGAATGTTACCCCCTTGGCACCCCTTGCATTGCCAACTGCGCAACGCTAGAATAGAGTCTTATGAAAATAGCCTAACTTTGTAAAAGATTTCACATTGCTCACGTTAATTACGTTACTCAAATTTAGTTGATATTTGAGTCAAATATTTTGACTCTAAATTTAAAAATTTTAAATAACTATATTATTATATCAAACAAGTAATAGAAATTGACGAAGAAAGAAGTGACAATTTGATAATAAGGATAGTAAATGATGTTAGATAAGGCGTGCAACTCTAGAGGGGGGTGAATAGAGTTGTTGAGAATGTTTACCGATTTTCACAGGATTAATAATATAAACGTAAGTGCAGCAGAAATAAAAAAGAGAAGGCAAAGAACACACCGATGTATACTGGTTCATCACCTCGTGGCTAGTCCAGTTCCCCGAGAGACTCTCTCGAAGCTACCACTACTTTCGTTAAGCTTACGGGTGCTTAACAAACCATTTACAACTCGCGAACTTGAATCCCACAAGCCTCAACACAACCGCTCGTATATATACCCTTTATAAGACTTCACAACCAAGACTTAAGTCACATAAGTCTTGAACAACAAGAAGAACAATCTTCTTCAACCTCTCAACAATATCTCTCAAAAGAGTAGGAATGAGAAATGTTTTGCTCTAATGGATGACAAGAAACCTCTCTTAAAAACAAATAGTTTTCTCTCAAAATAATGTAAATTTGAGGAAAGATTGATGGATGATTAACAGCTCAAGAATGGGGAGTATTGGAGTATTTCTTGTTATAAAAAATGACCAAGGAAGTGTGTTTAAATAGGAGTTGAAGAAATATATCCTTTGGTCCAAGAAAAGAAGCTGTGATGAAAAATGCAGCATAAAAATCGATTAATGCATTGTCAGTAATCGATTAATGCAGTCTGTGCACAAAAGGTCTTCAGCGAATGGTGCAAATTAATCGATTAAACTAGATAGGAAAATCGATTAGATGGCGCTGTGAGCACTAATCGATTAAAGGACGAATAAAAATCGATTAAACTAAAGGCCTGAGAAATCCAGCGCAAAGGAATTGGATCTAATTGATTAGTTTAAGACTGTTAATCGATTAATAAGAGCGTTCCTCCTCTATATTCAAAGAATTTGAGTAAGGGAGTAAAAGTGAGTCCAAAAATTATTTTGTGTGTCAAACGATGTACACAAAAAATATTTGAATAAAATATTTTTGCTTACCAAAAATATTTTATAATATCAAAATAAATATTTGATAAATGTTTGACACACCTTTTGTAACTGACTCAATAAAACTATTTTGAACAGTTAAATCGATTTTTCAACTGACTCCAAAAATAAATATAATTTTTATTTTAACACTCATAAAAATAATTTTGGAGAGAAGATATTTTTGTCATCCTTACAATTATTCCTACGACTCAAAATAAATCAAAAGTCTTCGGAAATCTTCTACTCCTCCGAGTCCTCTGTTAGGCGCTCCGAACGCGTCTCGGACTCCAATAAAATCATGTGCACCTTCTTGAATACTTGAAGGAATGGAACTTCAAGTCTTCGTGTGTGTCGTTGTAGCACTTTGATCTTGACTTGAATAAAGTGTGTTTGTCAATTATCAAAACCTGTGAGTCAACACTTAACAACACAGAAAGGGTTGAACTCATGCATTCCGACAAATGAGTCATGTAAAAAAGAGAAATACTTAACTTGAAAGAAATACGGAGTATCTCATAATTAAATTTGGTAAGAGGTGATTCGATTTTTTCTGATTCGAGACTTGAAACGTAAGAGACAAATTTGGAACATAGATTTTATTGACTGAACTCGAAAATAATTTAGAGTAAATTTTCAAAATGATCTTTTCTAATGGAGTGTTTTCCCAAATTAGTCCTCGAGAAATTATAATCATCGACATGATACTTTAAATTGAAATTTATTTCGTAAGTACTCTTTGTAAAAAAAATAGTTAGCCCTTTGCTCTTATTGTTGTGCACTTTTCTTGCACCGTGACTTTTCTTCTTTCTTTGTTTTATCTCTGGTGTTCTGTTGTTTCTACTATTAGCTTGCCCTTTCTCTTGAGCTCTGTGCTTCTATTCTTTGCCCGAGTTGGGGATCTCTTAGAAAGAGTATCTCTACTTTCAAATAGGAATAATGTCTGCATACACCAACCATCCTAGACCCCGCTTTCATGGGATTTCTCAAAATGATTATTTTTATGCAGTTTCATGTAAAATTTAAACAATCATTAATTATACATAATTCAACAATTATTAAAATCTGTGAAAATATATTAAAATTTGAATTAAATATATCACCTTAATTAGAAAAGACCGTTTTAGAAAAACACGTCATTTGAAATGATCATTTTGGCAACTTACTTCAAGTTTGGATGATGAAAAGTACTAAAATAATTTTCACTTAACCGACATTGAAGTGAATTTTTTTTTATGAATGACTGTCTAGAGAATGAATTTTAATTATAATGTATCATGCATATACTTAGAATTTATTGAAGATTGACTTAGAGAAAACATTTCATTATCTTAAGAATTTACTCAATAATTGACTAAGAATAGGTCAAATTTGATCGAACTCCATATGATGGATGTGTGATAGACGTGTGCAAATAAGGATCTGGGCCGGATTTGGGCCGGGCTTGATACAAATTATTAGCCCATTTGCATATGCGGGCTTGGCCCGGCCCGGATTTGATGGGCTAAGCTCTCTACCCATACCCACCCACCTTAGCGGGCCGAACTACCCACCGGACCACTCGGCCCGGATAAAACATCAAGAAAATCTTTTTTACACAAAAAAATCAAAAAGAAAATATTGAACTCGTTTTCAAATGTTTAAAATAAAATTACCACTCGCCATATTTACATAGAAAACATAATAGAAATATTGTTACATAATTAATAAATCCATCATACAGATTCATTAAAAGATTATTGTTTTTTGTTTAAGAGGGGTGAGTGATATGAACTATTATACATGAATTAAAGAAAATTTTAAAATTTATATTGTCTAGGTAATTAATAATAAAGTAAATGTATTTAATGAATATGGGCAGGCATGTTGGCACGGATGTGCTAAAAGTAACTTCCAGATCCGCCCAAATACAATTCGGACTTGGGCCGGCCCGCCCATGTGGGTATTAAATATTGTCCATATCCACCCATTTTAAAGGACGGGTTGGGAGGGCCAGACGGGCCGACCTTTGTTTGCACAGGTCTAATGTGTGATAACTTATTTAGCCTTAAATAAGAAATCACAATTATTTTGATAGAGGTAATAGTAATTCATGAATAAAAAAAGGGGCCACTCTTCCTTTTACTTTCTACAGAGTATATCAAGGCCAACTGAGTTTCCTTTCTCCGGCTCTCCCTGGAAGTTGCCCCTTCTCTAATGGCAACTCGCGCGAGACTCGGCCTTCTGACTCACTAATTACATTTCTGATTTTCAACGAATGGGAGAACAAATGGCGAGCGTTATACACGCTGGACTGGTCCTGGCTTTCGCATTGCTGGCGTTTCAACTCAGTAGCTCCCGAGTCGGCTCGGAGCCGACTCAGGACAGACAGGCTCTCCTAGATTTCTTGTCGAAGACCCCACACAGCAATCGCCTGCAGTGGAACGCCTCCTCCTCGGCGTGCTCGTGGGTCGGCGTCGTATGCGACGCCGGCCGGTCGTCCGTTGTGTCCCTCCGGCTGCCCGCCGTCGGGTTGTTGGGGAATATTCCGGCGGACACTTTGGGGAGACTGAGTCAGCTCCGAGTGCTCAGTCTCCGGTCGAATCGGCTCACCGGTCCGATCCCTGCGGACTTCTCGAGACTCGTGAATCTTCGCAACCTTTTTCTCCAGGACAACCGGTTTTCAGGCGGGTTCCCGGCGGGTCTCGCAAACTCGACCCGGTTGATCCGGCTCGACCTCTCTTCCAACAATTTCTCCGGTGAGATCCCGGCGGGAGTCAACAATCTCTCCGGTTTGAACAGACTCTACTTGCAGAACAATGGGTTCACAGGGAAAATCCCCAGCTTGAACCTCCCCGGGCTCTCAGATTTCAATGTCTCCAAAAATCGCCTGAATGGGCAGATTCCAAGCACCCTGTCTAAATTCCCGGCGTCTTCTTTCGCCGGGAACGTCAATCTCTGCGGCCGCCCACTGCCGCCGTGCAAAGACAACTCCTCTCCCCCTGCCCCTGTCCCTGCCCCTGCCACATCCCATTCACCTTCCCACAAGAGCTCCAAGAAACTCTCAACCGCCGCCATCGCCGGAATTATAGCCGGCGCGGTGGCCGGCCTTCTACTCCTATTACTAATTATCTTCCTCTGTCTAAGAAAGAAAACTCAGCCCAAGGCCTCAAACATGACCGAGACGACCGCGATTGCAGCTCCGGTAAGACAGGGCGCGGAGGCAGGCACGTCGTCGTCAAAGGACGACCTGACCGGAGGGTCGGTCGGAGGTGAGAGAAACAAGCTGGTGTTCCTGGGCGCCGGCGCCGGCGGAGGGGGGTACAGTTTCGACCTGGAGCACTTGCTGAGGGCGTCGGCGGAGGTGCTGGGGAAAGGGAGCGTGGGGACGAGTTACAAGGCGGTGATGGAGGAGGGGACGACGGTGGTGGTGAAGCGGCTGAAGGATGTGGCGGCGGAGAAGGGGAAATTCGACGAGCAAATGCAAGTAATTGGGAAATTGGTGAACGAAAATGTGCTTCCGGTGAGGGCTTATTACTATTCCAGAGATGAAAAGCTTTTAGTCTCCGATTATATGCCCGCCGGCAGCTTGTCTGCTCTTCTTCACGGTATCTTTCTCATTCTCTAAACTCTGTTTTTTATTCCTAATTTTTTTATTCATTTAATTATTGTTAGACATATTTGCATTAAATAAAAATTTCTTTAAATAACACTTAAACTGTTTTATTCTCTAAATAACACTTAATAATGTCCAAAAGAAAGAATAATGTCAATTGATGGCGAATATTTACTTGAATAATGATTAATAGATAATGACTAAAATAACTACATTGAGAAAAAAACACATTTGATACTATTTAAGAAAAGGCATTATGTTTTAATGTTATTTAAGTAAATTCTCCTTATTGTCAACCCCTCCACCCAAGTCTCATCGTGGTGATTGATTGGTTTCTACCTTCAAACCACCCCGACCGATCACTTTCCCCTTTTAGCCCGTTCCTATCCCCACCATTGTAAACGTGTTAGGGTGTTAGAGGTTAGGAATCACGTAAGAATTGAATCGAGTACTTTAGGAACTTTAAACGAATCTAATTTCATACTTTGAAATCGTAAGTTACAATTTTCGATCGGTCGATAGGTAGTGTGGTATGTCTGTGATACGTGCAATAACTCCAGAGCGTGATTATACTTTATCACCGTTGTGAGGAGTTGAAACGGGGTGTTAATATCTTTGCACATTTTCCCGACCATCTGAGCTATGTCCCCGAGCTTAAATATGGAATGAGAGAAAATATTGTTTACCACTCCCTCCGTTCGAAATCACGTCGTACTCTAATCGTGTTTATTTGATTTACAAATTACTAATTTGTACTAAGTTTGAATCACAAATTAAGTTTGATGGTTAAGGTTTCTCAACAAGATAAATCTAATGTAATCTATTTTTATACTCGTAATAACATGCATTATAATTTTTATTTAATTGAGATCCAAACTCCTAGTTTGACCCAAAAAATTAAACTAGATGAATATGTTGAAATAAATGTATTATATTATTTTTAATAGTTTTTTTAGTTAGTGTATTAAATCTCAAAGTTACAATAGTAACAGCACAAGTGTTTTTACCACGAGCCTTAATCGGTTTTATACTCCGTATGAAAATGCATGAACCATCTCATATTAGAAAAGTGTTAAAAAGGCAGGTTTGTGAATTTTGTGAGCTGTTTGTTTGTGACTCTAGCATTACTCTTAGAAAATTAACTAAAAAGATTAATGTATATTATTATAACGGACATTATGAAGGATGCTAATGTACTTATTAAGAAAAGTCATGATTCCTAAAATATAAGTCACCTAAAATTTAACTTAGAATAAGCCCAAAAATCACATCACATCTGTATAAAAAATGTGACCCTACTTTGGGCATTGTGAGTTGTGAGTTGAAAGAGAGTACAAACACTTTTTCGAGTTTCGTCACAGGTACTCCATATGTTCCTCCATTATTATTGCTCTTATCTCTTTTCCCAGAAAAAAATAACATACTTCGCTATTTAAAAATTATAAAAAAATTTAAATGTTACTTTTTATAATTATTTGAAAAAATAAAATATTTTGTTATCCTATTTTGTAGAGATTTAGATGTAATTTTAAATATGTAAATTTTATTTTTTATTTCTATATCTGTCTTTAAATAAAATGAATTGAAAAAACATGATAGTTTGGATCGTTTTAGTAATTAATGTGACATTTTTTGGGGTGGAGGGAGTATATTATCACAGGTAGAATCTTTTGACATTGATAATTTTGATATTAAAATAACAAGAGATATTTATCGTACTTTGCTGGTAAAATTATTGATTTCTATTCTCTAATCTTCTTCCCCAAAACTCTCCTGTATCAAGCCCCCATGTTTCACCCCATTGATATGCCAAATAGGTGATCAATGGGGAAATAGTGGTGAGGGTGCATGGGATGCACGACAAGGAGAGTTTTGGAATAGTAAATGAGTAAAATCATCAATTTTATCAACAAAGCATCAAAATACACTGTGTTATTTTAATGTCAAAATTATCAATGTCAAAAGATCCATTATGATATTATTATTACTTTAATTTGTTCCTATTATCCTGAATTAATATCTCACATAGTCATCTTTTGTTTTATAATGAATTTGATACGAAGTAGCTAGTCATCTTTTGTTTTATAATGAATTTGATGAAGTTTTTTATTATACTCCGTACTTAATATTGATTTTTTAAATTTTGTAACATTATTTAAATAAATTGAATTAAAAATAAATTTAGTCAAATTTTGTTGAGATAATAATGTGAAGACAAGTTAGGGACAAATATGGTGAAATTCTTTTTTGCTCTATACTAACTCAAGTGTACGTACAATATTGGTTTAGATGGATTTTTAAATGAATAAATAAACAGCACTTTTGTGCATAAAAAAATGAAACACCTAACCAAACATGCGTAGGTTTAGTTTTAACAAATTTAGTGCAAATATTTCTTTATATAATGTATGGACTATGGAGTATGATTGTTTTTCAAAAATTTGAATAAAATAGTACTCGTATTAAAACAAATGTTTTTTTTCAATGTAGTAGCTAAAATTCTTTATTCCGTAAATAATACCTGAATAGTATCCAATGACGAGAATAATGTCCATTGGCAGTGAACATTGACTTTGAACAATGTTCAGTGGCAGTGGATATATATTTACTTGAACAATATTCAGTAGACATTGAACAGTAGTACTACATTGGAAAATTAAAGTAAAATTTGCACTAAATAGTATTAAAACATATGTCATTTCTCATTGTAATACTTAAACTTTTTTATTCTCTAAATAATATATCTGAAAATGACATATATTTTTTTCTGAAAATGACATATATTTTAATACTCCCTTCGTCCCTAAATATTTGCCACACTTATATTCTCGAGGTAAAATATCAAGTTTTTTCAATTCATTTTATTTACATATTGGTATAGAAATAAAAAATAAAATTTACATATCAAAAAACTACATGAAAAGTTCTTCGAAATAAGAGGTGTCAAGAATATTTTATTTTATCAAATAGCTAATGAAAACGTAGAAATAAACAAATGTTCCCGCGACTGCCGAAAAAGCAAATGTTGTAAATATTTTGGGACGGAGGGAGTACTATTTAATGCACATTTTACTTATAATTTTAATGTCATTATGTCAAACCTCATGTTTTGTTTTTTAGTGGTTTAATTTGTTGTGTGAAACAGGCTCTAAAAGTTGTGTAGTATGGGGATGTATGACTAACATTCAATTCTAAAAGTTATTAAGAGTTTAAGACACTCTTTTCAATTATCTCATACTTGGTCCGTCCCTGAGTGTTTGTCCACTTTTGACTTTTGGAACTGTTCATCTAAGCACTTTGACTTATCAAATTCTCTCAATGTGTAAGCCTAAAAATAGTCATGTGTGATCTTGTTTGATTCGTCTTAACATATAGATTATTAATATATAATTTTTATAATTTTTTAATATAAAAATTACAAGATAAAATGGATTAAAGAAGTGCATTGGATGGTGTGCAAAAATGAAAGTGGACAAACACTCAGGGACGGAGGGAGTACAAACTAATTTTTTTAAAATACGAGTATAAAAATTTTTCTTAACCTACAACCACAAGTTTGACTTTACGTTTACTTGAATTTGTTTCTTAATGCGGTATCAGAGTCTTATTATTTTTGAAGTCACACATTCAAATCTCACCGTCATTCAATTTTAAAAAAATAATATTCACGTGCAAGACTCGAACAAAAACAAATCTCGTGTGTATGTAAAAGAACTTTATGTTAGAATATAAAACATTTACTAGACCTACAAGTACATGCTTAAGTTTTTAATTAAGTTAGAATCTTGACAATTTTTGTGTTGTTTAAACTTAAAAACATTAATTACTAATAAACATTATATTCTCTTTGTGTGTGTGTACATTGAACATATATTGATGCATTGATTGTGTGACAAGTTTTGTTTAGAGGAAAAGCACAATGATTACTTAGGGCCATGATTTCCATACTAATGATGAGAGTAAAAGTAAAAGATTAGGGAGACATATTTTGTGCTTTTCTTTGTCTAAAGTTTTGGCCTTTTGCTTTTTTTTGCTGTCCTGCAAAATCCAGCTGTTACACTTTTTTTTTAAACTTTAAATGCAAGCAATCTCACCTTCCAATTACCTTTCTCTTCTTTTCCGGTTAAAAAAAAGGCAAAGCTAACCTTATTTGGACAAAGTAAATCCAATTGTTACACTTTTTTTAACACTTCAAGTCTTTTTTTTTGTCTCAATATAATTTTTTAATTGCTCAAATTGATGAACTCTTTATTTGAGCTCCAAGATCTTTCAATTTAAGACTCTTATGATTCTATTTTGGTACTCTCACACCACGGATGACAACGTCAGTGTTACCCCGACAATGATTGTCGTCTTTGGTGTCAATACCTTGGTGTCACCTTTGGAGTTGAAGTAGTATTGTGGTTGGATTTTGATCAAGAAAAATGCTTCTTTTGTAGGTAGTAGAGGGTCAGGACTTGCACCCCTTGTTTGGGAAAGCCGGGTCCGTATAGCGCTAAGCGCGGCGAGAGGCATTGCGTACTTACACGGGGAACGCGTCGTCCACGGCAATGTCAAGGCGTCCAACGTGCTCCTCAAGCAAGATAGCCTCGACGGCGTCCGGATATCCGACTACGCATTGAACTCTCTCTTTTCCACCGGGTCAACTCCGGCCAACCGGGCCTCGGGGTACCGCGCCCCCGAGGCGGTCGAAACCGGAAAAGTCACGGCCGAGTCTGACGTGTACAGCTTTGGGGTTCTGTTGCTGGAGCTACTCACGGGCAAATCTCCGTCCCATGCTTCACTGAGTGAAGAGGGCGTAGACTTGCCCCGGTGGGTCCAGAGTGTCGTCAGAGAGGAGTGGACCGCCGAGGTGTTCGATGTCGAGTTGATTAAGCAACAAAACGTGGAGCAAGAGATGGTCGAATTGCTCCAAATCGCAATGGCGTGCGTCCCCGTCGCGCCTGCGCAAAGACCGAAAATGTCTGAAGTCGTCCAGTCGATCGAGAAGATTCATAAGAGGGAGAGCGACCACGGGACCCACCCGTCGTCGGACGATCCCTCGAGAGGATCCGGCGGCGTTACGCCGTAGGATGATGGAGATGAATTAATGGGTGTATTGAAATTCAAACTTTGCTTTGATTTTTTATTTTTATTTTCATTTTTTTTAAATGAAAGTTGTGCAATGTATTGTAGCTGCACTGCATGCAGGGAAAAGATTATTAATTGTTTGAATGTTGTTTTGGGGGGATACGAATAGAACTGGTTGGGATATGGAAATGTTGCAAGTGAAATTTGTAATAAATAGGACTAAAACATAATGACTTTCCTAATGTAGGACTTAAACTTTTTTATTCCTCAAATAGGACTAATTAATGACCTAGTGAAAGGAATAATGTCCAGTAATGATGGACATTTAATTGAATAATGACTACTTGATAATGACCAAAGGTCCTACATTGGGAAATAAAAACATATGGTCCTATATTGGGAAAGTCATTATGTTTTAGTCCTATTTAGGTAAATTTCTCATGTTGCAATCTGCTCTTTTGTCACGTCATTCTTTTTGTTTGAATAATGTTTGATAACTGAAAATATATGCTTCTTGGCCTTTTGCATTTGTTCCTTTCTTTGATACTCATTCGTCCCCCAGTTTTTGTTCACTTTTGACTTTTGGAACTGTTCATCTAAGCACTTTGACTCATCAAATTCTCTCAATGTGTAAGTCTAAATATATTCATGTGTGATCTTGTTTGATTTGTCTTAACATATAGATTATTAATATATAATTTTTATAATTTTCTAATATACAAATTACAAGATAAAATGGATTCAAGAAGTGCATTGGATGGTGTGTAAAAATGGAAGTGGACAAATTACAAGATAAAATGGATTAATATTTTTATAATAGTATATTACTCCGTACTTTGTACTACATGGTATATATGTTCGATTCAGAATTTTCGATATGAGAAATTAGTTTTTACCGTTCTCAAATTTCTTACCAATTATTCAGTTGAGTATGGTTCTGTTTTTTTGCCTTGTTTTTTTAGTTTGATATTTCGGCGCGGTTCCGTAAGCCACTGTCCCGCTACGAAACTCCGTTCGTAAAATTGATGATTCTACTCCCCTGATAAGCCCCATGCTGAGTCCCGGCCCTAACTCATCCCTCACCTACGTCAATTGCACCTTGTAAGTATAATTGACTTAAAAGTCAAAACTTTTGACTTTAAAGTCAATTATACTTAGAAGTACAATTAACGTAGGTGGGGGATGAGTTGGGGTCGGAATTCGGTGCTCCGTAGGGGCAGTGGCTTCCGTGGCTCAAGATTCCAGTGGCCACGGAACCTAACTGTTGATATTTTATAAACAGTGCTCCGTAGGGGCAGTGGCTTCCGTGACTGCGGGATTCCAGTGGCCACGGAACCTAACTGTTGATATTTTTTTATTTGACATTTTCCAAAAAAAACGTAGAGATCAATTCCTCATTTGGTAGTTGGTACAACTCTGAACTTTAGGCGTTTGTGATTTTGGCCCCAATTGCTTCGATGGAAGCATGGAAACTATTTTGGCCCATATCGGCCTCACACGGCGGCTCGTTTCCCGCCAAATCACTGCAAAACGATGTTGTTTCTCAACCGGCAGGGCTCCTCCGCACGCGGCGGCCGCCGTCACCAAGAAGACATGCATAGATCTCCTGAAGGCCTGCAAATCCATGGCCCAGCTGAAGCAAATCCAGGCCTTGCTCTTCTCCCTCGGCATCCACCGGCACGTCGACACCCTCCACAAGCTCATGGCAGTCGCCGCCGACCCTCTCGTCGGGGAACTCGGCCACGCCGGGAGAATCTTCGATCGCATCGAGAACCCGACCCTATTCATCTACAATGTGATGATCAAGGCGCACGCAAAATCGGGTCAGTTCAGGGACGCCATTTTCTTGTTCGAAGAGCTCAGATGGCGTGGGATGTCTCCGGATGGTTTCACCTACCCCTTCGTCTTCAAGTCCATTTGTGGATTGAATGAACTTCCCGAAGGCCAAAGGATTCACGGGGTTGTGTTGAAGACCGGAGTTGGGCTTGATTGCTACGTGTCAAACTCAGTAATGGACATGTATGGCGAATTGGGTTCTGTGGAGTGTGCACAGAAAGTGTTCGACGAAATGCCAAACCGAGATTCAGTCTCCTGGAATGTTTCAATTGCCGGATACGTTAGATGCAGCAGGTTCCAAGAAGCCATTAATGTCTATAAGATGATGTTAAGAGAGGGAAGATTTATACCCGAAGAAGCCACAGTTGTTAGCACCTTAACTGCTTGTGCTGCACTCAAAAAATTGGATCTTGGAGAAGAAATTCATCAGTATGTTAACAAAGATCTTGGGCATACAATCAAGATTGATAATTCTTTACTGGAAATGTACTGTAAGTGTGGTCGTTTAAAGACAGCTAGACAAATATTTGATTCAATGCCGAAAAGAAATGTCATGTCCTGGACAAGCATGGTTTCAGGGTACGCCAGTTTTGGTCAGCTTGAAGAATCTAAGAATCTGTTTTTGAAGAGCCCAGAGAAGGATCTGGTTTTATGGACTGCTATGATCAATGGTTTTGTCCAGTTCAACCGTTTCGAAGAAGCCATTTCTCTTTTCCAGGAAATGCAGGAGCAGGGAATCAAGCCTGACAAGTACACACTGGTTTCTCTACTCAAAGGGTGTGCTCAGGCAGGAGCACTGGACCAAGGGGGGAAAATCCGTAATTACATGGTTCAAAACGGGATAAGAATCGACGCGGTCGTGGGGACCGCCCTCATGGAGATGTATGCGAAATGTGGGTCCCTCGACAAGTCTCTGGAAGTCTTTGACGAGTTAAAAGAGAGGGACCCGCATTCCTGGACATCCATCATCTGCGCCTTTGCGATGAACGGGCATACGAAGAAGGCTCTGGAACTGTTTTCGCAAATGGAACGTTCCGGAATCATCCCGGACGGCATCACCTTCATCGGCGTCCTCACGGCGTGCAGTCACGGTGGATTAGTAGAGGAAGGCCGCGGGTATTTCGACACAATGGTGAGGAAATATGGTGTGGAACCCAAGGTGGAACACTATGGTTGCTTGGTAGACCTTCTGGGGCGTGCAGGTAGGGTCGTAAAACGAATCAAATCGAATACTACAATATCTGAACTATACATGTTTAACTTTTTTGAATTCAAATTGAAAATCGAATATGAACCGAATATGAACTATATGTATACACTCAAATACTTTTGTATTTGTACTTGCATTCATTTAACATTGAGATGAAACTCGAATTTGAGTCCTTGTATTAGAATACGAATGAGGAATCGAGTTAAAATTATTCATTTCATTTACAACTTTACGTGCAGGGCTATTGAATGAAGCAGAGGAGATGATGCGCGGAATCAGGAAAGATGAAGATAGAGATGTTGTGGTTACAATCTATGGTTCCTTGCTCAGTGCTTGCAGAATCCACGGGGATGTCGAAATGGGTGAACGGGTTGTGAAGCTTGCGACCGCGGTTGATGAATCGAGCGAGTCGAGTACCCACACGCTGCTGGCGAACATGTATGCCTCTGCTGATAGATGGGAGGATGTGTGGAAGGTTAGAGACAATATGAAGGCTTTACAGGTTAGGAAATTGCCAGGTTGTAGTTCAGTTGAAATCCTAAGATGACACCTTAAATAGAAGAACATTACAGTTCCCACTAAAAGGAAAGGGTTAAGGGTTTATTTGGAGGCCAAAAGGTTTGGACTTTTTTGCCCTCACATGCCTACCCTTCAACTTACAAACGCTTCAATGCTATTGAAAACAAATGGTCACACTTCACTTTCTCATAGACATTCAGACATTGGATCCATATTTGTAGACATACATTAGTACGTGTTCAAGCTCTACAAGTTGGTCTCTAGTTCGATTCCCATCCACACTTTGCTCACTTGTTATTAAGAATTTTTTGCACCTCTAGTTGTTGGTTTATTCTCTTCTATATCGAAATAAACTTATAAATTTCATAATTTACTTACTCGTATTTTTTAGATAAAAATATATATGATTGATTTTATTTTATTTTTCGTAAATTAATTTTAATGAGACATTTTTGACCTTTTAATGCTTTATTCATCTAATTTCACAGTTAAAATTTTACGATTTTCGTAAGTATGTCAATAATTTTGTACCTCCTTTCTTATTAAACAGTTAATCAACAAATTTGTAATTGGTTTATTCTCTTTTATATAGAAATAAATATATAAATTTACACTTTACTTATTTTTTTCAAAAAATATAAAATTGATATTATTTCTCATTTTTCTAAATAAATTCTAATAATACATATTTCACTTTTAAATTTGGGGAAATTTTTTGTGAGGAAAAAATTTATTTTACTTATAACCCGACAAATGAATTCGTCTCATCTTTATATCTAATACGGAGTATTTGAGGCTTTTGTTGGTTTGTGTGGCCAAAATAGTTTTTTAAAAAATATCGATTATGTTATTGAGGAACATTGACAAAACACTTGGATTGTGTAATGTTATAAGATTAATCGTTGAAGGGAAAAAATGTTATCGGTGCAATAATGATTTTAGAAAATCGAGTTGGGGGAAAATGGGAAAATGTTTACATACTCCCAATGAATTTGGTAGCACTTGATGTAAGACTACCCTAATGTTCCAGACAAGACAATTCTCAATAGTCTTATATTTTGCTATGACTATTACTCATAACAAAAATCAAGGTCAAACATTATCTTTTCTTGGATTATTTTTAACCAAGTTGGCATTCACTCATGGCCAGCTTTATGTTTTTGTTTTACGAGTGAAGATAAAGATATGATTAAAAATATTGGTTCTAAAAATCAATGGAAACTCTTGTTACCACACCAAAAAATAAAAGCTGGCAAATTGGTCGATCAGGCCCGATTCGATTAAGTTCGAGTTTAGGTTGAGAACCACATGTAAATCACCAAATTTCATCGGATTCGGGTCGATCCAACGAATTATGACTTTTATTAAATTTCTAACGAGAGGTTAGAGTTCGGTTCAATTTTATATAAAAAATATGTGTCGAGTGTCTAACAAACATCTAAGAGCTTCCAAATACTCCTTAAGCTTTCATATTTAAATATTAATTACGGAACATTTATGTTTTTGGTATAATACTTTCATTTCTATATAGCATCAAAAATTTTTTTTTATATAAATATATAAATTACTCATATCGATTGTTATTGTTAATATAATGCCTTATTAGGATTAGTTATTACGGAGTAATGTTTATATTTTTATAATATAGTTTAAAATGTTTAATATAGTTAAGAAAAATAAATTTAATCGACTAATCAATTATTTGTATTTATATTTTTATGATTGTTTTTTTTATTGTTTTCATATCACATATACTCATATATATAAAGCAAAATACCTAAGAAAGTTCGGTTTATTCAATTCGATTCAATTTTCCAAAGTGAAAACCAAAACGGAAACCAAACAATAACGGTTTAATTCATTTTTTTTACATTCAACTTTGATTTTTCAGTTCGTTTTTTTCTAACTCGTTTCGGTTCGATTTGCGGTTTTCAATTTTCCCAACCCAGCCCTACACCAAGTGAGATTTTCTTATAGATCATATATGCTAGGGACACTCTCTCTCTCACTGTATCCATTACTGTTGAATATTTGTGAATATTTGTGAATGTCTGTGAAAATTAGGGTGAAAGGTGGAGTGAGAATTGATGAGTCCAACTTCCATTTATGATATATCAATCAAACCCAGGTGGATATGAAGAATGAAAGGGCGAGGAGAATCCGCCCGAGACCCATAAACTACATCTGTTGTCGAATTACTACTCGGACGATTCAGATTGATTTGGCAGTACTTCGCCAAATCAATCTGAACCGTTCATGTGACAACTCGAAGGGAGGAAATTGCCTCCATGGAAATTAAGTAGTTTCCATGGATCCGCTTTCCACTCTCAGAGTTGGCCTCGTACCGAACACCTCATGAGACAACACCAGAATTGCAGCATTAAAGCAGTCTAAAGAAACACACCCACACTAGGGGGGGGGGTCTTAGAATCCATGAACATCCAGAATGACTGTGCTTAGTTAGATGCAATTTTGGCAAATACAGTTAAGAATGAGACTGACTAGAGAGCCTAGTAGATAAGAACACAGAGAAAGTAACAAGACCAGAAAACAGGTAAGCGATCACCCAATCATTCCTTGGAAGACTTGTTGATGAGTGACTTGTGGATGTGAGGGATGACTCCACCGCCAGCTATAGTTCCTTTGATGAGGGTGTCTAGTTCTTCGTCGCCCCGAATTGCCAGCTGTAAGTGCCTTGGAGTGATACGCTTCACCTTCAAATCCTTGCTCGCGTTGCCTGCCAACTCCAACACTTCTGCTGTCAGATACTCCAGAATGGCTGCAGAGTATACTGCTGCTGTCGCTCCCACTCTTCCATTCGCCGTTGTTCTCTCTTTCAGCAACCGGTGAATGCGTCCAACGGGAAACTGTAACCTCAAAAACAGATTTTCCAAATAAATAAAATTAAAATATAAAAAAAAAACTTAACAAGTAATTCATACAAAGGCGATGATAGGTAGTTGTATTTGAGCTGTGGGTCTCTTGGAAGTAGGGGTACGGTGTGCATAAACTCACACCCCCTCCACCCTACTTTTGTAGATTTTACTGGGTTGTTGCTGGTGCAATGATAGGTTAAAATCAACTTTGGTTTATAATGCAAACATAAAAAATATATATTGGAGATCATATCAATTCATGAAAAGCTAACTACTCTTCAAAAGTATCATCGTAGCTAACTTGGCAAAAGCCAGCTACGAACCAAGCTTCCAGATTATTGCTTGCATCAGTTAATAATAAAACAGTTCATCTTCAAAGCTCAGAATTGTAGATATAGGGAGAAATGCATAGCCTGTCACCACGTATTACAAGAATTGTTTACCAGGGCAGAAGCTTAAAACTTCATTAACTACTTAATGACAATCATTATTGCAAGCGATGTTCTATCGCGATATGATATTATCAAATAATAACCAAATAAGGTTTATTACTGGTGAGTGGTGATACTTGCAGAACCATGATGAAAAATTGAAACAATGAATGACGTGTTAGTAAATGAGTTTCGCCTGCAGGTAAAGATTTCGGACTTAAAGGAGGTGCTAGTTCACCAAACATGCATGCTTTGAATCACTTTTTAAGTGTTTAAATTTTGAGGTGTTTTGAATCCCATTTGATTCATAAAAATATAACTTTGCATTATTATATAGTAATTCTTACAAATGAGAGTGTAAATATAACAGCCCAAGGAAAGTGGGTTATGCCTACTTGCTGGCTAGTTTGTTTTTTTTCAAGAAACAAAGTCTTCAAGAGAGAAAACGGCAAAAAGATAGAAGTTCTAGCAGGGCCTGACAGAGGCAATCAGGCAACCATGTCATCAACTTTCTCTTAGATCCTTCATATAATACATGGGTATAAGGATTCTTTTGTTTTATTGTATTTCACGATGTACTTAAGCAGTTTAGTTGTTTTAAGATAAATCCAACGAAGGAGGATTTTGCGCTATTCGCACTTGATTGCCTTCTGTGATTAATACATAAACAAAAATGTAGCCATGTGGGATTTTGTTAGATTTGTTTTGATATAAACTTTTGTAGCACTGGTTTTTATAATTTTTGCTAAAACATAATTGTGAATATTAATGATTTACTTAAGGCATTGGCAAATGTGAAAATTGTAATATTGCATTTATTTAAGAATCGATGAAGTATAATATGGGTAGAAAGATAATGTCTTTTAGATTTCTTTATCATTTTTCATCTTGTTTAACACTCCCTCCTTCCCATTATAAAGTTTCATAGTGGAAGTAACACGTTTATTAAGAAAGTGAAATTGTCTTGAAAACAAAAAGAATGTCAACCATGCAATTCTTCCCTTAAAAGAAAACTTAATTGTATGATGGGATCGTGGGGACACGGGGTAACTAAAAAAGAAAACGAGACTAGCGATTTTTATATTGGAACAGTGTTGTTATCTTTTCAACATTCCAATTATTAATAGAAAAAAACATTAACTTCTACACACATTTTATCTTTTAATATGGACACAAGGATAAGGTAATTTTTATTTACCACTAATTAAATTTATTTGGATGTTGAGCTCAAAAACAAGGTACAATGAACAAAGGGGAAGAATGCATCAAAATTCTAAATCATGTGTTATGTTGAAGTGGGGGTTCAACAGGATACATACACATAATACATTGTAAAGCTTAGAGTTTTGACAAGTGAACTCCAAAAATGCTCACAAAATGTAAATGGGGAAGATGAGCATGCAAGGATGGAAATGTTATAACCAATATAAGAGAGACAATAATGAATGAGGTAATAATAGGCGAAGTAGGAATAATCCGATAGAGAATAAGTTCTCGGAGATCTATTTGAAATGGTTTTACCCGAGGTTGTTTATCTCGTTCAATCGTACGTACCGCCAAAATCCGTACCGACATGTTTCTACTTTCTGGTACAGTGAAAGATCTGGTATCGTACCAAATTTTGATTATTATATTATACTCCCTCTGTCCATTTTTTATCTTCCCACTTTTCTTTTTCATCCGTCCACAAATTATCTTCTCATTTCCTTATTTGACAATTTTTTTGGACTAAATGTCTAATTTACCCTTTCACTTCTCAAGTTCTTTCTTCCGTCATTTCCTCTACCCATCTTTAACCTCTGCCATTTCTTCTTCTTCCCATCTAAGCCGACTTCTCCCTCTTCCCACCTACCCCCATCTTCTTAATCCTCCCACGACAATCTTATCTTAACCCGTTATTTGATCATCTGCCTCCTCCTCTCTCAAAGGATCTTGGTCTCAGATCTCCCCAACTCTAGATTTGATTTTGGATTGACCGTTGGTGTCGGTCTCGAGATTCTGCCCTAAACCCTCGAGTGCAGAGCCGAGAATTGAAAGTGCAGCAACGACAGCGGATCCCCTGGAAGTGTAGCGATGGCAAATATAGATGGTCAGCGGTGGCGGTGTCTGATTTTAGGTGGCCGATTCAGCACCATAGCGGTGAGGAACGGCAATTGAGACATGCAGATAATTAAAGGGAGTGCAGCGGTTGGAACCTCCAAGCACACCGAGAGCTGGCGGCGACGAATGAAACTAGATGACTGTGGCAGGCTGGCAGTCGCTAGACAAATTGACGATTAGATTTTGCAAAACGAGTGGACAGTGATGCCGGCTAGGCCAGGCACCGGATGAGGACCAATCATCGACGACAACGATTAGAAGCAGAGAGGGTGAGAGTTTTGATTCTTTTCCAGCTTCTTCTTTGATACACGAACATCGAGCAAGAGAGAGGGTGACTGGGTAACTATGGGTAGGGAAAGTGGGGAGGGACATTATTGGAAGTCAATGTAGATCTTATTGTCTCTATACATTCGTGCCCGGTCAAAGCAAGAAGATAAATTATGATCAGAGGGAGTATTAGATCATGATGTTTTCATTTAATTTTACATATTGTTATAATTTGTCTAAGTTTTTATGTTTTGAAAGAATTGATGTTGAATGATATATTAGCCCATCTTGTACCAAACACATCAACAACAACAACAACCCAGTTAAATCCCACAAGAGTAGGGTCTCGGGAGGGTGTGTGTACGCAGACCTTACCCCTACTCAAAAGTAGAGAGGTTGTTTCCAAAGAGACCCCCGACTCAACGTCGAAAGTTGCATTGCTTGAAAATTCATTATTTGTGTGAATAATCAGTTAGTCAAGCAATGCAACTTTCGACGTTGAGTTGGGGGTCTCTTTGGAAACAGCCTCTCTACTTTCGAGTAGGGGCAAGGTCTGCGTACACACACCCTCCCCAGACCCTACTACTCTTGTGGGATTTAACTGGGTTGTTGTTGTTGTTGTTGTTGTGTGAGTAATCAGGTGGCATTGACATTTGTACATTTTTGTTGTACACAATTATACTTACAATAGTTGTAAATTAAGAATTTTCAATGACATAAGATATATTTATAAAATTACCAATGAAACATTTACTCCGTATAATACATGCTTTTTATCCCAATACAAGATATCCAATACCAGCACGGTACGTATAATTTCTGATGTACTTGGCCAAGATTTACAATATTCTAGGTTCAAATTGCAATAAGAATTTTATGGGAACCGAATTAGTGTTAGATGTGTTTGTCTTGTTTCTTGTAATTGTTAGTTGATTTCCAATCTCTTGAGTGTTATTGGATTAAAAATAGCCCTTGAAGGATAATGCTTCATCTTAACTCATTACAACACTACTTGGATCTATCACATAAGTGATGGTCTCATGGGGGAGTACACCATGTAGAGCTTTGGTTCTGTATTTTCTTTGTCAGGTGAATAAGATCCTAAAAGTGAGGTGGATTGGCCACATTTAGCATTGTTTGAACAAAAAGGCACTAAAGCAGTATCATTCCTATCATGAATATTGTATTAACCTAGTCACACAAGACTAAATTAATAAATGTGGGGTGGATCTCTTTTTAACAATGGGACAAACAACGAGGGTCATGCTTAATGGTAATTGTTAATGCTACTTCAATCTTTAAAATCAATGCAACACTCTTTACAATGAATTCATGATAAAAAACAGAACCCAAAACCACTTTGTATACAATACAATCAGTCAATCACATGTTCCATAACAATTAACCATTCAGCCATTTCAGCACATTCAAAAATGTGCACTCCCTAAAAGAAAAATGAGCAATCAATGTAAGTCTAAGAAAACAAATATTCTTTGGAAACGTTAGTAGAATAAAGACTAAAAACAAAAACAAACTGAAAATATCATTTTCTTAGAAAATACTCCGTATTAGCCTTCATACAGAAAGCTACAGACAAGAAAGTGAGAAACCATGCTGCTTGAAATTCAGACGAAGCGAAAGCACATATAAATTCAAGGTCTTCCTTACTCTACAACATCCAAAATCCTTTTTTTCACATACCCAAAATGATAACATGCAGATGAGAAGAGACAAGCAGTCAAACACATAACCCAAAACCCAGTAACAGATCCCAACAAATCTCACATAGAAAATTAACACTACACTCCGATGGTAAAGTTCTATCGATTAAAATGAAACAATCAAACAAAAAAACTCAGGTCCTGAACCATTAAATCAGACGAAGACATTCAAGCAGATAGATGCATCGTAGATCAATGAAACCGCAAATTGAAGAGGAAAAACCGAAAGATCTAAAGAAACAAGTGAGACGGAGCCGAGAATTCGAAACCTGGAGACCGGCGCGAGATGAGCGAGAGGTGGGCTTCTTCTTGTCCTTATCTTTATCTTTGGCCGCGCTGGCCGAGGTTTTGCCCATGATCAAACCCTTGGCGCCTTTTCCCGACATCTTGGCCCGAAAATTGCTCCGATTTGAGAGATGAGAAGGGCGAGAAGAAGAAGCAGTCGAATAGCCGGAGATCGAGCCGGGGGAGAGAATGGCAACTCATCTATCCATAGATCTGTGTACTCTGTACTCATAGCGGCGCCGGAGTTATGCGGACAATTTTGCCCTTTCCTTTACTTCTAATTACGAAGTACTTTGTAATATTTCATGTTCTTATTAGAATAAATTTTGATTTGATACAAATGTAGTTACATTTAAATACGTTTCTCATCTCACATGATTTGATTTCAATAAGAATAAATGTTAGATAAAAAATAAATTAAGGAGAATATGACCTTAGTCTTTTTTAAAAAAATTATTGATTCTATTATAAATTTATAATGTAATATAGGAAAGTGTTGAGGGAACTTCACTCCGAATACATCTAGTATACACCAAGGTACAAATAGCACATACACTCAATGTGTGTGCATACACAAATATTTAATGTATGTGTATGCCTATTTATGTTTGGGTGTCTCAAGTGGGATACTCCGAGTATTATTAATTAGTATATGTTCATACTTTTTGAAATTTAGTAACACATAATGAGGGGGTGTATTCAATCTGAATTCTGTAGTATTTTTTGGATTTTAAAAGTCAGTGGGTATTCAATTCGGATTTTAAAAATTAAGTTAAAATCTTGATGTATTTAATTCAGATTTTAAAAAGTCTTTAAAAATCTGAATATATTCAATTCAGATTTTAAAATATCTTTCTAAATTTAATGGTATTCAAAAATTATTAGACTTTCAAAGATTTTTAGAAATTATGGATTTTGATGGATTTTGGGGTGTTAGGTATAAATTAAAATCCAAGTTCAAATCTCACAAAAAATGTAGAGATTTTACTGACTCCACAACTGGCCTTCATGGCCTTTCGTCTTCTACATCCTCTCCTTGGCTTTGTTCATGGTATTATTATTATTATTATTATTATTATTATTATTATTATTATTATTATTATTATTCTTCTTCTTCTTCTTCTTCTTCTTCTTCTTCTTCTTCTTTTTTTATGGACTTTTGGACAAAGCAATAACTTAGATCTGGATTGCAGAGGGAGGGGTGTTTCGCCGATTGACTATGACAGACCAGGCGCCGGTTGACTGTGACGGACCCGGCGCCGGTTGCTGTGTGTCTGCGGCTATCTTTGGGTGTTGACCGTGACAGACCAGGCGCCGGTTGACTGTGACGGACCTGGTGCCGGTTGCTGTGTGTCTGCGGCTATCTTTGGATGTTGACGGTGCTGCCAAGGAGGAGAGATGCGGTGTCGAATTGGCTGTGTGTATGTGGTCCGATGCGGCGTCGGTTGTTACTGCCTTCGCCAGTTCTCAAAGGTTGTTGGTTGTTGTTGCCACTTCGCAGGGGTTGACGCAGAGAGAAGATTGAGTGCTGGTCTGGAAGTAGTATTGGCCGCCGAGTGGGAATCGTAACTGACCTAAGGGATGACCTAAAGGAGTGTAGAATGGAGATCAAATTTTCCAAAGAAATCCATGGAGTCTATGAAATCAATAGAAAATTATGACAAACTCTACATGGAACAGCGTTAGCGTTTTGAAAAGGCTATCTACGTGCAGCGTTTAGCGTTTTCAAAGTAACCTGCACCGTTAAAATTTTATTCAAATCGCTAACGCTAATCTCTAACGCTATTCCCAAACAGGCCCTAAATACACCCCCTGAGTCAATTCCTCTACGTGTCTTGGGAGTTAAATTTGGATGAGCGTTCCCTAAGCATTGGTATTTTTTTAAACATTGTACGGAATACAAAAATATGTAATAAATTACTCCGTAAATCATAAAAATTACGTAGCATTTATATTATGCCGTATAATATTTGTTTTAAAAACTTTAATTTTAAATGATGTTTACTAATAAATTTAAAAAGAAGTTATACTTCTCGTGGGTGTAAATGAACGATCAACCAGGCCTCCCCTTGTCTTCGTGGAGTCGGTCGGTCGTGAGGTCAGCCCACCTCTCCCAAACAAATGGCGGCTTTCTCGAGAAGGTTTACGCCATGACCATACAATGACATATAGCCCTAGTAGCGGGCAGCCGTGTTAGCGAGTTACGAATCCAACATGCGCGTGATGACCAAGCGACAAGGTTTAGTCGTCATTTATACAAGGATAAAAAAGAAAACAAGAAAAAAAAAGATGTTAGGTCGTGGAGCTCGGCATGTAGACGCTGGCCACACCCTGGGTGGGCGGTGTTTCCAATCAGTATTGCGCGTCGACTCTACATCCGAGCCTAATAAATTACTCCCTCCGTCTTAAAATTTTACGAGATTTGGCCGACTTTATTTTTAATTCAATTTATTTGATTGTAGATGTAAAATTAAAAAATAAAATTTATATATTTAAAAACTACATCAAAAGTTTCACGAAACAAGAGGTGACAAGATTATATTATTTTATCAAATAACTAACAAAAATAGATAAAAAAGTGATTTAAGTTTGACCGTATAAATCGTAACTGGGAAGATAGTTTTATGACGGAGGGAGTATTTTGGAGTACTTCACAAATGCTAATTTCTAAAAATCATGGGTATCCTACTGAGGGGCTGTTTGTTTCAGCCTCTTAATGGTTCAGATGTCTGATTGGTTCAGCACTTAATGGTTCAGATTGTTTGTTTCAGCCTCTTAATGGTTCAGATGTCTGAATGGTTAAGAGAAGTATTATACAGAGTCTGAATGGTTAAGACCTTTTATCTGAATTGATCAGACATTTTGGTTCAGTGGTTCAACACTTAACACTTAATTTCCGGATTTTAGGTTTCCTCCCCCACAAGGAAAAGGAAGGGGTATGCTGTTAAAATCCAACCACAGTTATCCAACCGCAGAAACATCATCTTGGCCGGCCGAGTGACTTTCACCGGAGCTCTGGAATCAGCTATCGGAAAATGGCAGCGATCGATCTGGAGATGGTCCGACCCGATTCGGAGAGAGAGGAGAGCTGTTCTGCAAAGCAGATGAAGCAAAGCGGCGAAGGCCTGAGGCAATACTATATGCAGCACATCCACGATTGCCAGCTTCAAGTACGCCAAAAGTCCCACAATCTCAATCGCCTCGAAGCTCAGCGCAACGAGCTCAATTCTAAAGGTCAGATTTAAACCCCTAATTTTCAAAAAATTGTAACCCTAGACTTGTTGAATCTCTTATCGTGAGCCATGATTCAGCGTCATGTCGATACACCGATGAATAGCCTCAAAGGCGCGTTTAAAATTGTGATCTTTGTGTTCGTATGCACTTCTCCCCTTGAATTGTATGATGGGTATGGAGAAGTAAGCACGATTTTAGCCAGGCGTCGTGTAAATCTACACTACACTTACAATTAATTACATTATACTGTCTAACCAAGCAATACCATGAATTACAAACCAGGCCACAGCAGATTGTGCATTTGTAGATTTGGTTATTTGAAGTTTGAAATTTACACAAAATTTGTGGCCATTGTCTGGTAAAATTACCTGACACTTGACACTGCTATATGTGAGAA
Organism: Cuscuta campestris; assembly: GCA_900332095.2. NCBI lineage: Eukaryota > Viridiplantae > Streptophyta > Magnoliopsida > Solanales > Convolvulaceae > Cuscuta > Cuscuta campestris. Next base: position 75,270 of record OOIL02001845.1, on the reverse strand, counting down.
CTAATGTCATTTTTAAACTACATCAAGATGAACTATTTCACTATAGTGTTAGTGAATGAACACTAATTTTTGTAATCCTTATTGTGCTTTGTACTTCTAGATTTTGTTTTGACCAATGTTCATTGCTCATCCTGTTTTCTTTCGTTTAGTGAGAATGCTGAAGGAAGAATTACAGCTGCTTCAAGAACCTGGGTCTTATGTTGGTGAAGTTGTGAAAGTGATGGGGAAATCAAAAGTTTTAGTGAAAGTATGTTGTTTCTATTATTTGTTACCATCCTCTGTTTGAAACCGTTTTTTGTAAGCCCACACACATTTACCCATATCATCTGACTTTGTTGGTTTTTGTTTGCTGTTTAGGTCCATCCTGAAGGGAAATATGTGGTTGATATTGATAAAAGCATTGATATAACAAAGATTACTCCAACTACCAGAGTTGCTCTTCGCAATGATAGTTATGTTCTTCATTTAGTTTTACCAAGCAAAGTGGATCCTTTGGTCAACCTTATGAAGGTTGAGAAGGTTCCTGACTCTACGTATGATATGATTGGTGGCCTTGATCAGCAAATCAAAGAGATTAAGGAAGTCAGTATCTTTTTCATTTTTTATGTGTGTTAATTTTGTATGTTTAAACCTTCTCATCACCAGACAACACTGTTTGCTCTGTTTTAATTTTCACAATGGTTCTCTATTTTGTCAAAAAAAAAAACCAGGTCATTGAGCTCCCCATTAAACATCCTGAGTTGTTTGAGAGTCTTGGGATTGCTCAGCCAAAGGTGAGTGATATTCTTTCCTGGCTTGCCATTATATATGATCATTGTTGTGATGGTCAGCCTATAATTTTTTTTAATTATTAAAAAAACAGGGAGTGTTGCTATATGGGCCTCCAGGAACAGGAAAAACACTGTTGGCTAGAGCAGTTGCACATCATACTGATTGTACCTTCATTAGGGTTTCTGGTTCTGAACTAGTGCAGAAATATATCGGTGAAGGCTCTCGTATGGTGAGAGAACTTTTTGTTATGGCAAGGTTTGCTCTTTACTCTTAGCTCCTTTATGATACAGTTGGATATTGATCACTCAAACTCGGAACTGAGAAAGAAATTTGGAAGTTTCATTAAGATATAAGAAGCATGTTCCATGCATCAAGCAGTATTATAAAATGCAGAGTATTAATGACGTTTTCCTTCCAAGCTTGGATTTTGGGAATGTATTTTCTTTAGATTATATTTGGACCCCAGAAAATGCCAGGGAAAAAAATATGTCTAGGAAAGTCATTTTCTTGTGTTTGATTTGGCTTGGAAAAATGTGAAGGAAAATGAATATGTTTTTATTTTCTTAATACTTACTCCCTCCATCTCACAGAAAAAGGTTCACACTTCTACCTTTTCTTAAAAAAATGAATATGAAGCTCACAACAAATTCTTACCACCCACTTTTCACTTTTCTTTAACTTTGTTAAATCAAACAGGTAACTTCTTTACAAGGGATTATAATATAGTACGAAGTAATGAATATAGAAAATGAGTGTGGATAGATATCAAAAGTGCCCTGGCCTTTTCTGAGTTCCAAATGAACATTTACTCTTTGTTTACTTTGGGTTCAATTGTTCATTTATGAGAGGCTTTGTCACATGTGATGAAAAACTTGATGAATTTCTGCTTGTTAGTTTGTTGACTCACAAAGAAAAAGCATACATGAAATAAATTTTATAAAGCTTGTGAAACAATGCTAGATGTGCTTTGTTCTTGGCATTGAAAGAGAACATGGTATGGAACCTGTTGGTATTTCTTATTATGGGCTATCTGTTGTAATTATTTGAGTGCAGTACTACCTAACCTTTAATGGTTTGGAGGAGAAGTTTGTATGCATTTCTTCAGGCATCTCTCACAAATTAGCTGTTCTTTTGCTTTGCTTATCCTACCATCATTTAAACTAAGGCTCTTTTGTTGGATGACAGAGAGCACGCTCCATCTATTATATTTATGGACGAAATAGATAGCATCGGATCTGCTAGAATGGAATCAGGGAGTGGCAATGGTGACAGTGAGGTGCAGCGCACAATGTTGGAGCTTCTTAACCAGCTCGATGGATTTGAAGCATCAAACAAGATTAAGGCAAGTTTTAAGCACTCAGTTAAACATGAATATAAATCTCTTGAATTTTATGGTCTTTTGGGCTGTAACATCTGAAGTTATGCTCTTCAGGTATTGATGGCTACAAACCGTATAGATATTCTTGATCAAGCACTTCTCCGCCCAGGTAGAATTGATCGAAAAATTGAGTTTCCAAATCCGAATGAAGAGGTATGAGATTGTACAATTGCTTATCATTTAAAAATGATTCTCTTTTTACTTCTTAATTTCTTCAGATGTGGGGAGTTGGGGTTGGGGAATTGGAATAGTAGGCTTTATTTTTTATCAATTTTTTTTGCTTTAAAAGACTAAATGAATAGCATTGATTCTTCTTTTCTTGCTGGCTCATTAATTTTGATGTGACATCTCTAGTCTCGCTGGGATATCCTCAAGATTCATTCAAGGAAAATGAACTTGATGCGTGGCATCGACTTAAAGAAGATCGCAGAGAAAATGAATGGTGCTTCAGGAGCTGAACTTAAGGTGAGTTGCCTCAACTTTTGACCATAATTGGGCCATTTCTTTCCTATGGTGCACAAGGTCCCAGCTCTCTACTTTCTTGGTTTTTTTGAAACATAGGTATTATTAGCCTGTTTGGAAAGAGAGTAAATCTGATTGAAGGAGGCGAGCAGCGAGCTTGCTGAAATTTCGGCCTCTATGTACTACTTTTAATTATACAGACAAATCTTTACTTAAACTTAAAGAAATTAAGGGGCTAGAAGTGTCATATCATGTACATCAACCGCTTAAGAAAAAATACTTTTTGCACCATTTTAAGCTCTTTTTAGAGAATTTAGCAAGTTCTCAAATATACTCTGGATACTAGTTAGTGTTTGACAAAAAAAGATACGAAGAAAATATTAAGTTTAGTTAGACCTCACTTTTGTCCATTTTAGAAAAGAATACTTTTTTGCACCATTTTAAAGCACATTTTTTGTCCATTCAACATGTTTTCAAATGTACTCTGGGTGACAGTTAGCGTTTGGAAAACAATGATAAGAAGGAAAGATTAAGATGGTTACATAGTGTCTGTTTCGATTCAGATTCTTAAAAAAATGGAACATAGTAGCTGAAAATTTGAAACTTCTAGTTATCAATTCATTTCAGAATCACAACACAACCTTTGGCAGAAGTACTATTGTCAAGAGTTAAATCCGAAATTGCCAAACAGACCTTACTTGGATTCATTTCAAAATCACATCTCAGGAACAACCTTTGGCAAAATAACTTTTGTCAAGAGTCCAATCCAAAGTTTCCAAACACACCCTATCTCATAGTTCATGCCTTATTGATGATGATTTACTGAATTTGCAGTAATGGATTAAAATTGCATTGTATGCCTGCAGGCTGTGTGCACAGAAGCAGGGATGTTTGCTCTGAGGGAAAGGAGGGTCCACGTGACGCAAGAAGATTTTGAGATGGCTGTTGCCAAGGTGATGAAGAAAGACACGGAGAAAAACATGTCTCTGCGCAAGCTGTGGAAGTAATACGCCCCCCGAAATCCCTTCATCTTGTGATTTTCTGGTCAGTTTTATGGAGTTTGAAATTTCCTCTTTGGATTCTCAACAATATGACAGGCACCAACTCTGTGTTGTATTTGTGATTGCTTTTTCTCTCTTTAACTCATGTAAAAATTTTAATGAGCTTATGCAAGGATAAATTTGAGACATTCTCTTTTGCCATCTTTTTTTTTGGGGAACAATGTCTAAAAAGAGAAAGGATGAATCTTCTCTCTAAAAGTAAAAGATTTGTCCCTAATACGTGCAAGGGTTTCGTGTTATTTTTTTGCGTTATTATCTTTCATTATTGTTGTCAGGAATCGAATCATGGATAGTGGAGCATTTATTTGCATATGGATATGGTAGAACCAATGTAGTAGTCAATTGGAATACAACAATTATCGGGCTTTATTGGTTGTAATTACAAATCTCAAATACAAAAGTCAAACTGTGAACAAATATTACGGAGTATGAAACATATGCAGAGCACATAGAGACCCAAGGATTAATAACTTGGACAAGCTATGTTTAACATAAATGGTCTTACCTCAAATGTCCAGGGGGTTATTTTGGGATCAATACATAATTTTTTTGCATTATTAGATTGCAATTTTTTTCTCTCCTCTCGATAACTTTTCTTTGTTTACGCGATTTCATTAATTATTTGGTAAAATAAAATATTCATGTCACTTCTTATTTTGTAGAACTTTTGACGTAGTTTTTTAATATGTAATTTTTATATCTTATTAATATACCAATTTGTAAATAAAATAATTTCAAAAAGTAGAAAATTTTACTCCGTAACCCGCAATTTGTAATCAAATTGGGGACGGAGGGAGTATGTGTTTATACATATATAGGATATTCCGACCTATTGAAGTACAGAAAGTTAATACCCCACTATATGATCAACACACCATAGTTTAGGGAGAATTCAATTTTACTATACATCAAATCGTAATTGGCTTATCAACAAAGCACACCGTAGTTTGGTTATTTGACACAATATTTCTCCTTCCATCCTAATTTTAATCAAGTTCTTGGGTTGACGATGTTTGACTGAATTTATTTTTAATATAATTTATTTAGGAGTTAGATCACAGTTAAATAATAAAATTTATATATTAAGAAGCTATACATTACAAACTATTTAAAATAAAAGATGAAAAAAGTAAATACTAATAACTTTTGACCATGTAAATAATTAATACGTAATTTAATATGTACTAATACGTACGGAGTAATTTATACTAAGTACTAATAATTTTAAGCGCAATATTTTCTAAAGTGGTTTTCTAATACGGAGTACTTTTTAAGAACACATTTTTAAATTGTGTACATGTGACTAAAAAAATCTAATAAGTTCTTTTTATTTTTAAATATTTTCTAAAGTCAGCGATTTAAGTTTTTTTTGAGATGGGATCTCCTCCAAGTCGACTCGCCTCCGGCAGCTCCGATCCGCCTGCCGCGCTCTCTTCCTCGGATTCTCCCCCAGCCCTGCGCACGCTTGTTATCTGTGCATGAATATAAATCGTGTAATTGATCATTTTTCTCAAAGGTAGGACATTTTAGAACGTTCTATTGCAAAACGGACATGTCTTATTTAGGGAAAGTGATATGTTTAAATTTCATTTGCGTAAATTTCCCTTTTCATTTTTACTATACATCCAATCTTCATTGGCTTATCAACAAATCACACTATAGTTTGGTTATTTGACACAACAATATTAACAACAAACAAACCCCATAAAATTCCACAAAACATAGGGTTTATTTGGAGAATATGTGTGTGATTGTAGACCATATCCCCCTCAGAAATAGGGTTTAAGGGTTATTTGACACATGATGATGTTATATTGTCACTTGCAAAAACTAAATGATCATCATCTCTGATCAATACAATGTCATCTATTTCTGCTCCTGATTTGCTAAGAATCTTTGAAGGCAAGAAACCATACTTCTTGACCCCAATCTGTAGAAGCTCTTGGAAGGTCTCAGGCAGTAACACAACCTTTCCGGCGGCGTCTCCTTTCTCAGGGCAGCTCACCGTCACCCTCATGGCGGCATAACGCTTTCCGTCCGATGCGGTTTCCTTCACGGGGAAAAGGGTAGTTTGGTCATTGTTTTGTTGCTGGGCGGCGGACATTATGCCGAACAGCGAGTTGTGGAAGCTGTTTGTCCGGTGCCGCCTGGGGCGGGACTGCCACCGGGACGACCCGTCCCCCTGTTTGGCGGCATAGGCCGGGAGCATCGTGGGCTCGCTTTTGAACTTCCCGAGAAAGCGGGCCCCTTGCGGCCGGTCTCGGGAGGTTGCGGCGGCGGGACGGCGGTCCCCGGCTTCGTCCCGGGACTCGAAAAGCGCGATGATATCCTCGTGCCCTTGTTGCTCCGCCAGGTCTTGTGGGGTCCACCCGTACTCGTCCGGCTTCCGGGCGTCGGCCCCGCGGTCCAAGAGGTACCTGACAACCTCAACGTTGCCTTCGCAGACGGCGACGTGGAGGGCCGTCGTGGTGGGCCCGTTGGTTCGGGGGAGGGTTACGTCCCCGCCGCAACGGTCGATTTCTTTGAGGAGTTCGAGGTTGTTCTGCTCTGCTGCTAGACATGCATATTGGCCTACATCCCCCGAAGATATTTTTGCACCGTTGTCCAACAGCAGCCTAATGACCGGTTCATGTTTTCCCAAAATGGCCTCCCATAATGGTACACTCCCTCCAAAATCTGGGTTCATTCAAAACAATGGGAAGAAAATGGTTTCTGAAAATTAAGGTCAGGAAAATAAGTTCATTTTATGTTGACAGACAAGAAGAAATGTATGTACCTTTAAGGTTGGGATTTGCACCAAAGTCCAGAAGAAGAACCACACAGCTTTCCTGTCCTTTGGATGCTGCTATATGCTGATAATAATAATGTGTTAGAGTGTAAAAAATTTGAGCCTAAAACCACAAGTTCGGGCATTTGGTTTATTCGGTTTTTGAAAATAAGGCAAATAGTGAAAGAAAGCCAAAGAAAACGGACGAGACGAAGAAAAAGAGAGAAAGAAAACGCACGAGAGCAGTTCTGCCATTGTTGTCGGATTCGTTAGGGTCTAACCCCCTCTTCAACAAGTGATTCAACAGCAAATCGTCCCCTCTGAGGGTCGCGAAGCAAAGGGTGAGGGGCAGCTCCATTCTTCCCCTTGCTAACATGTTTTCTGTCTCTATCAGAATTCCTTCCATTATCGGATCGTTCATCTCCTTCAAGTGCTGCCCATTGACCAAAAAAGAAAAAACACAGCTCATATCACTTAAATTTTGCCAAAGGAAAGACTGTTTTGGCAACATCTAATTCACCCAAATAAGTCAAAAGATGGTTTATTCTACTCATATAAGCAGAAAAAATCCAAATAAGGACCTGAAGGAGATTGTTCATGATTATGGTTCCATCACCAACGTTGGCTTGAATGATGTTCAGAAACGTGGTTCGGTTCAACCGTAGAAGCTGACTCAAACGTTTGGTCCGTACTGTGAATGTCTGGGGCCTGTAACACAGAACCCCAATCTCACCGCACAGATCGCCCGCTTTTGCCTCCCCCACCACCTGCACTATCAATGTAATTGTTAGTTCCTCTTAGTTTCTAGTTTCCGAAAATTTCACTAACATTTTACCGCTTCAGTTTTTTTCCCTTAATATTAATATTTCACTAAAACCAATTGGCAATGGGAGGAGTGATTCATATTCTTATGGATTAGTCCTTTTTAGCCTAGTTTTTTTATGCGGATTATATGCTCGAGAGCTGCATTTACTACACAGAATGTTAGAAGCAGTGGGAGTTAAATGTTCCATTTTGATTTTGTCCATTTTGTTTCAAGCACATAATGGATTGAATCAACATGAAACATTAAACTTCCATCCATTACTTCTTACTTTCTGTAAGGTTTTGGGTAGTAAATGCAGCAATGCAGCTAAGGTCTAACAGAAAAAGCCTCTTTGTTTTTATAGGGGTAAGACATCTAGACTCCCAAACCCCAACAAGGTTGGGATTATACTAGGTTGTTGTTGTACAAAAGGAAAAACAAGATGAACATAACAAGACTTGCCTGTTCAGTTCCGTTTTTTAGAACCAATAGATCCTGCCAAATAAGTTCATAAGTTAGACAAATTTCAACAACAAACATATGTAGTACTAACTCTGTTTTACTACATTATTTGACGTTTTAGGATCAAATATCAGGCAGAATCAAGTTGACGCTGTAAACTTCTCTTGTGAACAACGCTCTTGTAAACATGTGGTTGTAGCTCAAAAAGGGTTTTAGAATAACATCATATTAAACATCGTGATTTTTTTAAGAAGCTCAAAAAAAGGTTTTATAATACGGGGTTTGTTGTTGATCAAGAAACTGGTTACTAATACAAATTTAAGTAATTAAGAAGCTTATTAAACATCCTAATTTTTTTAAAAGTGTGCCCTTAGAAATGCTCTCTTAATTTTTTTTAAACGAAAAAAAATGCAAAATACACGACAAATCATACAAAAAAATGGAAAGAGCATTTAAAATTTACCACAGCTCCAGTCACAAGAATATAGAAGTCAGTTGGAGCTTCATTTTGCAGAATGACATCCTCCTTGGGAGGAAAGAACTCCGGTTTCATCTCCGACACCTTGATAAAGTAGTGTACACAGAAAAGATATTAAAAAGATGATAAGTACGAACGTAAACCTCACATTAATCAAGCTTCATAAAACGGACAAAATAATCTCACAATCGTGACTTGATTAATTACCAGTTGGAAGACTAGGTCGTTTGACACTCCCCGGAAAAGATATGCCTTGTCAACCATGGAATAGAAGAGGAAATGTGATATGCTTGACCTGATGGCCTTAGGAAGGGAATCAAGAGTCTCTTGCTGCTGGATCCCCTCGGAGTCCGTTCTGAACTTCAAACACAAATGTGCAAGCATCTGTTCTTGAAGACGAACCGGCAAATGATTTCTTTGGGCAAAACTTGTGGCTGCTTGAATCGTGTCTCTCTGTCATTCAAGTTTTACATTCACTTAGTGTTGAGCATATAATAGTCCCATACGGAACACTTAGACTAAAAAAGACTGATATATAAGAATATGAGTTGCTCAGCAGCAACCCTTACCAAGAAACTAAAGCCTATAGGTTTTGTTTGAGTAAATGGGTTATATAAACGAGAGGGGTCGTCATAAAAAAAAATAAAACATTAACATAACTTTTTTATCATATAACATTCCAATAGATTTTTATTTTCTTTATTTGCCTTTGGGAACACCATTTGTATTATCATGACAGACTAAATCCCCCAAAACCTTCCAAAGCATCCACCCCCATTCAAAAGAACCATAAAGGTTAGTTTGCACAATTAACATAGTAGGTGATCATATGACATTTCATTTATTTCCTTTTTGCTACGCCCATCAAAAGCTTTATCTCAAACCGACCATAGGGGAATACTTAGGATGTTTTTGAAAACAAATGAAGTCTTGATGTTTGATCAGCTCCTATGGTAGTATTTCTTCAATTTCAAAGGAATCTCAAATATATACATTTATATTTGGACATAGAACTAGCCCTCCAAAACCCGACATCCAAAAAGACCCTAACGGCCCTTAACGAGTTAATATTCATCAATGATTACTCCCTCCATCCCTAAAAGAAGTTCTTGCTTAATTACTCCCTCCATCATTAAAATTGTATGGTGGAAGTTTATACACAGAGAAAGAATGTGAACCACTAATTTCTTTCCCTATATGGAATGAAAACTTCTTTTTGGGATAACTAAAAAGGAAAGTAGTAAATTCATTTAGGGACAAAGGGAGTATAAGATAAGATATGCTCACAAATCGTCTTGTCTTGCTGGTACCATGGACAACCAAATTAGTCATGTTCCCTATCAAGTAAGAAGTGAGTCCCAAGTTGAAAAGCATGTAGGCAATGTCAAAAATCATCTCCCGGGTATTAACAGCGTGCAGATCACCATACCCAACAGATGTGAGGGTTGTGATTGACCAATATACGGAAGTTACGTAGCGAACCCATAGACTCTTGTGATGGAAATCTTCCATAGATGCCCCTATCCATGTCGTTTTTGGGTCGCGATAATCAGCAGCCAGAAGATAAAAGAAACACCCAGCACAATGCACAGCAAATAGAGTGACCTGTAGGAAAAAGCAGGATCTTATCTAAAGACTTTAGATGTATAACATTGTGGTTTCAAAACAATGTGGTGATTGGGTTCCTGGGTAGCTGTTTGGTAATGCTTTATTTTAAAGACTTAATGAAAAAAATTAATGATTTGATTTGATTTTTTTTTGTATGAAATTATGGTTTTTTTTAAACATGATTGAAGGGGAGTGGTGATTTTTTTCCCATCAATTTACTCCTGCATTTAGTAGGTTTGGAGGGAAGTGGCACTAGATTATAATGAAACATGAATTAACTAAGAAGGGATCTATTTTCTTGTATGATAATAATACTAACTTATAGATTAGCCACACTAATTTCACCCCTTGCTATCAAAATGACAAAAAAAATACAATGCCTAGATAGAAGTAGAGTTTGCTTACACAAATAAGCTTTGCACAACGAACCCAAAAATAGTTGACATGTCTATCTTTCTCCAATCTGCATAAACAAATAAAAAAAGGTTGATTAGCTATGATGGACATAATCTCTTACAACACCAATGGACCCAGTAAAATCCCAACGCACATAGTCTGCGGGTGGGTGTACGCGCAAGGCTCAAGCAAATAGACCTCGCCTGCATGTGAAGGGACACATTAAAGTATAAAAAAATTCACGAGTCTTCAACCACAAGCTTGAGCTTTTAGTTGAGTTGGTTTCTTGACAGAAAAAAACTTGCCTGGCGAACCAAGCACCCACCCTGCGAAGACGCCAGAGGCGAAGCATATTGAACAAGCCATATGATAGAGGTTTCGGCATGATTTTCCTGGCAACCTCCGAAGGGATTGTGGATATGACATCAAATGCTAACCAAGTGCTCGCGTACTTCCAAGCAATCCGTTTTCGGTCATCAACAAGAAGGTATGTGGCCCTATCCAGGTAGGCTACAAAGAAGGTGAGAACGATGTCTATTGCAAAGAATCCATTCACAATGTTGTCAAGAATGGACAGTGGGCCTCCTGGTTTTCTGAGAAAACCGAACTCAAAAGGAGATGCCCAAGCAGTGTAGATTACCAGAATAACCAGAAAGGCTTCCCATATCCTGAAAATGTTCACATTTAGAGTGATGAGTTAGTTTATATTAAGGAAATGAAATCATATACTCCGTATTACATAGTTGTGAACCGCCATGATGCCATGACGACTAGGCGGCCCCCTAGGCGACAATTAGGCAACCTTAGTGTCGGCCCAATCATATATTGGGCCATGTGCAATTGAAAATGTTAGGGCCATGTATCTAATAGTGAAATTAGAATATAAGTCAAAAATAAAAAAATATGCTTCGTATATATTGAAACATGCCATCATAATAAAAATATTCATATAAACATTGACAAAAGTTTCATTTTAATAGAAACATTTGCGTAGCATATTTAGATGCAAAGTCATTAATCATTTTTTTTTTTGACGTTTCTTATAACCAGATAGGTATTTACAAGTCAACACCCCATGCATATTCAATTTTTTTAATATTATTTTTCACATGATTTATAACACAAACAAAAATAGAATTGGTCCTTCCCTGTCATATTTCAATATTTCATTAACCAAAATAAACATGAATTGGTTGAGTCCAAAAAAATTTAACCAAAATTTAACAATAAAAACCTTGTGGGTAAAACTTATTAGAGGTTTGACATGAGAGCAACTTAGCATTATTCAAAACTCTAGGAAGACATTGGGTGATACTAGGATGCTCCTGAATGTCCAAAGAAGCATCAAAACTGGATGAGCCAAACATGGAGTTCACTTGAACATTTCATCGAACATGTGGTGTCCCTTCCTAGGCTGTGTGAATATGCAAGTCACCGAGGCTTAAATGTGAACTGCTGTAATTTTTTAAGATTTTTTTGCCCAACTCTACTTATTATTTTTTTAAAATGGGGCCCCACATTTTTTGGGGCCTGAGCTATTGAACGGGAAAAACGGGCTTTGGGCGGCCTCTGGGCAACCTAGGCAACAACACATAAGAAATCAAGATTGGTATACCTTAGTAACACTGATACAAACATAAACATATACCCCGGAGTATGTTCTCTAAAGCTAATCGAAATTTCAAATACACATAGTTAAAAAAATACTATAAACACGCCATAATATGAAAAAAGAAGAATATGAAATATGAAATATGACTAAAAAACAGTATGTGACTTATTAGTGCAATCAAAATAGATTGCATACTTTTTGACCCCTAGGACTCCATCAGTGTTGGAATTATACTGGATATGTTGTTGTTATATATTGTTACGCATATATACAAATATGGATTTGTTAAAATGTTTGGTTTTTCTTAGTTAAGTTTCTGGTCAATTGTCACCGGAAAATCGTACCAACATTGGAGGGGAAAAGACCAAAAGTGACCGCCAATCCATAGCCATGCACCAAAATGTGAAAAAACGAGAGTAGATGACGCTTTTGTTCACAAACTTTCGTTGTTTAACTTATAGGCATGACTATAAATTTTTAGCAACTTTTGGTCCCTTTTGGTCACGTATCGGGCGAAAATCAATGGAAAATTGTAATGAAATCGCGCAAACAAGTGGTTGTAAGGGCCAAAAATCACAAGGGGTCCATAGTTGAGTGCACCAAAAGTAAAAAGTATTTCCTCCGTCCCATTTGATTCTTGACGGAACGGTTTATGATGTTTGACTGGTGTTATTTACAAATCATTTTGTTAACAACTCAATTACTTCATTGGACATTGTTAGGTAAGAACTTTTGCAAACAAAGTATCTTAACTTTTGTAGACCGCTGATAAAAAACATTGTTCACTCTAACCCCCACGGTTTTAAGTTTCAAATGTTAATCCCCAAGACTATTTGACATTAAGAAAAAAGTTCCAAGACTTCAAAAAAAGATTAAAAGTTCCAAGATTGTTTCTGCATTATAGCTTGGTAAAAAGTTAAAACCAATAATCCAGCCACAAAATTAGCAAAAAAAAAGGGTAAATATTACTATCAATAAAGAGAGAAGTAGGGTGAACAGATGTCAAAAGAAACAAATGGTTCCTTACATCATTGCTCTTAATCTTGAGGAAATGATTAAAAGTGGGCTAGAGACCCTTAACCTCTTTCAATAAGAGCTAAGGCTATGTTTGTATTGTTTATGGAGACTTGGGCCTAGTTTGGGTACAATATTTCCAGTTAGCATTTTGGATAGTTTTTTTAAAGTCTACTCTCATTAGATAACATTTTTAGAACGCTAAATCTAAACATTAAAATTGTTGTCAAACGGGTGCTTGGAAACAAAACTTATTTTAAAACGTACAAAATCCTGAGACTGGAACATATCGCTAGTATGCTGAAGTATGAACGTGGATAACTAAAGTTAAAAGTTCAAAAAGCAAATACCCTCAAATTTGGCACATTCTCCCTAAAGTCGTCATTTTTCAATGGACCGTTAATGTAGTCCTATCACTATTCCATACAATTTGACCGTTTCATTTTCCTTGTCGAATTTTTTATTAACAATATCATCTAAACTTTACGAGTATTAGCAAAAGTTATACGGGTAATAAAAAATATAATAACAAAATATTCTCAAAACAAATACTCTCATCGTACTAAACAAATCATTTTTTTAAAGCACTTGATAGTTACCAAAACATAAATTAAAAAATTAAAAAAATAAGCCATTATTATAAAGAGAAGAAAGGTTCAGGTGTGTAAAGATTTAAAAAACAAAATAAAGTAAAAAAAAAACCAATGATAGAGCAAAGGAAAAAGGGCTTACACATATTCCTCAATCAATCACACATTTTGTTTCTCCAAAATAATTTCATTTCCCATATTCTCAAATTCAATTCCGATATCAAAGTCTTTTTTGGTGTTTGGTAAAAAATCAAAATTTAGATGTGATATCTCTTAAATGAGAGAGTTTTTCATATATCTCGAATTTGGAGACATTAATCTCATGGTTTAAAAAATCTTTTTCGACTGTCGACTACTTCCACCACCGGCCACCATCTTTGCCGCCTAATCGCCGCCGACCACTCATGAGTCATGTCTATCACTAAAAATCATGATTTCAGTTTGCTGCAAACAGTTTATTTCACATTTTGAAACTTACATCATTTCTCCTTCTCGTAGATTTCATAACTCGTATCGTATTAAACCCAAAACTCAGTTATTCCCACTAAAAAATACACGTAAGACATATACTATCCCAATTGGAACACCTACGACGCCCAATTCGCGAAATTCATAATTCATACCCCTAACTCTCGGTAAACCTTCCCACCCATTCATGAATCATGACCCCTACCCACCTTGGAAAGTTTTTATTTTTAATACTTTTACTTGAAATTCGAAATATCAGATGGGGCAGTCGGCATGTGTTTCTCGACAAAATACTTATCGTGCAATATGTTGAAATCTATAGGCACGTTGTTTGAATGATCTGAGAAAAAGGTGTAAAACGAATTATTATTTGAAAAAGTTAGTTGAACTATTCAATAATTCAACCCACACCCACTCTTTATTTTTTACTCCGGGGTATCATAAAAAGCCCATACATTAAAATAAATGTTTTAACTTCTACTCCATATAAATTTAAGCCCTACGGGCTAAGTCCCAACTTATCTCGTTGAAAAATTAAAAATAAATATTTCTCTCATAATAGTAAAAAAGTATTAAAATACCAAAAAAAATCTAAACTTTTTAAGACCAAAATAGGAATACAATAAAAATGTGATGTAGGATTGTTGGTAGTGTGATGAAAGAGTGATCACGGTATAATATGTCAGTGTGATAATTCAATTGCCAGTGGAGCACCAGTGAACATCAACGATTGACGGTGATGGATGACTGTGTGACATTTGTAATGTGACAATATAATGAATGTGACATTATAAGAGTGAGAAATAAACCTAAATAGAAGTAAAATATACTGATAGGAGGGGGTGAGGGGCTAGGAGGGGTTTGGGAGAGGGGTTAGGAGGAAATTCGAGCATTTTGAAACTATTAGACTAAAAATTCTAAAATTATAATTCAATTTATCAATATCAATATCAAGTCTCCAGTCCATCATTGAGTGGTTTTATGTTTTCTAAGGGAGAGAATGCAGAATCATGTGGGCCGGGCGTCATTATGTCATTATTTAATCAACGGAACATAAAGACCATCCACCATTCTACTTCACCGCCCAAAAACAAAGAAGAAAACATCTCTAGATTCTCTCCACTTACAAAAGTCAAAAGTAATACTCATTCCAATCCTACATTTATTTTTAATGAAGTTCAAATAATGATAACTACATTTATTTTTAAATGATTTATTTAAATAATGATATAAATTACAGAGTACAAAATAAAACAAAAGATATATTACCAAAATACTTTAATAAATAATTAAAAAAATAAGTAAAGAAAGAAAAAAAGTGCGGATGAATAGCGTTTGTAACTTTTATTTTGGGAGAGAGTAATTTGCATTCCCGTCAAAACAATCTCTTAAAAATACTTTCCCCGTTCCAAATATGATTACAAATTGAAACTTACGACGTAAAATCTTCCATCTTTTCAAATTTTTTTATTTACAAATTGGTATATATCAATAAAAAAATAAAAATTACATATTAAAAAGTTACGTTAAAAATTCTACAAAATAAGAGGTGACAAGAATAATTTATTTTATCAAGTAATCAATGAAAAGACACAAATAAACAAAAGTTATCAAAAAGAGAGAAAAAAATTATAATCAAAATTGAGATAGAAGGAGTAATATGGACTACTCGTACTTCGTATTATAGAGTAGCAAAATTTATTAAAAATCTGGAGTAACTATTTTTCAAAGCAAATAGGGTAATGCTAAATTCAAACCTCATTTAGCTAAATCCACTCGTGTTGGTGCGTTAACAAAAATTAGCATTACATCAATACAAAATGTTGGTGCACACATGCGGTGCACACATGTTGGTGCACAAATGTTGGTGCACACATGCGGTGTACAAATAGGATACAAACTCTTGGGGTACAGATAGTTTTATCCTTTACTCATATATGCAACAAATTTTATGGAGCAAATGTGAGTTATGTACAAGTTAATACATTTTAAAATTCAGTTACCATTTTTTTTTTGGTTTTTTAGGAAAGTTGCCAGTTTTAAAATTTCAAATAAAATTAAGGTGAATAAAAAAAAGAACAAGGCCTATTTTTCCTATTTTTGTTTTTAACGGTTTTAGTTTTATCAACAAATAATTCACTTTTTATCCGTATAATCTTTATTTATGGTTTTTTAGACGTACCATGTGGATGTTTTCTCATTACTTTAGAAATTAGAGTTGACATTTTGAAAATAAAGTATTTAACAACCATATTTAGATTTAGCATTTATCATTTTATATACCGTATAACATGAAAAATCAAAACAAACAATTAGGGAGTAATAAAAAAAGGAGTGATCAATAATTATGACTCGGTCCAAACACCAGAGTGCGAAACACTTTTCAATTTTCTTCGGGCAGTAATTAACATCCTGCATGCGTAGTTCCTACTTCCTATCTACGTACATTAAAATTTTGTCCTCTTCAATTTATTTATATTACGTATACTTATTGAAATTGAAATTTGTTCAGATTATATTAAACCAGATTAGATCATTCACGATTTTGAATATGACTATATTCAGATCTGATTAGATCAGAACTTATTCTAATCATATCAGACCAGGTGAAGAGAATAATCCCTAAGTGCAAGCTTCAACTTATTCTTACTAGCTATTTACTCCCTATTCTTTATTCTTATTGGAATCAGAACAGATCAGACCAGAAATAGCTTTAAAAACAAGTGCAATCAAATCAAAACAGATCAAATCAGAATTTATTCTAATTAGATCAGGTGAAAAGAACAAACCATACATCACCTTTTTTCAAGTTTTTTTCTATTCACATAATTTTCTTTTAGGTGACTTAAAAAAATTATGTTGTGGATTTTAGAATTGGTGAAGTGTAAATTGACATGAACTGCATGAATCATATTACGGGTAATAAGGAATAGGACAAAAAAATCAAGATAGACCAAAATAGACTACGCCCTTTCGAATCTCGGCAAGTTTATCCGTTTTGGCACTACCCGATTTTTATTCTCTTTTTTTTTTTTATATTTAGAAATGGACGTCCGTTCACCAGATTTATCTCCGAGTATTTACCCCCTCACACACAAAACAATTCAAGAAAATGACACTTGAATGCAAAGATCGAATCTAGTGGACTGTGTGGACTCCAATTTTGAATTGACCCAAATTTTCTAATTTGAGAAACCTCATGGATGGTTATTACACTAATTATGCAATCAAGGACCTCAAGATTTGTATACCGCATGTACACCAAGTGTGTGTATTAAAGATATACACAAAACCTTGTTGTATGTGTGTGTATCAGTCATGAGCCTCGTTTGGCATCAGGGTTAGAGATTAGCGTTAGCGTTTTGAAAAGTATATCTAACGGTAGCTTTTAGAGTTAGCGTTTTCCGAATTAATCAACCCCGTTAATATTTTATCCAAAACGTTAACGCTAATTGAAAACGCTCTTTCCAAACAAGGCCATGATGTACAACTATCTATACATTGCATAGACAGTTATTGTTGTCTGTTTGTGTTTATCATATCTTAGTGTATTAGTGAAATAGAAATATTGATCTCCACGAGATTTATTGATTTCCATTTCAACCAAAGTTGCCAAATATGAATACGTGTTGTTGCAGCACCGCTTTTCGAGGGTATGGAGTTACTCCGAATTACTTACCAATGGCAACTTTTTCTATAGAATATATTCATTTCTTATTTTATTAGTTTATTTATTTGAAAAAAAAGGATGAACATCATCCCCGCTGTCATGCCCCGGATGGCGTCGTGATGGAGCGTAATGCCCAATGGTCAAGTCCGGATCGCGCCGCATAACACAAAATCTTACATATACACCATCTTACCACTATAAAAATAGATACATTGTTTTGGTTAGACGACTATTGATTTTTTTACTATTGATGCATTGAGTCTCGATGTCATACTATAACCTGGGCTCTAATTGGAGTACCTAAAGTGTTTCGTTCAAAAAATTGAAGATCCATATTCGTCCTAATCTTCCCGGTAAACCTACTCGACACGACCCGAACCCACCCCACCCCCTTTTGATTGCACTACAAAATATTTAGTTGACTTTAGAGTCAAAATTTGATTCAAAAGTCAACTAAATTTTGTAGGGTGCAAATGTGCAATTGAAGGGAGTGGAGTGTGGGTTCGTGTTGTTGGGCCGGTGTGAGACGGTTTATTGGAGAGTTAGGAAAGGTAAGAACTGTCAATTTTTCGAACAAGGAACCGTAAGCATCCCGGTCATCCCATGACATTGAGAATCAAAGTCATGGAAACCAAACGGTATTAACTAAACAAAGTAGAGGCAAAAAAATGAGCATTAAAAAATTTATGTGATTGACATTTAACATGGTTTTTACATTATATTTATTTTAACATTATTAGTAGTTGTCATTATAAAATATTAACCTCACCAAGCAAATTTTAATATAAAAATATTGAAAATATTACTTTGGTATATAGATTAGGGAGTATGTTTTGAGTCCTAATCAAATACCGATGAGTATCATTTCTATAGACTTCAATGTTTGATTTTGATTTTCTCCAAACTAAAATGTTCCCAATAATGACTCTTTTAATTCCATTAGCAATATATTCCGTTCATATTAAGTTGTATTTCTTATCTTAAAAAAAAGTTTATTTTCATTAATTCATTAGATATAGAATAGCTCTTGATACGTGTCTAGAAGACAAAGTGACAACCGCCTTTCTTCAACAACAAAAAAAGTGACCACCGCCGAATTAGTTGCGAAAATTTCGGATATGCAGACGTGTCCAAACAGGGACTACGGCGGTACAGGGGGGGGAAGGGAAGGGGAAGGGGCGGAGATGGAGAAGAGAGGATCGGAACCTGTAGCGGCGGTCGTAGGGGGAGACGATGAAGCGGCGGAGCTGGAGGCGGCGGCCGCTCGGAGCACCGAGAGAGGGGAGGATTCCGGTGGTGAGGCTGAATTGGCTGCCGTCGATCGACAGTTGCTCCATTTCCTCGGCGGCGCCGCATATCGATACTCCGAAAACGCCTCTTCTCCTCCGCCTTGTTACATCCGCCATTAATGTCGTCACTGTAAATTCAGAGCTCCTTTCTCTCTCTCTCTCTCTCTCTATGGATATCGCTTTTTCCTTTTTCTTTTTTTTTTGGCTCGCCAATTTTAATTTCACGGCTTTGAACGATTAACTTTTTATATGTCCACAGGTGTTCCGCGTTGGAATAAATAATACTGGTAGTAAACCTTTTTTTTTTACTTCGAATCAAGAAGTAACTCGGAATTTACTGCCCCTCACGGGTAGAGAGGTAAAATCTCGTGTAGCAAAAATCTCGTGCAGCCTACACAATGGGACGGCGATCGGTATTATTAGGCGAGTGGGTGTGGAGCCGGATACGCCATCTCGGGACCGTGACCGTGCCCGCCATCCCCTCCCATCCCATCCACAAGCTATTGCAAATTGCAATGATTTTCTTGATAATAAACGGCGTAAACCGCGTTTCAAGTTTAAATTTAAATTAAAAATCCGAGAATGAGCGAAACGACGTCGGAAGAGACTAAACAAAAACCCTCCAAAAACATATTCCTTCATCGTGTAACCATTGAGTTTTTGATCTGTGTGTGCTCTACTCTATCCTCCCTCTTCGACACCTGCAAAAACCTTGAATTTCTATAATGAGGACGAAGAATGCTTCTGTGTCTTACTCCAAGAATGGAAACGATGAGTGTCATGCGGAAGAGACGATGACAGAGCACAGCGGAAGCCCAAAGGCCACACAAGGAACATTCGAGGTCAGAAACTTGATTATGAATGAATTATTCTCTCTCCAAATAAACACTGGACAATGGTTTATGAATTCTTTGTCGGGTCGACTCCATCGATCGACTAAAATAAGTGTCGACCAACTAGTCGCACTAATTGCATGTCATTCCGTATGAAATTCATTGACATTATATGCAGTTATATAGGTTCCGGCGATAAAGATCAAGGTAAATTCAAAGGACTTTCCACATATGAAGCTGACTGTGAAGTCTTCACTGCAGGACTTCTAAAAATTGATGAAAGAAAAGTTATGCGATCATATGGAAATCGCAGAAGTGTTTAGGAGAGATTCTCCTTTTGGTCCTTTTCTTGATGTCCAACTTGTTCCCCCTCCAGCCATGTTATGGCAGTTGATGGTTAGGGAGGCTAATGTGGAGGAGAAAAAAGTTCTGAAATGTGGTTTGTAGTAAATGAAGTTCCCATTAGATACTCTCTAATGAAATTTTCCTTGATTACTGGACTCAAATGTTCAGAACTAGCATCGGGATACGAAGAGAAGTATGATAAGGATTCACTGCGTGTTTTCGTTGAAGAAAACTGGTCAAAGAGTGTGGTATGTTACACTTCTATTGTCGAGAGGTTCTCAAAATTGATCTTTCCTTTATAAAGCTTATAAAACAAGCATTATAAGTAGTCAAGATTCATTTCTTCTTTATGTGAAGAGTCAAGCTTCAATTGCCAGCTGTCCCAATCTTCAACCGCCAGCTATCCCAACTGTTTGCTCCACGTTTATAGGCTTTTAGTTAATTTTCTGTTAGTTAGTTTGTTGATTGCCTCGCCAGTATATAAGACTTGGTTGTTATACTTTTGTTTACTGCGCAAGATGAATGAATGAAAAGATCCTTCTTCTTCTTCTTTATTCTCTCTGTTTTTTAATTGAGTAGCTTCAACATGGTATCAGAGCCCTCCATTAATGGCGATCATGCTTCTGCAAACCTCTGAATCCATTATAGATTGATCAAGAGCTGCAACACCTCATTTCGTTGCTCGACATTGCATAACTCTTTGAAAATGGGAGATCAAAACTCGTCATCACGTGTTCAGATTGATATGCAAAGCGAATTGTATTTGCATCCTACTGAAACACCTAAATTCTCGCTTGCTTCTCAAAAATGGAATGGAGAGAACTTTTCTCAATGGAAATGATCAGCTGAAATTGGATTGAGTGCGCGAAACAAGCTAGGTTTTGTGGATGGAAGCTCGCAGACACCAGAGTCGACTTCTCCTTTATTCAATCAGTGGACTCGTTGCAACAATCTGGTAATCTCTTGGATTTTACACTCAGTTGAGCCTGCAATTGCTAACAGCATCTTGTATTATGAATCTGCGCATGAAATTTGGGAGGATCTTGCTGAGTGTTTCAGTCAATCTAAAGAAATGGTGACTTTGGTTCAAGGTTCAGATTCTGTTAGTGAATATTTCACTAAGTTGAAGAGTCTGTATGACAATTACCTGGCTATGGTGTCTTTACCTCATTGCAAATGTGATGGAGCTGGAAGCTATTCTAAATTACTTCAAGATCGACACCTGATGCAATTCTTAATGGGACTCAATGACAATTTTAAAACTGCTCGTGGGAACATTCTGATGATGAAGCCTCTCCCTAATTTGAACCAAGCCTACAAGTTGATCACACAAGAGGAAACACAGAGAGTTCTCACCAACACAATTCCTTTGGTGTCTGAATCAAGTGCTTTGGCTTCAATTCCTATTTCACCTGCCTATAACAAACCAGTTTTTGGAATCACTCCCAGTGGGAAAAAGTCCAAGTTCTTTTGCCAGAATTGCAAGGTTTATGGACATACTATTGAGAGATGTTTCAAAATCCATGGATATCCAAAACCTAACAAAGGACAGAGCTTTAATCAAGGAAAAAGAATTGCTGGAAATAGGGCTGTGCATCGGTCCAAAGCCGGACCGACCCGGACCGGGACCGGGACCGAATAAGGGCAAACTAATGGACCGGGGACCGGACCGATAAAGTGTAAGACCGGGTCCCGGTCCGAAAAAAATTGGACCGGTCCGAATAAGGACCGAATAAGGGAAGAATGGCAGTTTCTTTGGAATTTAATAAAATTGAGAAAAACAATATAATCCATTACTCCAATGCTCCAAACAACATACTTCAATATCCCAAAAAGTCCCATAATCAATAGTCAATACGAACAAACAACCACATTCAAATATCCAATCACAATTCATAGGTTTTAACTCAAAGCAAATTAGAATATGTAAGTTAAAATTTCACACCAACTCCAATAGATAACGCAAAAACCATAAATGTATATTGTCAAATATTTATAATATAATAATTCATGAAATCTTGATGTTGAACCAAAGTCCACACTCCCAAGAAGGCAAGACTTCCGAGTTCCAATATTCTTGAGCCCTTGAATATGCAAAAAAAATATATTTATATATTTTTAGCAATGAATTCATGCAATTTTATAAATAAATTTAACACAAAAAATTTCAAAGTAATATGGAATCAAGTTTAATCTTACCCGCTACCGCACATCAAAGCCTTAAAACATCAGCGGTATCCACAACACAATCATGAACACTCGAGTTTGCCATATCTAGTAAAACAAATATCCAAGTGATTTTGGTAAAAAGGATAGGTCATAACTCATAAGCTTAAGCCAAAGAAATGCATTTGAAAAATAAAAACAATATGCTAAAGTACTAATTGTAATTGTTACCTTTTTCAACTGATTTTAACTCATCGAGTGTTTCTTCCATGTCAATCTTCTTAGATGTCTTTAGCCAATCTTGAGAACATATCAAAGCTTGTACCATCTTTAAAAAAAAGTCAAAAAAAATATATAAATACAAGAGAAAGTTTAAGTAGTTAAGGTAAAGAGTTGACATTTGGAGTTAAAGATGTTCGGAATGCATCAAGATGACGTCCTCTTGTACTGAATGCAGACTCTGATGCTACGGTAGAAACAGGCACAACCAAAATATCACGTGTCATACGAGCAAGCACAGGATATCGAGGACCGTGGACACACCACCAACCTAACAAATCATCCCCCACTTCCGAATCTTCTTCAAGTCCCTCATTCAAATATTTTTGCAGCTCTGTTCCTCTTGCCCTTTGTGTCCCTTTCAACCTTTTCTGTAACTGTTGAGCATATGTTTGACCTGACATAGATGTAGCATTTTCCAATTCATTGAGAATCTCACTACTCTGCCCGCTTTGAGCTTGAGATGGCTTATAAAGTTGCCAATACTCATCAAATAGTGTCTCAACACTCCCCTTCACTTTTTCCATAATGCTATCACCACTTGTTGCCCCAAATAGGTCACACACACATATTTCTAAACCCTCCAACTTATATCTAGGATCAAAAATAGGATCAATATACACCAAGGTGTTCAACTTCTCTGGCCTCCCATAATATTTTTCAAATTTCAACTTCATACGGTTAGCCATTTCTTTGAAGTTTTTCACCATAACTTCATCTTCTTCACCCTCTACACCAATCTCTATATCTTGAACATCAATCACCTCATCAATATCTTCAAGATTTTGCAACATCTTATATATAGCCACAATCTCAAAAAAGAGCAAGCTAGATGTCACATAGGAAGTACCAGACAAATGTAAAGTAGCATTATAGAAAGCCTCCAAAAAAACCATCAAATGTTTAGCTTGAACCCAATCTTTAGCATTAGGAGGTCTATCTACTTTATCAACTTTATCCTTTGAGAAATCAATAACAAAGTAGGGATCAATCTTGGCATACTTCAAAAAAGCATTTTCATACTTCTGTGCAACATTGAGCATTTTATAAGTAGATTTCCATCTTGTGGGAGTATCTAAACATAAAGATGCTTTACACTCAATTTTTTCAGCAAGTGCACATTCATAAAATCTTGCCTCTCTACTTGGTGATTGTCTAATAAACTTTACCGCAGCTCGAATGCGACTCACTGACTTCCCCACTACTTTCAAACCATCCCACACCACCAAATTAAGAATATGGGCAACACATCTAACATGCAAAAAATCTCCATTTGAGAAGAGATGATCTTGAGTTCTTTTGAAATCTTCAACAAGAGCAGTACATGCAGTACTATTGCTCCCAGCATTATCAACAGTAATAGTATATAATTTATCCAATAAGCCCCAATCATCCAAACACATTGTAAGTGCAAGAACAATAGCATCACCTTTATGGCTAGAAATTGTACAAAAACTAATAATCCTTTTTTGCAATTTCCAATCATTATCAACAAAATGCGCAGTCACACACATATAATTTAACCTCTGTAGAGAAGTCCATGTATCAGTGGTCACACAAACTCTTTGGCATGCATTCACAAGATGTTCTTTCAATAAGACTCTTTCATTGACATACAATTGATAAACATCTCGTGCAATAGTCGTACGAGAAGGCACTTTAAGTCCGGGAGCTAAAACAGACAACATTAACTTAAACCCGTCCTTTTCAACATGTCGAAAAGGCAACTCATCAATCACAATGTGTTTTACTATGGCTAATCTAGCCTCATGAGGGTCTAAAATCTAACTTTTTAATTTTGCTTCTCCTTCATTATTTGAGTCTCTTTCCAAAACCAATTGCGTTTGAACTTCTTTGGATTTATTCTTAGGATTTTCAGGACACTTGGGGATGTGATTATTTAAATTTTTGGTGCCATTCTTATCAGAGTTAGCCTTATACACTTTACCACAATAATTGCACTCACCTACAACTCGTCTGTCATTCTCTTTAATTTCCTTGAAGTGCTTCCAACATCCGGATCTCGGTTGGAACTTTCTCACCACTTGTTTACTTGTTCTGCTAGGTTCAAATGTCATCTGCGCATCTTCATTTAAAGGTTCTGTCGCATTGTCCTAACTTGTCATTTGTATATCAGTGTCAATATTTTCTCCCGTGCTTGATAGATGTGGTCTTTTGGAATGAGAATTAGACATCTCTGTTAAACATAATAAATATAACCATTCATATAAATTTCAAAACTAAATAAGTAAAACAAATCAAAAAAATTGAAGAGAAATATTTTCAGAAAAGGCTTCAACGAGCATTAAAATTTATAACAAAAAAACTTATGTTTAAAGTCAAAGATTGAAAATTAAATATAGCTTTTGTTCCGTACGATTTTAATTATGTATATGAAGAACTTCAAGCATATATGAAGTATATATATGACATAGATGATTCAAAGCAAGAATCTGGACCAAGTGACTGGAAATCAGGACAAAATTGCAAATTAGTTAACCCTATGACATTTTAGCAAGAATCTACAAGTTGAGAATTAGGCAGAGTTGCGTACCTGCGGAGTGCAGACGGAGTGGACGACTGCTGAAAGCCCTGCGATTGCCGGAGAACCTGTTGCGCTGCGCCGCTGCGTGAGTGCGTCTGTACTGTGCGTGTCGGCCGTGTCCTTTGAGTTTTCTTCCGCAATCGGCAGTGGCTAGGGCTGTTTTCTTCGGTCGGCGACTGAGTGCGTCTCTGTGTGGCGATTTGGTTTTTCTTTGGCGATTGGATAAGTGGATGAGCTACTGGACTAATGGACTAAGTTGGATTATTTGGTATTGACATTAGTGGGTATATAAATTAAGCCCTAAAGCCCATAACTTAATGTTATAACCGGTCCACCGGTCGGTCCACCAGTCTCACCGGGTTTGGACCGGATCGGACCGGAACCCGGATAACAGAAGTTTATGGACCAGAGACCGGACTGAATTAGGACCGGTCCGGACCAGTCCGGTCCAGTTTTGGCCGGTCTTCGGGTCAGTCCGGGTTTGGACCGAATAATGCACAGCCCTAGCTGGAAATGTGTTTTCAGAAGAAGATAAGGAAATCAGTGGAGCTTCTACTGCTTCACACCACTCTGTTGATTTACCCATGTCCCTTACAAATTCTCAATATAGCCAGCTTATTGCTCTCTTGAACAAAGAGAACTTGCAAGACAATGATCATACTGGAGCTTCTGGTTTTCTATCTACTCATATGGCCTCAAGTACTCATATGACAGGTATAAGATGTTGTTTACTTTCTTCATACAATAATACTCAATGGATCATT
This sequence comes from Cuscuta campestris, assembly GCA_900332095.2. NCBI lineage: Eukaryota > Viridiplantae > Streptophyta > Magnoliopsida > Solanales > Convolvulaceae > Cuscuta > Cuscuta campestris. The sequence continues at coordinate 49,507 of OOIL02001845.1, read as the reverse complement.
GATAGTGGAGCCTCAGACCACATTACTCCACACTTAAACAACTTCACCACCTACAAACCTGTCTCTAAGCCTTGTTTAATTACTATACCAAATGGACAGAAAGTCAGTGTCCTACATAAAGGAACTGTAATTCTTGAGAATGGGATAGAATTGCTTGAAGTATTACATGTTCCAGATTTTCATTTCAATCTACTTTCTGTTCAGAAATTGGTATCTCAGTTATCTTGTTCTTTGATCTTCCATCATTCTCATTGCTTGATTCAGGATCATGTGAAGAAGAATACACTGCCGGTTGGTAAACAAAATGGTGGTTTATACTTTGTGCAACAGCATGGTCCCTCACCTTCACATGCTTCTTTTCCTTCTTCTATGTCTTGTATGTCTAAAAGTGAGTTGTGGCATTGTAGACTGGGTCATTTACCTAGCACTAGAATGAAGTATATTGATTCTATTTCATGTACTGAACGTCCATATTCTTCTATTTGTCATGTTTGTCCTAAAGCTCGTATGCATAAAATGCCCTTCATTCCAAGTTCAATAAAAACTACTTGTGTTTTCCAGCTTTTACATGTTGACATTTGGGGTCCTTACAGGACATCCACCTACAATGGTCATAGATTTTTTATTACCGTTGTAGATGACTTTTCAGATTGACTTGGATACAGCTCCTTTCTCATAAATCTAGTGCCTTTTCAGCCCTAACAGGATACATTGCTTTAATTGAAAAACAATTTAATGTTACTGTTAAGGTTATACGTTCAGACAATGGGCTAGAGTTTGGTGATTCTTCAGCACTATCCTTTTATCAATCCCATGGAATCATTCACCAAACCACCTGTGTAGACACTCCACAGCAAAATGGGGTTGTTGAAAGAAAACACAAGCACCTCCTTGAAACTGCTAGAGCCTTATCCTTTCAAGCACAACTTCCAACAAAATATTGGGGTGATTGTGTTCTTACTGCCTGTTACTTAATCAACAGGTTCCCTCTTTCCATTCTCAATAATAAAACCCCTTATGAAATTGTCTTCAAAACACCACCAACATATGAGCATCTTAGATCTTTTGGGTGTTTATGCTTTGTACTACCCTGGCATCTCATAGGACAAAATTTGATCCTAGAGCTGTCCCTTGTGTACTTCTTGGTTATCCTTTTCATAAGAAAGCATACAAACTCCTTAACCTAGAATCCAGACAGGTTTTCTACAGTAGAAATGTTCGATTCTATTAACACTACTACCCTTTTCACCATCTATCATCTCATTCACCCTCTTCAGTTCTTCCCAACTTACCTCCAGATTCACTTACCATTTTCTTCCCATCAAATGATGCCACCATCACTCCTTCTGTTACTAACCCTATTGGTTACACAGATTCCACATCTTCCTCTTCCATTCCAGACTTACCTCCATTTCCTGAAACTTCATCTGAAACCACTTCACCTTCATTACCCTCATCTACTCCCAGTCCTCCTCAGCCACGTGTTTCCACACGAATCAGAAAAGCTCCTTCTTACTTACAACAATACATCTGCCCCACTCTCAAACAGACCCATGCCACAACTTCTCATTGGTGTAACCTTGTTCAGTTAACCAGTCTCCCACAAGAACATCAAGCCTTCCTAACTCATCTTTGTTCCTATATTGAACCCACTTCTTATTCTGAGGCTTCCAATGATCCTATATGAATTGTTGCTATGAACAATGAAATAACAGCTTTGCAGGTCAATGACACTTGGGATCTTGTAGATCTCCCACCTGGAAAGAAAGCCATCTCCAGCAAGTGGGTTTATAAGGTAAAGCTCAAAGCTGATGGTAGTTTGGAAAGATTCAAAGCAAGACTTGTTATTCAAGGAAACCATTAATGCTATGGAATTGACTTCACTGAAACTTTCTCTCCAGTTGTAAATATGTCTACCATTAGATGCATTGTTGCTTTGGCAGCTTCTAGACATTGGGAACTCTCTCAACTTGACATAAACAATGCATTCCTGCATGGCGACCTAAAGGATGAAGTATATATGAAGGTCCCTTTGGGTTTTCCCAATCCTTCTGGCAAGGTATGTTGCCTGAAGAAATCTCTTTATGGTCTTCGCCAAGCTAGTAGACAGTGGTTCAGCAAACTATCTACTGCTTTCTATTCTCAAGGATATGTTCAATCTAAATCTGATCCCAGGTTATTCATCAAGTACACTAGTGATCATATCACTCTTGCTGCTGTTTATGTTGACGATATACTTCTTACTGGGTCTGATCCCATTGCCATTGCCTCTATCAAAAAATTTCTTGATGACAGTTTCACAATTAAGGATCTTGGTCTTGCTCATTATTTCCTAGGCTTTGAGCTAACCTACACCTCAGCAGGCATTGTTCTCTCCCAAAAGAAGTTCACACAGGACCTCCTTGCTGAATATCAGTGCTTACATGACAAGTCTCTAAAAACTCCCCTTCCTCTAAATGCTAAATTTCAACATGGTACTTCTGCTCCATGTGCTGATCCACATGCATATAGAAGCTTGATAGGGAAGCTCAATTTTCTAACACACACACGTCCTGATATCTCCTACTCTGTTCAACTCTTAAGTCAGTTTATGCAAACTCCTGAGGATTCCCACATGAAAGGTGCTCTTCATTTACTACATTATCTCCTTGGTACAAAAGATCAAGGGATTCTAATGAGAGGATCTGATCAACTCTCCTTGCATGCTTTCTCTGACTGGGCTTCATGTCCTTTCTCACGACGTTCAGTCACTGGTTACATCATTTTACTTGGAGGTTCCCCCATTTCTTGGAAATCCAAGAAACAAAGCACTATTTCCAGGTCCTCGTTGGAAGCTGAATACAGAGCCATGTCCTAGGCAGCTTCAGAAATCACATGGTTGGTGTGTTTGCTGGAAGAACTTCACGTCTCAAATTTGAAGCCAGTTACTCTTCATTGTGACAACCAATTAGCTTTGCATATTGCTAGGAATCCAGTTTTCCATGAGAGGACAAAGCACATCGACATTGATTGCCATTTTACAAGAGAGAAAGTCATTGAAGGTCTTATTAATCTCTCATATCTTCCTACAACCAATCAACTGGCAGATGTCCTTACCAAGATCATTCCTGCTGATCAGTTCCACAAGCTTTTGTCCAAGCTGGGGATGGTTTCTCCACCACCCAGCTTGAGGGGGGGGGGGGTGTGAAGAGTCAAGCTTCAATTGCCAGCTGTCCCAATCTTCAACCGCCAGCTGTCCTAACTGTTTGCTCCACTTTTAAAGGCTTTTAGTTAATTTTCTGTTAGTTAGTTTGTTGATTGCCTCGCCAGTATATAAGACTTGGTTGTTATACTTTTGTTTACTGCGCAAGATGAATGAATGAAAAGATCCTTCTTCTTCTTCTTTATTCTCTCTGTTCTTCAATTGAGTAGCTTCAACACTTTACAAGCCTTCTGGGTGACTTTCTCTAAAAAAATGCCAACGCTTCAGGGTCTGCTAATCCATTCTTTATGATCTTTTGATACTCCCTGATAGAAGATCTAACTGTTAACTTCATTGCTAGAAAAAGGTGCACAACGGATCCTGAGAAATCCATTATGAGCTGTTTACCTAATTGAGAAATCCATTATGAGTCTTTTACCTAATTGAGAGCCTGAAAGAACAACGGAAATAGTTCATTAAAATAAAAATATTACGGAGTACATATTATTATTCGGTGGCAATATTAATATTCCACCGCACGTCCATTTTCACCAAAAACTTTGATAGTATAATCAAAGTCCGTTATATAATGAAAATAAAGAAAATGAATCTCCTCCACATTATGGGCCTCAACTATTATAGCCCAGCCCTCCCGAAAAAAGAGGTTTCCTTGCTCACATACATGAATTTTCACTTCAAAAGGGTGTGAGGAAAGTACGGAAAAAATCCTGATGACATCGCCATCAGCGTACTCTGGACCATCGACAATCATATTAACGTAATGTGGGATCCTCTGAATCATTAAAAGATTGAGTGAATTAGACATAACATAATTTAAAAGCAAGTAAAAGAAACACAAGAAAATGAATGGAATCACAAACCAATCTTTACCTGAAACCGAGATCTTTGGAGAGGATAACACAAAAACTCGTCCTTCTGCAGATCTTTACAAATGGATGAGAATAAACCTTGTTACGGATGAAACCCTAGCAGGTGATTCTCAAATTTATAGTATCGAGCCCATAAATGAAACGATGGCGTCGACGGATAAACTTAGGCGTCGTTTCCTAATTACTATTTTTACTCCTTGTGTAATTCAATTTTTTAATTGGCACACTTCCCAATACGCCAGAAAATTGAGAAAAGTTTGAATCGACGCATCGTTTCCTAATTAAGTATTTTACTCGTTTTGTAATTTAAAAAATACTAACGGATACCAAATATAAAATTAGTATTTGTTTAAAAAAATACTAACCGATACCAAATATAAAACGACGCCGTCAAGTATGGAAACAATGCTTATTAATATGTCGACATTTAATAATATGTCGACATTATAATAGGTCGACATATAATAGGTCGACATAATTAATAATTCACAAGCATTAACTACAAATCTGCACAATTCCCAAAACGTTGACTGAAAGATCAACGTTTCTTCCGCCTATATAAAAAATATCGACATTATAATATAAAACGACGCCGAAAACGTTGCTTAATAATAGGTTGACCACATATGTTGACATTATAATAGGTCGACATATTTAAAAAATTACATGCAGCATTAACCTTTTAATTATGTTCAAGGACCATTATCAAAATTAAAAATATTTTAAGGGTGTTTTGAAAAAAAATATTTTACAGTGATCAAATATTTTACAGTGACTAAAAGCATATTTAACTTTAATAATAATAACAACAACAACAACAACAACAACAACAATAATAATAATAATAATAATAATTTAATAAGTTATATGTTTACTATTTCTTTCCTTATTCACATGCAGCATTAACTTCAAATTCGCACATTTCCCAAACTTTGACCAAGTTCACGGGATGTTAATGCTGGCTGAGAGTGAAGCGTTTCTTATGCTTATATATTCGGAAACATTAAAACCAAAATACACCCGCATCTCAAACAATTTTCGATATGGAAAACAATGCCCCGCAAATGATGTCCCCAAAAATATTGAGAAAAAAATTCAGTTATGGAATGAGATAGTGAAGGATCTGGAGAAAAGCTCGGGGTACCGGAGACCGAAGAAAAAGAACTCCAAAACGGGTCTCAAAATTGGATGGAAATCATGCAGAATTTGGAAGAGAGGGTGGAAGCTTTGGTAAAAATCCTAGGATTATCAATGAGCGACCTTGATGATGGAGCTTCCACTGATATGAGTGATGAAGAGTGATGATGAATGGGTTGAATTAAGATCAAAATAAATTCTCCCCTTTGTAAACTTTTAAAACTTTTTTTAAATTATTGTATCAATTATTGTAATGTTTTATTATTAAGTGATGAAATTTAACATTCGACACGAGTCGTGTTGTATCAAATTGTTTAACAATTGACGGGAGTATCTAAGAGCAACCTTGAATCCAATAAACTAAAGATGATCATATAAATGAATTAAAGAAACACAACAGAAATTAACTTCGTTGTACATTGTTTAACATTCGGCAGGAATATGAAAACCACAAAAGCACAAATGGAACTCGTTATGTGTGTCCATCACAAAACGTATAGACTTCTGGTCACCGTAGTGTGAAATGCATTCTTAGACTCGCCACTTGAGCTCAAAGCCTCTGCCATGTCAGGTCTGTACTAGTTGATCCTTCTCCTCGTGTCGGTTAATAAACCAGGAGTCAACCCAGGGTGCTTATAATACAGATGGACTGCAATAACATAATCCAACACTGATCTTCGTAGTGAGAAGCACATTCTTGGACTCACCAAGGTACGTTGTCAAGAAACAAGTTTAAAAAATTTAAAAAAATAAAGAAATAAATTCCGGGTGTTTCAGTTTTTATCCAGACCAGACTGGGAAAAAATGCGTCCGGATCAATACCTAGCAAATTGGATTTCTTAGGGGTGGGCAAACGGGTCAAGGAACCAGGAGTCAGAACCGAACCGACAAGTTCGGTCCAAGTTAGAGGCGGGTCCTCTTTTCAAATATTTATAAAGAGCCGGGTGAGTCCGGTCTTTATAGCTTTTAGGGTCGGTCCGATTCTCTATTTTGAAATTGTCCAGGATCCGGACTGGACTGCTTTTTAATATTTCGTATTATTATTATTACACCGAGAACAACGCCCTTACGAATTACGCCCTTACCCCTCTTTGTCATTGTTTTGTCTTCATTTAGGCCTCTTTTTTGTGTTGGATGACTAAAAATTGGCAATGAGAGTAGTACATTGTTGTGGACTAATGGTGAATGACCATGTGTGTGTTATTAATTTATTATCACTTTATTTTTTTAATATTAGTATAAAGATAGGTTCGAGACTGTTGACCCGTGGAATTGGTCCGTTTCAAACAAGCCGGGTTAGGTCCAGTTTCAGTTTTAAAATTTTGAAAACTCATTCCGATCCGGACCATTTTAATAAAAACAAGCCGAGTCCTATCCAGTTTATACAAATCTTGGCTCAGATTGGCCCGTGCTCACCCACTAGGATTTCTGATCCCAATTCCAATTTTTCAATTTTTTTGAATTGAGATTGGGTCGGTCTGGTTGTAGTAGTAGTACATGAACCGCGTACAACCCTAGCTTAAACTTACTAGAAAGATCATCATAAACACAGTCGCGTGGATTTAAAGCCACTCTCCCTCTTATAAACCCTCCCTTCCGCCGCTCTGTTCCTCCTCTTTCTTCCCATCGACGCTCCAAATCCAATCTGCTCTCCGGTTTCTCGATCGACGAACATGGTAAGGCTACTCCGTCCCCTTCTATTGATTTATTGTGTTCCTTTTGTCTATTTCGTTCCTGTTTTTCTTTTCCTCTGTTCCGAACAGTGGTCGTCTGCGTGCAGTTTTTTATATTCCGATCTGCTTTTAGTTATCGTTCGTATTTATGATCTTTTACCCATCGCTTTATGAATATTTGCAATTGGTTCTGCCCATTCGCTGCAGCTTAATTGATCTCCTGTATTCTGCGACGCTTGATCCGATTTACATGTCTAAGATCTAGATACTCTTTGTATGGTGCAAATTACCGAATGTATTTGTGACTTTTTGATCCGATCTCTCTCGGAAATCTGAAGAGAAACTGATCATTTCAAATTGTGTTGGTAGGAAGTGTAGTTTTAACTTATCTGGGTTCATCACTTGTGTATGAATAAAGTCCTCCGTGACCCGTGGATTGTAGTAAACGAGCTTTATATTTTTTTCTCGTAGGCTCTCCCTAATCAGCAAACTGTGGACTACCCAAGCTTCAAGCTTGTCATTGTTGGTGATGGAGGGACTGGTATGTGTAATTTGTGGATGAGATTTTTTGTTGTTTTCTTTCCCTGTTTGGCTTTTTGTTGTGGCTCAACTTGTACAACATCTAATTGTGGCAGGAAAAACCACTTTCGTGAAGAGGCATCTTTCTGGTGAATTTGAAAAGAAATATGAACGTAAGGAACTTGTTTTAGATATTACTCAATCTCATAGTTAGATTTTTGTTTGCTTTCATCAACCTCCCCTGTCCCATAAAACTCCCAATTGGATAATTGTTAAAAAGGGTTATTTGAAAAAAAATTAATTATTTATAAAAAGGAGTCTTCTTGGAATAAAAAAATTAATTTTCATTATATATTACTCACTGTGTTCGGGAATGCATTGCTCACACTATTCACATACCCAAATTTTATTCATTGGCTTATTTCTATTAACTCATTTCATAAAATTAAATAATCAGAACACCTCTTGTTTTTGTGTACTTTTATGTAGTTTTCTAATAAATGAATTTCAATTTTAAATTTTACACCTACAATCAAATAAATTAAATTCAAAATAAATTTGGCCTAGTCTTGTAAACCCGAATGGATTCAAAATAAATTTGGCCTAGTCTTGTAAACCCGAATGGGCAGTTCATTTCGGGATAGAGGGAGCATGTTTTGAATTTTTTATAAAAAGATAAATATTAAAATCTCAGTTACACTTACAAATACGATAAGAAGTTATAACCTTGTAAAAAATTAACAGCTACCATTGGTGTTGAGGTTCATCCATTGGACTTCCATACATCCCATGGCAATATTCGTTTCTACTGCTGGGACACAGCTGGACAAGAGAAGTTTGGAGGACTCCGTGATGGTTACTAGTAAGTTTTATATTTTAAATGCATTCTTTAAAGATTCTTCTTAATACACCTTGGTTTCACATTTCACTCATCAATTTATGCCTAGAAGAATGACATTCCTTGACCTTTATTTCATGTAGTTCTTAATGTTAGCTATATAGTGCTATTTGAAATTATATTTTTATCATTTGGTTTGATGCCATATTCTGATTTTTTGGTTGTATAGTAGAGTTTAAAAAGTACAAGTATGAACTTTTAAGAGCAAGTTTTTTGGTCTTTAACATTCCTTCCATCTTTCCATTTTTGCAGTATTCATGGGCAATGTGCAATTATTATGTTCGATGTTACTGCACGGCTGACTTACAAGAATGTTCCTACATGGCACCGTGATCTCTGCAGGTTTAGTTTAGTGCCATCTTATAAAAATGCTTTTGTAGTGTCATAAACAACCAACTCAATTAGCTATGGGTATCAGAACATAATCCATTTCTTCTGTACAGGGTTTGCGAGAACATTCCCATTGTTCTTTGTGGAAATAAAGTTGATGTCAAGAACAGGCAGGTGAAAGCAAAGCAAGTTACTTTCCACAGGAAGAAAAATCTGCAGTACTATGAGATCTCTGCGAAGAGCAACTACAATTTTGAGAAGCCTTTCTTGTACCTTACCAGGAAGCTTGCTGGGTAACCAATATTTCTATGTTTTAATTTCTTGTCTTTAATAGCCTAAAGTACATATTGATGTTCATATATTCTTCTGTTTATATATATAGGGATGCAGCCATTACGTTTGTGTCTGCGCCTGCTCTTGCTCCTCCAGAAGTACAAGTGGACATGGTTGCACAGCTGCAGTAAGTCCATCATTCTGCGTCCCATCGTACTTCTGATTAGTGCTTTATATACTCCATCTTAACTTAATCAAGCATTGCATACTGATAAAAGCACTCTTCACTTGGCATGTAGTTTTAGAAGATGTGCTTGTGGTTGAGTTTTATTTAGGAATGAATAATACGGACCACACTATTCTTTCCACAAAAGGGTAGCAAAAAATGACAAATAGGAACAGGCATTAGAAGGAAAGGGGAAGATAAAAAGGGTATGCACAGAACATCTTGATAAATGTGTAGAAAGTAGTGGTGGGAGTGACAATCATCTTCTAATTTGATCCTTTGCAGCATTATGGGCCTTCCACCACTACTTTTATAGGTGACCAAATTGGCAATGTGATGCCAGGCCTTGTCTGGGTAGAGGGCTTTTGTAGGGAAGGGAAAGAATAGAGAAATGTTGTGTGGTGTGGGTGGGGGAGTTGGGGTTGAGGAAATAGTAGAGTCGAGGAATACTCTATTCCAAACTCATCATAGTTCTTCCCATTATAGCTATGAGCATATAAGAGAACCTGCATTTCCTGTTAATTTCTTTGATACAAAGACTGATCAACACATATTTTTGTATTTTCAGGCATGAAGAAGAGCTTAAAAAAGCAGCAAGTATGCCACTTCCAGATGAAGACGAGGCTTTCGATTAGATATTTTTTTTGGAAGGCTTGCCCCATTCTATGACCACTGCTGCTCATCTATCTCTAGTTGTTCCCAAGCATTGTGGCTCTTAGATCGTGGGGTACTTTTTCTTGAGCCGATTTACGTGTTTGGATCGTCTCCCCCCCACCCCCACCCCCACCCCTAAACGTTTGTGCTACATACTACTAGCACGAGTTATGTGTTTTTTCTATTTTGAATTTTCTAGACATTAATTGTGTGTGATTCTACCTCGGGAGCGGGTTTTGTTATTTGCATCTTAATGTGCCTGCATCATTGATATTTATATGGATCAATATGCCAAATCTACAATCTTGCGTCTTCTCTATCTTCACACGTACCTTGTTTGTTTTGGTAACTCTGCTAATGGTAATGACTTGGGTCTTCCAAACTAGAACTTGTGAAAATATATAGGCATGTAGTCACTAGCAAGGTGTCTCAATTGGCTTCAATGTCAGACTATGACATTATCAATAATGCCCCACCATAGTTTATTTGGCTTTTCTACAACTGTTCACTCCATCAAACCTTGTGTTCTACACGTACTTTTGAAAACCGGACCGGGCTTAGAAAGTTTGTACTGGAAACCAGTGAACCGGTCGGTGGCAATATGCACCAAACTGCTTAGAACCAGCAACTGGTATGCTTTCCTTTTCTTATGAATCAAACTTGATGCCGACCAGGCGCTGCTGCCATCTATAGTTAAGATGGAAGTCCGGCAAATACAAGCTGAATTAGAGTAATAGGCTCCATTTAACTTTTAGTGTGTAGGATCTTCAAATTTGGACATAAGTAAATTATTCTCTCTGATCTAATTTAAAATTTTTTGTTATTTTCTTCGATACAATTTATTTAAAAAATTAGAGTGGAATTATAAAAACAAAATTTACATATTAAAAATCATATCAAAAGTTGATATGTGTATATTATTCCATCAAATAAAAAAGAAAGTGAATAAAATATTTTGATTTTGTGAATTATAAATAGATAATTTAATTTGGAACGAGAGAAGTAGTTGCTTTCCCTTAAGTTTGTGCCAAAGAGTCTTATTTCGTTCTTTTTTTGAAAGCAACTATTTCTATTTCTTGTATGTTATAATAATACTCGATTATTCAACTATTTTATACTCCCGTCCACCATAGATCTTCCCAGACACTATTCACAGGGTCAAACTTTACTCACCTTGTTTGCTCAATTTTACTAGTCATTTCATAAAATAATATAGTCTTGTCACCTCTAGTTTTGTAGAACTTTTCATGTAGTTTATTACTATATAAATTTTATTTTAAAATTTTACTCCTATAATCAATTAAATTGAATTGAAAATAACGTCGATGGGAAGATCATACATGGACGGAGGGAGTATAATTTTTTTTCTTTTTGAGTATATGTTATATGTTATATAAATATTGAATATACATAATACTCTTATTAAATTGTGTTTAATCTACTAGTTAGACCATTTGAATCACTGGTTTGACTAGTAAACTGGTTTTGAAGTGTCAAGACCGGTTCTATCCTTGGTTTCAAGGTTTACATGTGGGAGTAGCTTGAGTTTTAGGTTGGTGTCAGTTTGGTGTAAATGTACAACATATTAAAAATTTTCCATAATCGACAAATCTATTTGTAGTTGAGAAATTTACCTAAATAGGACTAAAACATAATGATTTTCCCAATATAAGACCATATGTTTTTATTTCTCAATGTAGGACCTTTGGTCATTATCACGAAGTCATTATTCAATTAAATGTGCATCATTGTTGGACATTATTCCTTCCACTAGGTCATTATTAAGTCCTATTTAGGGAATAAAAAAGTTTAAGTTCTACATTAGGAAAGTCATTATGTTTTAGTCATATTTGATGCAAATTTTACTTTGTAGTTTTGTACACCAAGGTGGTGACACTTGTACACAATCCAAGTTCGTTATGCGCAGTTGTAACTCATCCTTGACAAAATTGACATGCTTATATGATATAGACATAATTCATCTATGATAGGTATAAACATAGCCGTGTTACACCGCAACATCAAAACGAGTCATCCGTTGACACTTAAAACGAGTGTCAGCGGATTCTAGTTGCTTTTTAAATGTGTTGGTGAAAACGGGTCATAGTTTACTTCTGGTTATTGTGAGCATTGATTTTGAATCGGACCAATGTCAAACTCTTGCTTGGTCCCTCGTCGCAAGTTCAATTTCAATTCTCTTTTATTTCTGAATTTTGTGATATTTGTTTTTTTCTAAACTCTTCCGAATCAGACTGAAAGGTTTTAGTCACCAAAAATATTCATGAAAATGCAAAAGTTCTCTAGTTAATAATGAAATTTGCAACGGTTACAAATTCGATTAATAAAATATGCAGGCAAACTTTCTAATCTAGTTTTAAAATTGCTAAAGTGCGGGTGTGTATATAATCATGTCTAAGGCCATAAACAATGGCAAGTCATATATTAGAATGTCACACGCTGACGTGGTATAATTTAACCAATAAAAAATAGTCTAGTTAGAAAGTAACAATATATTGGAGTGACATACTCTATAGTAAAAGTTATTGTTTTTGACACTGTCTACATTTTAGACATATTCTAGAGATTGAACGAATAATGAAGAGTAAGTGGCAGAGGGATAGGGGCGAGTTTTAGAACAACCAAACAACAATCAAAATAATCGTCAGCCATTGGTAATAGGTAAATCATTCTCAAAATTTTCTCCCGCAATTACAGGTTACGTTTAAATTTTTAAAAACTATTCTTTAGCAGTCATATTAATTTACTATTCCGTAGGTTATAAGTCTTGCCTATGTTACTCCATCCGTTCAAAAAAAATATTTCCAAAAATTGGTTATTAAAATGTTTGTGATTTTTACATTAATGTCAGAAATTTTTCTTCCATTAAACTTTCTAGTTACTCCCTAAAAAAAGAGCAAAAAAAAGAATTCTAGTTACCCATTTAACCCTTGACAATGGCATATTATTTGACACACTCAATATGATCTCATGAAAGAGGATTGAAGATCACATGACACTGTCTTTGTATGACAGAAAGACATGCCAACAAGACAATGACTAAGAATTGTTCAAATCTAACCACATTCATGTACTCTTTCACTTCCACAATTTATACTTCTCAAAAAACCCAATCATGTGTTCCAAAACAAAGTGTTCAATTCACGTTATGTAAAAGAAAAAGTTCACGTCATTACGTTTAGAATTGTATGATTTGCATTAGAGAATCAGCAACAATAATTTTGTTTGATATTTCAACCGAAAATACTTAGAGACAAGGGAGTAATAAATAAATGAAACTTGTTTCAAAATACTAGAGATAGAGAAAACATTACAAAGCTTGAAAATTTGTTACATAGCTAACTGAATATAGGTAGAGCAGAGCTAGCTAGCTTTCCTAAATCATCTGTCATTTTGCTTTTTTTACAAGAAAAAGAAAGAAAAGATTCTTACATTTTTTGTCTCAGCTTGAATTTATAATAGTAGGGTCTCGAGAGTGTGTGTACGCAGACCTTACGCCTGCTAAAAGGTAGAGAGAATCCTAACTTGGGGACGTTCGGACACTTTTTTTTGTAAAATTTGGAACGTTTGATATTTACCCGTTCCCGTCCTCGTCTCCGTGCAACTTAGGTTAAATGCAGTCTCAGCTGACATTTGAAAAGCTTGATGAGGCATTTGATATCAAATTCCTCAACTCCAACGAGTGCTCGTCGTTAGATATATTGAGGTACCCGCGAAGATTTGTGATCAACGTTTCCTGTTCCCAGCTCAAAGGACCCGAAGCATACAATGCCTCGATCGTCGCGCGGTATGCACGCAATTCGAGCCGGTGGATTTCTTCGCGGACCGACTCCCCCTCGCTTTCCCGCGCGTCGGTGTCGCACGCAGGCCCCACTGAGAACTTGGGGCTAGTGGCGGCACCGCTGCAACTCCCGACGGAGCTACACACATTAGCACTATCCGATTTGGCTCCGTTGTCGTCTTCTCTCCGAGGATGCGTATGTGTCCATAGCCCTCTCTTTCGAGTTCTTGAAAAGCCGATGCACGGGACGTTGATGTTATGAAGTTTGCGCTCATGTTTTCCGCGAGGATTCGCTCTTGATTTCGTTATGATAGATCGAACACGTGAAGTGTTAGTCAAATTCTTAGTTGGATCCTGCAAGAAATGAACATGTAAAGACAAATCAATAATTCAATAATTTAGAGAAAACAATTACTCCATCCAGGTCTATGTTATGACTTTTTAGATACATAAGATTTTGAATGAATATGGACATACGTTACGTCCACGTTCATTCTTACAAGACCGCTTTGCCTTTTAAAGCAGAGATAAGGTCTACGTCATCTCACCCTCCGTGGGATGGGGTCGAATGATGCAATGTGAAGAACGTCTAATGGAACTCGGCTACTATACCTTTCCGACTATGGCCCACCGGCCGTCCTTCCACAATTGCCTCACGCGAACGTTACAATTCTCGACTTTGAACTCGTTTGAAGACCCGACCAACCGCACCAAAATGTGCTTCTTCTTCATCACCTTAGACACTATTGCCATTCTCCATGTGCAGTTGAGAAACACCTCAACCACGTCCCCGGGTGCCCATCTTCCCGAAAGCTCCACAAGTGGGGGGCAAGGCCGGATTGACTTCTTCGGCACCATTTCCAAAAATACCCCTGATGTGTCCTGAGCGTTGTACCGGACGACATAGTCGTCTCCGGTTTTACCAACAACCTCTGCACAACGCCGAGAGCCAAAGGGCGGTTTGCTTTCATCCAACACTTCAACCAAATTCCCCTTCTTGTATCGCATCCTCACACAACGCAGACAACGGAATCTGTTCATTGATGAGAAACAATGGGAAAATCATGAGATATATGTGGTAGATCTAGTTTGAAAAAATCATGTAATTTTCTATTTAATGATCAATTCAGGAAAAATAAAGCATCTTTTCATGATCTCAACTTCAAAACCTGCAAGAAACAGATACACCATATACTCTGTATGTATGTATTTGAATCTGGAATTGCTTACATTTTAGTAAAAGAAGATACATGAATATATGAAGTCAAATGCCACAATATTATAAATTCTTTTTGTTGTTTAATAAAAACAGAAAATAATCACAAAAAAGGACAAGAATGTTAATTTATAAAAAGAAAAGAAAAAATTCATGCCAATATTCCCAATAATACTCCAAGATTACATAATTTTAACTATTCCGAGAAATTTGATATTTTTATAATAATAACAATAGATTGCTTTTTGATCACAGATATGATTCAAAAATTGGGGATCAGTAAACTAAAAATTCCCTTGGAGTACAAAAATATTGAATTTCTGAAATAACTAATGATTATTATGTAATCATGAAGTAGTCTTTTAAAATCTTTTTAAAATCTTTTAAAGAATAGCAAATACAAGCTCAATTACAGAAAATTGAAAACAATATATTTTTTCTGCATAAATCTAACAATAAGAAATCAAGATTCTAGTAGTAGAGAGTCAAAAGATAACTAACCTGTAAATGGAGTTTCGATCGGAAAAGAAAAATTGGGCAGAAGATGATTCGATTATTGTTTAAATGTGTGATTTGTTGTTATTTATCTCTGTTTATGAAGAACAAAGAACACTTTTGAAAGAAAAAAGGGGGAAAAAAGAAGAGAAAATTTTGAAGATTATATGAAGGCTCTTTGTGTATAATGATGGCAATCTTGAGAATAATTTGTCAATGATGTACCCAAGAGACATCTTTTTTATTTTTTGGTGAGTTTTTACTCCGTATATTACACTTATTACTATGGCCATTTGGTAGCAAAAAAAAAAAACCAAAAATATTGTTACATTATGCAAGACAAACTAAAATTTTCAATTTTT
Source organism: Cuscuta campestris (assembly GCA_900332095.2). Classification (NCBI taxonomy): domain Eukaryota; kingdom Viridiplantae; phylum Streptophyta; class Magnoliopsida; order Solanales; family Convolvulaceae; genus Cuscuta; species Cuscuta campestris. The sequence goes on along the minus strand of OOIL02001845.1, from coordinate 33,854 downwards.
TTAAATTTATTTTATTTAAAGACATGTAGATAAATAAAAAACAAAATTTACATATTTAAAAATTACGTTAAAAGTTTACAAAAAAAGATGAAATTTATCAAAAAATCAATGAAAGCACACAAATAAACAAAAGCTTGCATCATTTTTGAATGACGAAATATGACATTCTTTTTGGGATAAAGGAAATATATGACATTTATTGTACATATGGTACATTTATTTATTTAATTGTTTACAGAGTACAAGCTAGAGAATATACAGAGTATATCATAGTTTTCAGAACCGAACCGGTCATCGAACCGGTCAAGGCACTGGTTCAGTGGTTTACTGGTCGAACCAGTGGTTCAAATGGTTGAACCAGTGGTTCAAACATTTTTAATATATATATATATATATATATATATATATATATATATATATATATATATATATATATATATATATATATATATAGACATACACACACTTTTCATTGACTTTAAAAAAACTAATACAGAGTATATGAGTAAATAAAATAATATAGTTCCCCTATTTATAAATAAAGAATTGATGTTTGACTAGATTTATAATTTAATTTAATTTACTTGCGTTGTGTCATTAAATAAAAAATAAAATTTACTTATTTAAAAAATTAAAAAATAAAAAGTGATTTGATTTTTAGTTAAAAAACTATATAGTATATTTTAAAAGTTTTGATAGAGAATATTTTTTATTAAAGAATATTTAAGGAAAATAGCATAGAGTACACACAAGCCATTGTGGCGGAGATGGTTTGTGAAGGCTTCTTTCAGCCGTGTGGTCGTGTGTTCGAATCCAAGAGGTGTGTTTTTGAAAACCTTCTCAAAAGAATTTGAAACCTGGTTCCGCATCCGGTTCGGTTTTTAAAACTATGAAGTATATTTCACACATTTACACATACTTAGAGGGTGCACATTATAAATCGAAAGAGTTCGAAAAATTAATAGTTTCTACTCCGTCTAATCCCCCGGGTAAACTCCTCACCCATTAATGGTCTGACCTGCCCTCTACCCCCATTAATTGTACTCTCTAATTTCAATTGACTTTGGAGTTTGGAGTCAAAAACAAGTGGGGAGTGTAATTGAAGAGGCGGAGGAGTCGAGTCGGGATGGGGAGGTTTACCGGAAATGTTAGGCGGGATATGACTGTCAATTTTTTGAACGAATTTCCGTAGGGGTCTCAATTGAAGTCCGGGTCATCCCATCATATTAAAACTCAATGTCATGGAAATGTTCCCGATTATAAAATTATATACTCCGTAATAAAATGCAGATGTGTAATGGGCTAATAAGATTATTTTGAGGACGTAAAAAATATTATTTTTTTAGATGTCTCAAAAATAGTGGGATCTAACTAGGTTGTTGTTGTTGTATGTCTCAAAAATATTTTTTTTAAATAAAAAGAGAGTTTTTAGTTTTTTTTGAATATCTCGGGCATCGATCGAAAAGAATATCTTTATTCTTTTGTGACTCCCTCAAAGAATGCCATCCAATAAATTTTAAATTTTTGGACGCCCTCCAGAAGAGCCTTATCAGCCTCCTTAATGACGTTCTTTACTAAAGGATAAAACTGTTTTTTGTACCCTTTCTTTTCTCGGTTCCATTTTCCATATGTTTCTCTTTTGTTTTGTTATCCTTTTCAATTTCTTATTTTCTTTTCATTTTGGAAAACAAAAATATATAAATTTTTTAACTTGAGACAGATGACGTATATGATAATTTATTTTTATTTCTTTTAATTTTTTCAAACCCAAGTAATTTTGAAATTCTAAAACATTGTAAAGAATAATTTTAAAGAAGAAAATAAAAAATAAAGGAAGGCTCTCTGATACTCCATAAATTAAAAAAATAGGCACCAATGTCTACATTTCACCAAAAAAGTGATCAAAAAAAGCATAAGAATTTTAGAAATAAGTTTTGAAAACAGAGAGACATTATTACTTATTTTTCAAACCACAAGAGGGTTCTAAAGCTATTTGGCCTAACAACATAATTTTGGAACAAATGAATGATCTAAAAAATAACATATTTTACTCCTTCCCAAAAAGAACATCACATTATGCAAAAATAAAAATTTCAAATATTTCAATTTATTCACGAATTGTACTCTCTTTGTCCCAAAAAGAACAACACATTATGCAAAAACATAAATTTCAAATATTTCAATTCGTTTTATTTAAAGAATGGTACAGAAATAGAAAATAAACTTACATATGTAAAAACGTCAAAAATTCTATAAAACAGGATGTAATTAGAATATTATAAATTACTAAAAAATCAATAAAAATATGTAAATAAATAATTTGTTTTGTAACTTTTGAATAATAAATTTTAATATTTATTTTGGGACGGGGAGAGTATAATATACGGTGAGAATACGGTGACAATAACATCCCATGCTTAAGTAGTTAAGGACTTAAGGGTGGGACAAGTTTTCTGTTTTGAACACCTATTATAATCCATACTCTCAAAATGTGAAATACTATGGTCACAAATAAAAGAGTTACAAAAAATACAAATTTACAATTTGTGCACCTCACAAAGAAAATAAAACGCTTTTAAATAATTAAAAAGTAAAAATTTAGTAGATAACTAAATAGCAAGTCTATGTATTTTTAACCCTTGTATTGGTGACTCTAGCATTTTTCAAGCCTCAATTTTTAGACTCACTTCTAAGGGAGCCGTGTAGTTTCACCATAGAAGAACCAGAAAATTGCTATCGAGTACCCTCGGTTTGTGATTAGAACTCACAGGTCCCATCTTTTTGAAAAATATACTCCAGGGTACCTTTAATTATCCGAAAACTAACCCCGGGGAGACTTTCCGTCCATCCTTCCGTCAAATTCATTTTTCTCCGTTAACTTTTCATCATTTTCTTTCTAAAAATTGCTGTTATGTACCCCCAATTTTATAAAAGTAACTTTCAGGTCCCATCATTTTTAAAAATATATTCCGGGGTACCCTAAAATATCCAAAAAGTTACTATGGGGGGTTTTCCTTTTTTTCATTTTATTATTATTATTATTGCGATTATCATTACTATTACTATTACTGTCACGATTATTATTATTATATTTATTATTATTATTCTAGTGCGGGTAGCGAAAATCCAATGCAACTCAATAGGCAACACGGCAGCGAGTTACAGCTGCGGAAGATAATGATGAAGTGACTAATAATAATGATACTATGTAATAATAGTAACACTAGTAATAGTAATAATAATAATAATAATAATAATAATAATAATCACAATAATAATAATAGTAGTAGTAGTAATAGTCACACAATAATAATAGTAATAATAACAATAATAATAAAAAGGAAAATTCTTCCAAAGCAAGTTTTTGGATATTTTAGAGTACCCGGAGTATATTTTTAGAAATGATGGGACCTGAAAGTTATTTCTACAAAATTGAGGGTACCTGACAGCAATTTTTGGGATCAGAAGAAGATGAAAAGTTAACGGAGATAGTGAATTTGACGGAGGGATGGACGGAAAGTCTCCCCGGAGTTAGTTTTCAGATAATTAAAGGTACCCTGGAGTATATTTTTAAAAAAGATGGGACCTGTGAATTCTTATCACAAAACCGAGAGTACCTGACAGCAATTTTCTGATAGAAGAATAGGTGGAAGTTCGTCTAAGTCGGAACTTTTCAGTATTTTCTCATTCAAATTTTTTATGTAAGATGGAAAAATAATATGGAGTATTGGAGTACCTTTTTAGAATTGTAAATAATTTTCTTATTTCAGTTTACAATATTTAACTAAATTAGTTTCTGATCTAATTTATTTAATTATAAGTTTAAAATTAAAAATAAAATTCGTACGAAGTTTATAATAAAAAACATAAGAAAATCTACAAAATATGAATTGACGTGATTATACAAAAATATTATACCAAGTGTTATAAAATAAGTAATACGGAGTAAAAGTTAACAAAGTGAATACAATGTGACCATATAAATAAATATTAAAAGAAAAATTATTTCCGAATAGAGGGAGACTGGGATTGGTGTTGTGCCCAGACGTGAAGATAAGAACCACTTCCCACTTTGAGAATGAATAGAACATTCTACGTACCTCAAAATGACCTAATATCACAATTTGACCCTCGGGTGGATGGTGCCTTAAACTATTTTATATACTTCTTTTATCTCATAATAACATTCTAATTTTTGAATTACGATATGTGATCAGAATTATTTTTAATTTAATTTAAATAAAAAGATATAAAATTAATAAACCAATCTTATTCAAAAACATTTTCACATTGAAATAGTGTTATAAATTATAATATGACATCACATATGGATATCAAAGGAACCAAGGTGTAATGACCTAAAAATAGACTTTTGTTCAAACAAGTGCTCTTCCATCCGTTGCATAAAATAAACTATTTTTTCAATGTAATTGTCAACAACCATGCTTAGAGTACACCAAAAATATATCCCAAATTGTACTCCAAAAAGATACACCAAAATTTGAACGGTTCACACTAGTGCAAAATATTAATTCAATAAAAAAATTTGCACTGATCTTTTCTGTGAGTGTAACCATCAGACTAACATCATACTATCACAAAATATTGATGAATGTTTTTGGGATACAATGTGGGATACAATTTTTGGAGTGCACATAGCTTAATTCAACTGTCAAAGATCTCCAAACACTTGCAATATGATTAATTTAGCCAAAAAAATAAAAACAAAGTACAAGTCTTGCTACATAAATAAGTGAAATAGGGGGCATGTTCTTTTCAACCTTCATATCCAAACTTCAGACTCCAATCTCCCACTCTCAGACTCTTTGATTAAATTTAGGGCATCTTGACTCCAGACTTTGATTAAAATCAGTGCCAGTATATTGACTCCAGTCTCCATACTCCAATCAAAATTAAGGCGAAAAAGCCGGCCCTAATGATGCCAGAATTAAGAAGGTTTAGAAGATTTTGGGAAGGTAAAACATTCAGACCATTTTGAACAAGACTCAAAATAAAACAGCTAAACCAAACAGCACTTTGGAAGGCAATAAGAGGCAGGGCCAAATCAAGCCAATTGTTCTTACACCAAATGATAACCATAAAAGGTACACACAGTTAGTTATATACTCAATTTTTTTAGGAAGCAAACAAGATCTTGCTTTCGTATTCATCCATTCAAACATAGAATTCAAACATGAACAGTGCCAAATCGAACTGAGGGTTGCAAAGGGGAACAATGTACAAAATACAAATATCTTTCCCATTCTCTCGAATTGTAGTTTGCAATTCCAGGTACCAGACGTCCTACTATCAGGTCTCAGCAGGACTACTACTGGAGTGCAAATCCAACTCAAGGGTTTCCCCAGATTCTATCCGTTCTGCACGGCGAAAAAACAAAGAAGTTCATGCTCACCACCATTCACCAATTCTATTTTTTAAAGTGGGGAAATGGCAAGGAAAATAGTTTTTATGTTTGGTTTCCCTTTAGAATATACAAAGAAAGAAAAATTTGATTGAATGTTTTAATTGGGTATGAACCAATATTACCTAAAAAATATTTGAACTTGATTTATTGGGTATGAACCAATATTTTTAAGTGTTTCCCCTACATCTGACCTACTACTTTCCCCATGTTCACATCCCTATTTTCTTACCATTTTCTGAATTCCACCAGATCCCAAAAATGGTGGGTGGGGAACTCTATTTCATCCCTATTTCCCTGCCTTGCAATTAACAGAGTTCCAAAATTCAAACAGATCACAAAAATGGCGGTGAGGGATAGTATACTGTTTCCAAGCAATGCAAATGTAATGTCTACTAAAAAAGTAAAAAGAAAAATGTATACGTTCCTACCTCTCTTCATTAACCAAATCACAGGGTAAGAAAATGCAGTTGAGTGGCAAATAAATCTGAAGTTTCTATATTTTACGTAAAATGACACAAAAATGCTAGGGGTACAACTAAAAGTGTACCCCAAATGTACACCACCGCCTCCATTACCACATATTTTGGAATTTAAAATAAAAAAGAAATAAATAAATAAAAATGAGTGATAATGGAGGGGGTGGTGTACATTTGGGGTACACTTTTGGTGTACCCCTAGCATCCTTGAAAATGACATCATTTACTTGTACACTCTCTGTCCCACAAACATTCATTCACTTTCCTTTTTCATTTGTCACAAAATAATTTTCTCACTTTTATCTTTTCCTTTTCGGAAAAGGATATGAATCATATGAGGTCCAAAATAATTCTCTTTCTTCTAAACAAATTCTAACTCACTTTTCACTATTTAACACTTATCATTATCTCCGTGAAGTCAAAGTGGGAAAACTAATACTCCGTATAAAACGAAGGGGGATAAATTACTTCTCATCATTTCGAAAGAGGATGAGAAGGGTAAATTTTGAAAGAACAAATGTATGTAATGCTCATGGATTTCATTAAGAGGACTGATAAAAAGGAACAAACTTGGTGGAATATAGATAAACAGGAACCAGTGCATACCTGCAGCTTGAGTGTTCAATGAAACCAGGCAGAAAACCCCGTGTCCGCACACACCACTAAGTTTCTGGTGTTGGTTGATGCCTCCTTGTAGCAGTCCCAGCATCAGATTCTTCATTATCATCATCTCTGGACTCCATTTCACCATCAAAGGTCTCACCCCAAAGTCTCCTCGAAGGCCGCCTCCTAAAAGTGTTTTGACTTCTGGACCTGGATGAGGGATACCTGCTGCTGCTGCTCCTAGAACGGGTCCTCGGTTGAAGGATTCTAACAAAAAGAAAAACAGTTAGCAATCCTCCATCATCAATGGTCAAGGTGCCGCTCCCTTCGCTCTCGTCGTCCCCAAGGGAAGAATTCAGTGTGCTTAGCAAATCTCCAAAATCTCTCTGCCGTTCCAACATACTCCAGTTACGCTGCCTTTCAGGGTCCGCCTCTGTGGGCCGTACCAAAGGGTGGATTAACCTCGCATGCTTCCTCAAGTCTGCATATGTACCATTGAAGTCACATGTCTCACAAGAACAGCTTCTTGCTTTTGCATTCATGAAATTACGGGCAGGCTCGTTAACAAGCCACCCATTGACCCTCCCTCTACAAAGGGGGCATAACATATTGTTCTTTTCGTGACTCTCACAAGCCACGTCAGGTGCAACTGTTGAACCCGCACTTGCACCCTGACCTGATGATATCACAGGGGCAGCCACGGTAATGTCATCTTGATGAATAGAAGCTGGTGGGTTTATGTCGAATGATTTCTTGAACTGATCAAAACAATTGGAGTGGCGGTAGCTTGTGTCGCACATGTAAGGTCGGCAGCCTTTGTCATGGGATGCACACAAAAGGAGAATGGCATTGTGTGGATGCTCCATGCAAACCGGGCATCTTGCTTCTTCCCATTCTTTTAAATTTTCATTGTTTTCCAGATGATCTAATTGAAGGGAATGCCTTGAGCGGCTTGAACTACTTGGGTATGGAAATGTCCTCGTCCTATCAGAAGATAGAGATCGGTCTCTTCTCTGCTTGGGCATATTACGATTAGTATATACAAACTGCACCAGAAAAAAATATAGAGTGAATAACTCAGGAGATGAAAATGCATGTTTAACTTGGTAATCATCCCCTGCAGAGTAAATTCACAAGGTTTAAACAATCCAAGCACCACTCAAAAGATAAATATTTCAACATTTTGTGAAACAAAAAAAAAGAAGAGATCAAATTGACAGAGAGAGAGGGCAGAGAACATATAACTGAATCTGAAATCCAGCAGTTGGTGTAATAAGGAACTTCAATTCAAATTCAGAAATCCAAATATGGATCTAAAATTATACTCCATGTCTCCCTCTGTCCCTAAATATTTGTCAAACTTCTATTATCTAGGTAAAATATCAAGTTTTTTCAATTGATTTTATTTACATATTAGTATAGAAATTAAAAATAAAATTTACATATCAAAAAAATACGTAAAAAGTTCTTCAAAATAAGAGGTGTGAAGAACATTTTATTTTATCAAATAACCAATGAAAACGTAGAAATAAACAAAAGTTCCCGCGTCTGCTGAAAAAGCAAATGTGACAAATATTTAGGTACATATTTAGGTACAGAGGGAGTAAATTCGAACACATAGAATCCAATCATGAAGCTCAAATTATTACGGACTTACTCCATTGTCAGGTCTAAAATTGAAATTCAGTTTAAATTCAAGAACCCAAAAATGGAGCTAAAAATACTGCAAATTCAAACACAAAAAATCTAAATATAGAGCTAAATAATATAAAAAACTTAGATTCAGATACACTAATCCAAACACTGAGCTCAAATCAAGAACATCAATTCAAAAACAGACAACCAAACACGAAGCTTTTAAAAACACTCTTTTATCCTAACTATACAAACAAGATTCAAATCAGACCTAAGTTGCACCTCCAGAATCTCGCAGATCCAACACCCAAACTCCGTACAATTCAACCCCACAAATCCCAAACTACCAACAACTAAAAGAACTCGATCTGAATCACCTAAATACTCAAAATACGTACATCTCCAGAAAATACCAAACGATTAGCTACCGAAAGCGGAATCAAATCAAAGTTCACCGGCTGAGAAGTAGAGTAGCCAGCAAATCGAAAAGCCTAGCTTCAAACGTTTCTAATCGCAGGAATTACCAAAAATAGAGGCACAAGCTCGGCCAATCAGACGGCAGAGGAAGACCGGAGAAGGAACCGACAGCAGCCGGAGCGGAGAAATCTGAAACCTAGGGTTCCGACGGTGAGAGAAGAAGGTAGCTGAACAGAAGCAGCAAAATGCGTGTTCCACGGATATGTTTATGTATATCAACACTTTCCTTTTTTCCTCCGCGTGGAAATAAAATTTATACTTTTTTACTTGGTCCGTCCCTGAGTGTTTGTCCACTTTTGACTTTTAGAACTGTTTATTTTAAATAGTCATGTGTGATCTTGTTTGATTCGTCTTAACATATAGATTATTAATATATAATTTTTATAATTTTTTAATATACAAATTACAAGATAAAATGGATTAAAGAAGTGCATTGGATGGTGTGCAAAAATGAAAGTGGACAAACACTCAGGGACGAAGGGAGTAGATAATTATCATCCAAATAATTAATAGAAAATTAATATTACCACCGTGTTTCTGAGTATTTATCCAATTTTAACTTTTTTTGATCAATTATTTACAAACTTTGACATATAACAAAATTAAATATATATTGTTTAATTTGATCTAATAAAACTATTTATATATTAATATCTAATATCATTTTTGTTTAATTTGGAGTCAAAATTTACCAATTTTGACCAAAAAAGTTAAAAGTAAATAATTACTCAGGGACGGAGGGAGTATTTTTTGTGTGTGTATGAAACACAAGATCCGAAATTCTCCCATGTATTCATGAGGAAGTTTAACCAAGTTCGAGTCCTAAGAGTCATGGAACCATTGACTATTTGTGTGTGAGAATATTATAAACAAATATTATTTTGTAATACAGTCAATAACACTCAAAAACACGAAAGAGGGAATCTAACTTTGTTTCTCTTCTCCAAAAGAAACCTCATTTTAAAATTAAAACAAGAGTATTACTCCTTCAAATTATAAAATATTTCCCAAACTTATTTTGAATTAAAATATTTTTACATAGTTAAATATATCTTTTTTGTTTACATATTTTTATTGATTATTTATTAAAATAGAATATCATGTTATATCTTAATTCATAAAACTTTTAATTTGATTTTGAAGATATAAATATTATTGTACATTTTAGACAACTACTTAAATAAATCAAATTAAAAATCAATCAATCGAACATTTTAAACCAAAAAATATAAATTTTGTCAAGCCCCCCGAGGATTCGGCCGTCCTAGACGAGACAAGAAAAAAGGGTCTTGGCTTTAACAAAATAAATTATAATTAATATTCTAATAATATACGTAAGAAAGTTATGTAATTATAATTAAATATCATAATAGCTACTTTAAAAAACAATTTTTGTTAATTTTCTATTAATAAAACAAACAAACAAACAATATATATATATATATATATATATATATATATATATATATATATATAAGTGAATGAAATTTCAAAGGAAAACAAATAGTCCCTAAGTCCTAACATGAGGAGTGTAGGTTTTAGGTGTGTAAGAGTAGATTCTTGTATGATGAGTTTCTGGTGACGACAAGATCTAAAAGGAAATATCGTTTGTACTGAGCGAGAAGGGCCACATTCATAATTTCTAATATCTCTAATAAAGGGAGGAATATCGTCCACAAATAAAAAATATAGAGAGAATTACGATGTAAATTCAAGTATCTTTTAATTCATTTTATTTAAAAATTGGTAGAAAATAAAAAGGAAATATGCATAGAGTTCCACAAAACAAGAGTTGATAGTATGGTATCTCATAAAATTATTAATAAAAATACATAACTGAACAAAAGTTAGCATGACCATGGAATGAATTTTTATTTGAAAATGCAGAGAGACATAAAATCTATCAAGATTTTCATGGTAACATTCATTAGGTAAACTTCACGACCATATAAAGTTATACATTGATGATTTCGGACTATGTATAATTAGAAAAAATAACACGATAATTTAACTATACGTAAAATAATAAAAATACAAACCTAAATAGTCCACCATCGGTTAAATGACGCAAATGAGAATGTCTTAGGGTACATCAAATATTAAATCATCCTTTATTCGTTCAGTTTAATTTTTTCGATTCAAATTAGACAAATTTTAAATTCAACTATTCGTATTACATCTTAATACAATTAAATACAATTTTAAATATTCTCAACAAGATAAATTTAATAAAATTATTCTTATTCTAGTATACCCCACCCGCCTCAAATTAATCATCCTAATTTGACTGTGCATGGGAAAAGTAAAATTATATGGTTGAAAGTGATGCAGAGAAGAGAGAAAAAAGTGAGCCACAAAAAAACTTTCCAAAAAGGAAAAATGAATTGAAGAGGACTTCTATGCAAAAAGGAAAAATGAATGACAAAGGGAGTACATTACATTTTTTATTTGATTGAAGTCCAAAGGCTACCCAATTTTATTCGAAAAAGTCAAATTAGACGAATACATAGGACTTCTATCCTTAAAATTCACATCTCAACATGCATCGTCCAATGCGACGTTTATGAAGGAATTCTTGTCATATAAGGATGGGCAAATTATGACTAAAAAAATGCAGAAAAAGAAAAGAAAAGAAAATGAGAATCAAAATTAGGGAAATCAAAGAAGGTAAAACACATTATTCATTTATTCAGAACACTAGCATCATCTGCTTACATACAATGTGACCTCACACTGACCGTTCGGCCGGTCTCACTGACCGTCCGACCGGGTCTGAGGGGGCCATCGGGGATGGAGCTCATCCTTTTTTTTTACATACAACGTGACAATATATTCTATGTGAGACTTCAACAAAAACAAAATCTTCACATAGTATTCCTATGAACAATATTTGCATAATTCTTATTCTCAATTACACTTGGCATTCACTATAAGACAATGTTACTTTAACCCCAAGGTTGACACTACAAGTGACAATCATACACACATAATGTATATTCTAAAGCATAAAAAAGTTAGCTTCAGATGATGTTCATGGAGGAAGCCATGGCTCTTAGCTCCCTAGCAATGTCCGAGAAAGCGGGCCTTTCCCTTGGATCCGAAGCCCAACACTTCTCCATAAGATATCTCCACCCCGGATGACACCAGTTCGGGATTTCAGGTCGTAAACTCCCTTTCATAATGCCACCTACATGAAAAACATGTACAAACCAGCTAACACAAACAACTAATCGCTAACTAGCAACTGTTTTCTAACAACATATAGTAGCCTATAACAATACCAGTAAGAAGACATACATATGACTTCCTCTGCACGCATGTTCGAATACGGTTCGGCTCCGGTCAAGAGCTCCCACATGACAATCCCAAAGGAGTAGACATCAACCTGAACACACAAAGAATCAACATCTAATTATGCATATTGTTTCATGTACTCCACTACTCCCTTCGTCCGGGAAAGAACTTTCCAAGTTGACTTTTCACGATTTTTAAGGAGAATTGAAAAAAATATATAGTTTACCAAATTACCTTTAATAAAGTGGGGTGGAATATTGGGTGAGGTGTAAAAAATAAAGTGAGGGTAGTTGTGGTATTTTAAAAAAAAGTAACGAGAAGACCTTTCCCGGACCAAAGAAAAGGACATTTCTTAAGATCTTTCCTTGTGAAAGGGAGTATAAAACAGAGGGATTCCATCCCAAAACTAAGTGACAATGAGAGGAATGACAATCTCCTCAAGTGCAACTGGAGTCTTTCACAAGTTCGATATGAGCGAAATGGTAGATGAGATTATTGAGAAGAAGAAGAGGTAAGTAACAAAACCTTCTCTGACACCATGCTTTCGCCATTTAGAAGCTCAGGAGCCATCCACGGCAATGTCCCTCGTACTCCTCCTGAAACAAGTGTCCTTTGTCTAATCTTTGACAGTCCTAGATCACCAATCTATATTTATAACAAGAGAACAAGCATTGTGTGACATGACAGACAATTTAGGATGACATTGACCTCAAGTAGTTGGGGTTCAGGTGATGACGGTTGGGATGGTTAACGAGAGAATATATTGATATCTACCTTTAAGGAGTTGGATTTAATTACCTTGCATATCGGGCGTTGGGGATCCCTCATATTGACAAGGAAGTTGTGTGATTTCAAATCAAAGTGGATAACGTTCTTTTGGTGCAAATATTCCAAACCAAATGCTGCATCCAGTGCTATTAGCAACCGTTTCCGATAATCAATGGTTCTGCACATCATAATCACCACCCTAATCCTTAACATATCAACATCCAAAACCCAGTATGATCCCAAACTTCATTGGGGTTTGAAAGTTCAAATTGTACGCAATCTTTGAGGGTTTTTTTCCCTTTTCAATTAGACGCATCGGAAGTGGGAACGTAGAAGCATATATATATAATGAGAATAAAAGATATATATTTACCCATCTCTCTTTCGCAGAACTTGTTTAAGAGAGCCATTGACCATGTACTCGGTCACCGTTTCCAAATTGTTCTTGAGACCATCCGTAACTACGCCGTACAATGCCACTATGTTTGGATGATGAAGGCTACCTAATATTTGAGCTTCCTTCCAAAAGTCTGCAACCTATGGGTACAACCAACAAAATCACATTCTTGATAAAGTTACTGTGTCCCTAATAAACATAGGAAGAAAGCTTCCCCTTCAAAACTTTGTTTTTTCCTTCTCACTATCACAAATACCATGCTACAAGAATCCCACAAAGTGTAGGGTCTGGGGGTGTTACCCCTACTAGGTAGTAGAGAGGATGTTTACAAGAGACCCGACTAAAAAATGCAAGGTAAAATTTGACTACATGACACCATTATGGTGGGACCCTTCCCATTGGACCGTATACTACGATGTACTTACCAATCGGTCCTCCATTGTACCATCAGCGAAGCAGCTGGGCTTTAGCCTTTTAATGGCAACATCAGAGCCCTTCCATTTCCCATAATAAACAGTTCCATAAGTTCCACAGCCAAGTTCTTTGACATATTCAAGTTCATACCTGTTAATCCTCTGCAACGGTTTCGAAAAATATTAATAGAATTGCAGAGATAAACAGAAATGAACCAAAAACCATTGCAAGACATATTAAAATCTCAAATGGCTTTATCTAACTATGCCTTTGGCTTAATTACCTGAAGCCTCCCATTACCCACATGAGTGCAGCACAAACCACCATCAGCAAGAATTGTACCATTATTTGCCCTTGCACATTTGTTTGTCTCCGTATTTTCACCCTTAGACACAAAGAACATATTTCATTAGTACCCGCCTACTTCATCCGTTCTTTCAAGTTCAACACTTTGGCTTTTAGTCTGATCTCTTCATATGTACTACTTCACCACGGTTCATTTGACACCCGTTTTGGGTATCACATTATGACCCTGAGGTCCCACGACGCTCTATTGGACCCGGGTCCCATTTTAACGACCTAGGTTCCCGTTGTAAATTACACTAAAGGTTGGAAATACCCAACAAGACAAAGGGAGTATAAACAATACGGAATAAAATTTTTAGTGTATGTAAAATGTTGTTACATACCCAGAGTGTTTCTTAGTTTATAGTTTCAAAATTTCAACTTTTTATACTAAAATGTTCTTCAAAGTCAAACTCTTGCAAGTGAAAAAAAGAATGCGTATGATAACGTACCTGTTCATCACAACAACTCAAACTGATAGGGAATTTGTCCACTATAGGATCCATTGCCTTATGAGAAGCAGAAGAAGGTTGAGGTGATCTTTCAAGTGGAGGGGATTCATCCTCCATTCTTGAAGGGGATGGAATTTTCTGCTCAAATTTTGTAGATGGTGATGATGACAATGACACATTCTTGAGAGGCACATCAGCCATAGATGCAAGAATTGTGTCCTCTAAAGTGTCCTTAAGGGGCCCACACCCCAAATTTTCCCACTCTACAATATTATATGGCCTTTTATTGTCCAATAATCCAAAAGTGTGAAAATCTTCCATTCCACATAACAACTCTTGATGAGGTTTGTGAAGAATCCCCAAGCTTCTTGTTGTGTCCCTTGGACCAAATTGACCATAACAGTTCTTAGAACTTATATCTACAACCGGAAATCCCATCTCTGTGTTTCCAGTTTCACCCTTCAGAACCCTAACCCTATCAGATTTCTTTCCCAGCAATTGCTGCTTCAACACAAGTTTTCTCAAAGAATTATCACTCATTTTCTTGCCCTTTTCACCCCCAAACCCATTGTTCTTCCCATTCATTGTTTTCTTCAGGGGAATTGCATTAAAATCAGGGGGGGAATTCAAATCATCAAAGCACACAAAAACCCAGAGCCTGGTGGGCTTACCCAGAAAATCGAGCCGCAAGAACTCTTGAAACATGGACGAAACGTCTTCGTCTGATGACACTGGAACCAGGGGCCGGTCTTCTTGGGAATCCGGGAGGTGGTACCGGAGCGAGAAGGCGGAGGTAACGGCGGGGCCGCCGTTTGGCTCCACCATGAGGTCAAAGATTCTGGCTTTCAGTCTGGAAAAGCTGATGCTTTGGTCGACGGATATGATTTTCGACTCTCCCCCGGTGTACCGCAGCCTTCCTTCCGGCGGCCGGCGCCGGAATGTGCCGTTGAAGCTCACGACGATCTTGATCTTGCTGGCATTCTGCCGGACGGAATCTGGGTCTTTCATGGGGATTCTTGAAATGCAGAGAGATGATGAAGGTTTTAGTGAATCTATATCTCACTGACCGGTCCCTTTCTCTCTCTGTATATGTGATTAGAGTGAGAAGTGGGAATTGCAGAGAGTGAAGTGAAGAAAGGTTTATAGAGACGAAGAAGAAGAAGGAGGGGATCTTTGGGGCAACAGATTTTTCGAAACGTGTCGTTCTTGGAATTTGTTCTTTTTGCTGACTGTTTTTGCCCGTGGGGCCAACATTCTCCCACAAAATTAGTTAATCAGTTAAAGAATGCACCGTACTTGCGGAGTAATACTCCAAAGGAAAATTAATCTATTCCATGCTAAAGTGTTTGCCACATTATCCAAAATGAAGTAAATTTTTTTAATTATATTATTAAAAAATTGATATAGAAATAAAATTTGAGTTTTTTATATTTCAAAATTATGCCAAAAGTCACTCAGCCAATTAGTGACAAAAATATTTTACTTAATCAAATAATCATTGAAGATGTGCAAATAAATAAAAGTCTTCGTAATTTTGAAGAGTGAACGGTGACAATTTCTTTTGAAACAAATGAAGCATCATTTAAAAATTTTGAAATGGATGCCTTGTAACTTCGGTTGACATCAATTAACAGTTTAACACTAAAGTATATCGAAGTATAATAGTTCGTTTAAAAAATAAACTGTGTCTTTTTTAATGCTATTGACTAAATTATAATATAGTCTCTATTCATCAAAAAATTGTGCTTTATTCACAAAACTATATAGAAGTTTGCACAAATGAACATTTTAATATTTAATTGTGCTATTGTGGTATAAAGGCCCACAAATAAAATGTGGACCTTTTTCACAAATTTTCTATAGTCTCATCATAAATCTAGTCTCATCATAAATCTTTTTCATTTTGCAATACCCAATATAAACAACTATTTTATCTATTAAAATCTACAAAATAAGTATAGATCTAACGATAATGAAAGAATTTGCTTTTAATGTTTGTTTGATATTGAACAAGAATTTCATTTTGGATCATCTCGAAAAGGGAAAGATTTTACCTTCGTCCCAAAATATGCGTCACATTATGTAAAATGAAGTGGAATTTTAATTTTTTTTCAATTCATTTTATTTAAAAATTGTTATTGAAATACTAAAAAAATTTGCCTAAAAATTTTTTAAAACAAGAGGTGACAAAAATATTTTATTTTATCAACTAATTGATAAAAAGGTACAAATAAACAAATATTTCCATGATTTTAAAATGGTGAAGTGTGATTTTTCTTTTTGGGATGAATGAAGTATTTAGCATGGAAGAAGTTTTTTAAAGCAACACCCCGGTACAAATGACATTGAATTTCAATGTCATAGGATGACTCGGGGTATCTACGGTGCTCCGANCCCCAAGCACCCCGGTAAACCTCCTCAACTCCAGCCCGACCCAAATCGATCACCCCACCCCCTCTAATTGCACCCCACAAACTTTATTAAAGAGACGGGGTAATAAATTATACTCCATCCCTCCAAAAAAAGTCATTTCTCTCTTTTTTAGAAAACTTTGAGTTATTTATAATAGAGTAAATTTCATAATTAGTCCTTTATAACATGCGGGTTTTCATATTTAGTCCTCTATTATCAAATATTACCCCCGTAGTCCTTTTTTTGAGGGTACCTTTCCACAAAATGGTCCTTTTTTTGATCTTCTGCCGTGTTGGTGTAAATTTAAAGGCTAA
Organism: Cuscuta campestris; assembly: GCA_900332095.2. Classification (NCBI taxonomy): domain Eukaryota; kingdom Viridiplantae; phylum Streptophyta; class Magnoliopsida; order Solanales; family Convolvulaceae; genus Cuscuta; species Cuscuta campestris. The sequence goes on along the minus strand of OOIL02001845.1, from coordinate 16,842 downwards.
AAGTATAATTTGACATCAACATTATGTCTAGTGACGTGTTTTGATATTGGTTAAGCGGATAACACAAAAATAATGACTATGATTGCGGGCTAGGATTCTGACAAAAGACCACATTTGTAGACTATGGTTGTAGTAGAAAGCGACTGTAATTCACAAACGACGCAAATGGAACAACCTTTGGAATTGTGTGTGACAAAAAAGATATATTATCATTGTGAAATTACCCTTTTAGCCCTCAAATTAACACCAACATGATAGAAAATCAAAAAAAGGATTATTTGTGGAAAGATACACATAAAAGAAGGACCACTGAGGCAATATTTGATAATAGAGGACTACATAGGGGAACCCCCTATTATAAAGGACCGATTATATAATTTACTCTTTATAATATTTATCTCTCTTGCATCACTTTTAATCATACATTTTTTAATTTTCGTAAACTTTGGGACAGAGGGAGTATATGTTTGGGTGAATCAACTCATTCCTCATTGCCCTCCCTGGAACGAATAATGTGCCAATAAACATATCGCTTCATGTGCAGGATGATAGATAAATCTAAAACTAAGAATTCTGTCACAAAAAAATGTACGATCGAAGACTCTTACAATCATCAATAATTAAAATATAATAAATTTAAAACTATCCTAAATAAATAACATTTTCAAAACATTCCTAAAATTAAATGCATAAACTATTAAAGGCAAGTTCCAAAACTTGGGAATGGAGTAAAAGACCTAAGGAAGATGAGTCCGATATGATAGAGAGATTCCAGTAGAGTATTAGACGGCGGCACCAGATATATGCTCAAATAATGGAGTATAATTTGAGCATACGACCACTACAAATAAAATAAAATAAAATAAAATAAAATTATTTAAGCATATTCCCTATTAAATTTCATGGAAGCTAAATAGCTAATTAAACAACAATCAGTTGTGTACGGAGTATTAGATTCGATGCTTTGAATTTTTTTTTCTCCCACCATTATTATATTCTTCCTTGATCAGGAAATTAATTTGAGCATGTTCTTTTTGCCGTTTTTTACAATTATCTCCCCGTTTTAAAATATCTTCTCAGTTATTATTCGTATGATCAAATTTTGTTCATTTTTTTATTTATTTTTAACAGTCATTTGATAAAATAATATAATTATATCACTTCTAATTTTGTAAAACTTTTGATATAACTTTCAAATATATAAATTATATTTTTAAACATTACACTTGTAATCAAATAAATTGAATTCAAAATAAAATTGGTCAAACTATTTTTACAGAAAGATTGACTGGAGACGATTGCCCCGGTAACACCAATGTGAATCCGCGAGTGAGAAGGTTGGATGGGGATTGAGGGAGGTTTGAGGAGCTTAAAATTAAAGCTAAGGGATAAAGATCACTTGCGAGACGATCATTGAAGTATCGTAAGTGTCCAAAATAGACTGACGTCATACATCAAAATTTGATGTAAAAAAAAGTGCATTGTATCAATGGCAAAAGGCCGGAACATATTAGTATCAAGGAAATGTACACTTGAAAACAAATTTATTGATATTAAATATATATCATAATTCAATGTATTTGTTTTCCAATTTACATCCAAAACTTAAAGACGCTGATCACAAAAGTGAAAATAAAAAAATAGAAGGAAAAGAATGGAGCACTTTAACAACAATGAAAAGGAGGAGGAGGGGGAGAAAGAGGACAATTACAAATGCAAATATTATGAGAACAATCTGTGGGAGCGCAACCCGGCCCGTTCCAACTACAAATGACACGGCAGTCACTTGGAACCTGACACTTGACACTAGCGTCGCCGTTTATTTGAGTCCTTGCCGTTATTCCTCCGCCTCCTCTTACCGCTTCTCCCCAATCACAACACCCTGTATTTATATATAATCACATCATTTATTACTCCTCCATTTTAAAAAAAAGTTCCTACCTTGACAAAGCGTAAAAATAAGAGAATGTTGTATTGTTGTTGACCTCCAATTTTAAATTTGATGTGATGGATAAAAATAAAATGTGGTAGATAGATTATTAGAGAAAAAATATGATGTGGCAAGTATGATATGAAAAAATAAGGGTAAAAATTGGTTTTTAATAGAAAATGGAATTGCTTTGTTAAAAGTAGAAAAAATAAAAGAGGAAGTGTTTTTGAGAATGGATGAAGGAGTTCATTAGGGATCGATAGAGTCTCATGAAATTATGTTCGTACTAATATCTTGTTTTGTATTCCCTCCGTTCTCAAAAACACTTCCTCTTTCATTTTTTCCACTTCCAACAAAACACTTCCCTTTTCTATTAAAAAACCTCTTTTACCCTTACTTTTTCATACCTACCTATCACATCATACTTTTTCTCTAATAATTTATCCATCACATCTTACTTTTACCCATCACATCAGGGGCAAAATTGGAAATCAACTATAATTTAACACTTCCTTATTTTTGCCCCCAAATCAAATGGGAAGTGTTTTTCCAAACGGAGGGGGTATTTAATTTATCACAACGTTTTTTACCTTGACATTTTTTGCTTTAAAATGACTCAGAGCATTTACGATACTCTGATGGTAAAATGATGATTCATACTTCCAAAAACTTCCATGCCGCCTCTACACTCTACCCCAGTCCTTTCTAGATCGCCTCAGCCGAAATCAACGATTTAGGGAGGGTGTGGGGGGTTTGGATGAGGTGCATGGGATTTTGGGTGGTTAGAGCCGATATAAGCCACTAATTGTATCAATGGAGCTTTATTGTGGCTGCTCTAAAATGCAGGATCATTCTCATGTGATTTTTGACTCGGGTCAAGATTCTTGTCATTAATTTATGATCAAAATTTATCTAATTTCAAACCAAAAAGTCAAACCAGGAGATGATGAAAGTAATTAATTATTTGCTACAATATTTTACAAGGAATAAGTAAAACAAAATTTATATAATGAGATGAGATTAGTGTTTATTTAACCAAACAATTTATAACCTATTGACCAATAGAACAAAAATCAACTTTGAAAATCCTTTTTGATCATCGATTGAATAAGTGTCACATTGCATCCTAATTAAAAAAGAGCTCTTTTGATTTATTTATAAAAAATACTCTCAAAAAATTATTTCAATATATTAGTACGCTAAATAATTTTTACTCCCTCTTAAAAAATATTTTCCCTTTCACTTTTTATCTGTCCAAAATACACTCATTTTACTTTCAATTATATATTCTAGATCTTTTCTATTCTCCTAGCTAGTTATTAACTTATCTATCACATCATATCTATTCATTATAAAAGAAAACTAAAATTAGAAAGTAACATTAAAATTGTACATTTTTGAATTCCCACTTTTTCCAATATGGTAAAAAAAATTATAGGGGAGGCAATATTTAATATATAATCAAAATTTGTCTAGTTTGATTGAAAAAACACAACTTACCAAATAGACTATGATAAATTGAGCATATAATACTCAGTAACAGAATAATTTTTTACCTGATGCTACAAGAACAAAGAGAAGAAAGCAAGGGAGATTGATGGTTGAAAATTTGGCCATCCTTAATACTCCGTACAACGAAATATAATAAATTTGAATATTATAAGAATGTATTGTACGGTAATATTGTCTCCCGAGTACTTATAATATAATGATCTTTAAAAGGGTAATGTCTATTTACCTATCCAATAATTTGTTCATTTTTATACCATATTTTTAGCACTATCAATTATTAACCATGTTTAGTATATATGTACAATGAAAGTTTTTTTTACTCCGTATATGTTATGGTTTGTAATCCTTAAAATGGTATGTTAGTTCACCTAATTAACTAATTTGATCAATATTTGACTGTCTAATGAGTAAGATGTACAATGCATGTTAGTTTAGGCCTTCAATTCTTTGGGAAGAATATATATATTTTCAATTAACGTTATTATTTTAATTAATTTTTAAAATTGAAGACTAATTTTAAAAATGTTAAAGTTAAAACGTCAAAGATTGATTCTGGTTGATTGCAAATAGTCAAGATTCAAAACATGACAAAATCTTTAGTATCAAGGTTAACCTTTGACATATAATTTCAATTTAAATTGTTTAAAGAAAAACTATTCATATTTTTCCTAAAAATTCAAAATTTGACCATAATTTAGATGGAGTGAGTATTTCATCTCAAGCAAACTTTTAACTCTTCCATATGTCGAAAAATATTCTTCGCATATAATAGTTTTATAATCAAATTTTATTTATATTGTTTGTTATTTCGACTACTCATTTCATAATTTAATATAGGGGTGTTTTTTTGTGCCATTGCTTATTGGCTTATTGTTGATAAACATTTTTTAGCTTATAAGTTGTTAATAAGTCAAATATTTTTTCGTGGAAGAATAATGACTTAAATGAAAGATAAGTCGTTTGCAAATATTCATAAATGGTGAGAAAGAATTTTGTAATTCATCTAGTCAAAACAAAGAAATAAAAAAGCTAGTTTAAAAATAAGTAACTAAGACCTAATCATTTTTTCCAGTTTATAAATAGCTTATAAGTACATATAAGTAAATCAAAAAACAGTTTATAAGCACAGAGAAACACCCACATAGTTATCTCAACTCTTGTTTTATAAAATTTTATATGTTATGTAAAACTTTTTTATGTTTTCTAAAATATATAAATGTTATTTTTTAATTTCATTATAAATCAAAAAATTAAATTAAAGATATCTTTTGTCAAACTTTAATTTATAAACCAGAATGAGAGAACAATCCCGAACAGAAGGAATTAAAATGAAAATAAATTTAGTATCAAAAGACCAAAAAAAAAATTTCTACACTTAAAAAATCCATTTTCTCAACAATATAAATTAAATTAGAGTATCTCATTAAACCCTACTTTTACTTAAATTTTTATAAAAAAAACATACTCCGTAACAAAGAGATTCAATGCCAAGTGTCAACCACGAATTTAATGTCCATATAGGTGTGCCTCATAACAATATCCATCAATTTACACTGCTTCAAACGGGTAATATAATGTCCGTAGTGTCCTTTAGCGGAGAAATTGATGAATAATGGTAACTGTTACGGGTGATACGAATAAAGCCCAAGGGGAAACCACAAGCGGGGCCCAAGCGGAGCAAGTCCGCATGGGGCGTCCACGAAGGAACGTCGGGCCACCCCGATGTTATTACGACTACGTTTGATATTTTTATTTTAATATTTCCCTTGTAACGTAGATTTTTCTAGGTGAGCGAATTATAAGCTCCTTCGAGGGTTTCTTTTCGATTCTTTACCTCGATGTTTTTTTTTGAACCGACAGGTTAGATAATTAATTAATTAGGGTTAGGGAATGCTTTCAATATAAAGCTACAGATGTCATCACATACGGCAAGCAATAATAGAACATCCTTCTCCCTACACCTCTTTTCTCTCTCAAAACCCTAAACCCTCTACTAGGTTGTCGTGCGGCCAACTCGTGCGGCGGCCAGCCTTGTTACGTGCTACCCAAAGGCGTAACATCTGGTGCTCTCATTCGTCGATCTCCATGTCTTCCGCCGATCAACCCCATTCCTCTTTGACGTTAAACGACGTCATGCATGCTATTGAAGAGCTCGGCAAGGACTTGCAGGCAACGAAATCTCGTGTCGCAGAATTGGCGGATTCCAGACGCCATGCGTTCGGGGAAAATCAGCGCCCTTTTTCCGCCGGCCACTCCGGGTGGCAGCCCCCAGCATCCCGGACGACACCACCTACCTTGGATCCGGCACCACGCATGCGGGTCGATGCCCCCCGTTTTAGTGGTGAGGACCCTACCGGTTGGATTTTCCGAGTTCAAAAATATTTCGACTATTTTCTCACCCCGGAACTGGAACGTTGGCATTTGGTGGCTATGTTAATCGACCACCCGGCATCGGAATGGTTTCACTACTATCAGGCCAACAATCCTATGGCAACATGGCCGGAATTTTTGGATGCCGTACAACAGCGATTTGATCCTACATATTATGAGAATTATGTAGGACTCTTATCCAAACTGACACAAACGACGACAGTGCTGGCGTATCAATCTGAGTTCGAGACCATCCTCAATAAGGTCTCTGGTGTGCCCGAGCCGACGTTAATTGCGATGTATATCGCCGGTCTCAAGCAACCCATTCGGCGAGAGGTGAACCTGCGCAACCCTACTACGCTCCCCATTACTTTTGCTCTAGCAAGGGAGCTTTCGGCTTGTTATTTGGAGGCGGCAGGATCTGCAGGCAGAGAGTTTCGTCGTCCATGGTCGTCGCGACCACCTGTCCCATCCTCGGCAGGTCTGCTCCCCACCCCGGCTTCCTCGACTCGCCCTCCTCCGGTGCTTCCCTCTGGGCACAACAGCGAACCCACACCAAGACTGCCAGTGGTACGTCTCACCAACGCCGAGAAAACCGAACGTACGAAGAAGGGTCTGTGTTGGTATTGTGACGAAAAATGGATCCCCGGTCACAATTGTAAACATCGGTTTTTGCTCTTAATGGGACCAGATGACGACGACGACGAGCAGGTGGACTGCCCGAATAACCCCAGCAGTGACGACCTCATTACGGCGGATATTTCTAGCATGCACGCCCTAGCAGGAAGCCCAAATCCGCGTGCTTTAAAGGTGGCAGGTACGGTGAATGGGTCGGCAGTTCAGGTGCTCCTGGACAGTGGGAGTACCCATAATTTCATCCACCCGGGAGTGGCGGAACGTCTTCAATTGGTCCTCGATCCAGTAACATCCTTTCGTGTATACGTCGGCAACGGTGATTCTCTCCGGTGCGCCTATGCTTGCCCCCAAACGGCTGTTTCGTTGCAAGGCCATGAATTCCTTATTGATTTATATCTTCTGGAGATTCATGGCACCGACATGGTTCTTGGGGTTCAATGGTTGCAGACGTTGGGCAAGGTGTCCCACGATTATGCTCAAATGACGATGGAATTTGTGTGGCAAGGCAAACCCATCACCTTACAGGGCGACACTATCCCTCCCCGGCCGATGTCTTATGGGCAATTCTGTACCATGGTGGCCTCGTCTACGTCGTGGGCTCTATATGAATTGATTGTTTCGCAAGCTGAGAAGGCACCGCCCGATGAGACGGTCATGGAAGTTTCGGACGATGTTCCAGCGTCGCTTCGGGCCATTCTCCTTGAGCACGCTGGAGTTTTTGGCTTGCCCACTGGATTACCACCGGCACGTGATTGGGATCATCGTATTCATTTGGTGGCTGGTACAAAGCCCATAAACGTCCGGCCATATCGGTACCCTTATTTCCAGAAGACTGAAATCGAGCGCCAAGTACGGGACATGTTGCAGCAGGGTATTATTCGGGTGAGCCATAGCCCGTTCTCCTCCCCGGTCCTCCTCGTCCGTAAGAAAGATGGGACCTACCGTTTTTGTGTCGACTATCGGGCACTCAACGCGGCCACTATACCGGATCACTTCCCCATACCAACGTCAGACGAGCTCTTTGATGAGTTGGGCCATGCTCGCATTTTTACAAAACTGGATCTCCGCTCGGGCTATCACCAAATCCGGATGAACGAGGCCGATGTGTTTAAAACGGCTTTTCGGACGCACGAGGGACACTACGAATTCTTGGTCATGCCGTTCGGACTCACGAACGCTCCCTCTACTTTCCAGTTGGCCATGAACACTCTCTTTCGGGCACATTTGCGTCACTTTGTTATTGTATTTTTTGACGACATCTTGGTCTATAGCCCCACTTTGGATACACATGAAAAGCACCTGCGTACGGTTTTGGCTACATTAAAGGATCATGTGTTTTTTATTAAGCTCAGCAAATGTGCTTTTGGCAAAACCACTATTGAATATTTGGGCCATGTGTTGACAGCCGGCGAGCTTCGTGCAGATCCCAGCAAAATCGAAGCAATGGTGTCTTGGCCGGTTCCTCGAAATGTGAAGCAGCTGCGTGGCTTTCTTGGGTTGACCGGATATTATCGGCGCTTCATTGCCGGCTACACTGTCATTGCCGCGCCCTTAACAAACTTGCTCAAAAAGGATGCCTTCTAGTGGGATGAATCTGCCAAGGGCAGTTTTGACCGCCTCAAACGCGCAATGACGTCCGCCCCGGTGTTGCGCCTGCCGGATTTTTCCCAAACCTTTTACGTTGAAACCGATGCATCGGACTTTGGTATCGGCGCTGTTTTACTACAACAAGGCCATCCCCTTGCCTTCTTTAGTAAGAAATTGGGTCCACGGCGCCGGTCGGCATCCACATATCATAAAGAGCTCTACGCCATCGTTGAGGCTGTGCAAAAGTGGCGCCAATATCTTTTGGGTCGCGAATTTATCATCCGATGCGACCAACGAAGCCTCAAGGACCTTTTATTACAAGTCATTCAAACGCCGGATCAGCAATTCTACATTCGGAAGTTGATGGGATTCAAATTCAGGATTGAATACAAGCCCGGGGCATCCAATCGGGCGGCCGATGCTTTATCACGGCGTGATGATGATGATCCAGCCATGTTGTTCGTCACCACTGCCTAGCCGCTCCCTCTCCTTCTTGAATCACTACGGGCAGAAAACGCCGCCCTCCCAAACCTGCGCCAGTTGCATGAAGCGTGTGCGGCAGGGAAGGCTCCGGCGCATATCTCCGTACACACGGGGTTACTTTATTACAAACGACGCCTTTATGTCAGCCCGGTGTCGCCCTTGAGAGTTCGTATCCTAACCGAGTTCCACAGTACTCCGCTCGCGGGTCACCAAGGGGTTGAGCGGACCTTTCGTAGAATTGCAGCGGTATTTTATTGGCCGGCCTTACGACGCGAAGTGCGTCAATTTGTGGCCTCGTGTGAAGTCTGCCAAGTGACCAAGTATTCCACGCAAAAGCCAGCCGGCCTACTCCAACCTTTGCCAATTCCGGACCGGGTTTGGGATTCGGCTTCTATGGACTTCATAACCGGCCTGCCCACATCGCAAGGATTCACTGCTATTATGGTCGTGGTGGATAGGCTAAGCAAATATGCTCACTTCGGGCCCTTGCCGACAGGGTTTGATGCGCCACGGGCTGCCCGCCTATTCGTCGATATTGTGGTCAAGCATCATGGGTTCCCTCTCAGTATCATCTCGGATCGCGATTCGATTTTTATGAGCCTTTTTTGGCGGGAATCCATGCGCTTGAGCGGCACTACACTGAAGTTCTCGACGGCTTATCATCCCCAAACGGACGGACAAACGGAGGTGGTAAATCGGGGACTCGAACAATACCTTCGTGCTTTTACTTATGAACGCCCATCCAAGTGGGCTCTATTTCTCCCATGGGCTGAGCTTGCATTAAACTGTAGTCATCATGAGGGAATTGGCATGTCCCCCTTCAAGGCTCTTTATGGTAGGGATCCACCGCTGCTATTTTCCACTCTCTCTGTTCGAGCACGCACACCGGAAGTCGAGGCGGTCTTGCAAGAACGGGCTGATTTGCTAAATGATTTGAAAGCTCACTTGTCGAAAATGCAGAACCGTATGCGGGCCAAAGCAAATAAGCACCGTAGAGACGTCTCCTTCGCCGTGGGTGACCGAGTGTTGCTCAAACTCCAGCCTTATCGACAACACTCAGCGGGGCGTCCCCTCTCTGCTAAGTTGGGGCGTCGCTACTACGGCCCTTTCAAAATTCTTGAGCGTGTTGGATCAGTGGATTATCGCTTTCGTTTACCAGAAGGGTGCCGTATCCACGATGTCTTTCATGTGTCTCTTCTCCGCCCATTTGTTAGTCGGCCAGACAGTGCTCCTAATCCTACATTGCCAGATAGCTTCTTTAAGGGTCGGCCCATATCTGTCCCTGTTACAGCCCTTCAAAGTCGCATGATTTTGGTGGATGGCACCCCACAACACCAATGGCTGATTCGGTGGTCGGACGATGCCGACGGGGGTTTAACGTGGGAACCAGTAGAGGCTCTGTTGCGCCACTTTCCGAATCTTCGCCTTGAGGACAAGGCGGACGTTAACCCGGGGGGAGTTGTTACGGGTGATACGAATAAAGCCCAAGGCCTTTGGTGTTCGCCCCGGGTTCGCCTCGTTCAGGCGTACCCCGCAGGTGCTTCCTTGCAGCCCGGTGGGGCTGCAATAATGCTGATGCAAACTATAAAAATAAAATTATAAAGGGAACATTGCATCTAAAAAGATCCACTCGCTTAATATTCGAGGAAGCTCCCAAACTTTTCGGTTCTTTACCTCGATGCTTTTTTTTGAACCGACAGGTTAGATAATTAATTAATTAGGGTTAGGGAATGCTTTCAATATAAAGCTACGGATGTCATCACATACGGCAAGCAATAATAGAACATCCTTCTCCCTACACCTCTTTTCTCTCTCAAAACCCTAAACCCTCTGCTAGGTTGTCGTGCGGCCAACTCGTGCGGCGGCCAGCCCTGTTACGTGCTACCCAAAGGCGTAACAGTAACCTAACACGAAACTAGTGTGCGAAGGGATACCGATCGGCTAGCATCTCTGATAATTTTTTAACACTATGTTGGCCGGGTTCAAGAAATTTAGAAGGAAAAAAATTAAGTTATTTTTTTTATTTTCCTCATCAAAATGGAAGAAATTTAATTTTTTATCCTCTAGCTTAATATATTTCATCTTCTAAATTTCTTTTGCTTTCTAATCAAGTAAGAAAAAATATTTTACATCTCATTTTTTTTTTTTAATTTTCATTCCTTTTGGTTGAACCAAACATACTGTTTGCATCTCTTTATGGCGACAAATTTGATTTGCCGGCGAAAGCAACAATGAACAGACATTGGAGTTGGATATATTATAAGTAAACTAATATTACTCGTATAAATTAGCAATCAATATAATTACTTTCTAATAATTAAATTCCTATTTTTGAAATATAAAATACGGAATATTTATATAATTCGATCTCTATGACTGTATGTATATGGAAATGATATGCCTAGATACTATTCATATTACCGCTTTTTATTCATTTTGTTTATTTATTTTCAAAACTCATTTTATAATATAAAAATAATCACGTCATCTCTTGCATGTTTTTCAGAAGTTTTTATGTGGTTTCTAATAATATAAATTTGTTTTTGAAATTTACCGCTACAACTGATAAATTAAATTAAAAGTAAAGTAAGTTAAACATCACAGACCATAATAGAAAAATTCAGCCGAATTATTTTCACTAGTATTATACTTGGGTACTCTCCTGATTAATTTTCTTATTTGGTTACTCATTTAACGAATGCAGTTACATATACATTTGTTATTAACACATTCAGGACAACCGTCCGTGCCGCCACACTCATCATAACAATCATGGCCGGCAGTAATCTGGATCATAATCGTTGATTTGATTCCTTGTTGTTGCCGCATCACCTCTTTTCATTGTTTCTCTTGCATGCATGCACGTCCCAAGCCATAACACGTACCCTAGTAATTATCACCATTTTATTAGTTTTTACTAATAACAATTTTGTTACTGTAACGAGTATGTTGAGGATCATTTCGAGGTCAAACAAGCTAAGGTACCATACGACTCTCAAATGATTGGTCATAATTAATATGCTACCAGGTTGTAGTGTCAAAAGAAATAAAGAGAATCATTTATACACGAGTAAGGATTTTTTTTACACGGTTTTCTGGTGTCATAAAAATGATAATATGACACCGAGCTACTAGGAGGTCATATCGTATTCCATTAAGTTCAGAACTAGGTCTTACTTGTGTAACCCATGAAAATAAAACAATGAAAATTACATTGATAGTGATAATAGTTGGATTTTTTTTGCAAGGAAATCAAAAGAAAATCCTTATAACATACTCCCTCCGTTTCTCAAAACGGTTCCTGTTTTAACTTTGGGGAAAAATAAGGAAAGTGTAATTTTAGTTGACTTTCTAATTTTGCCCCTGATGTGATGGGTAAAAGTAAGATGTGATAGTTTAGTTATTAGTGAAAAACTATGATGTAATAGATAGGGTATGAAAAAATAGGGGTAAAAGTGGTTTTTTAATAGAAAAAGAAAGTGTTTTAAGAAAAACAAAAAATGAAAGAGGAAGGGTTTTAAGAAACGGAGAGATTAATATAATATTAATGTTTATATATTCACATAATATTCTAACACCAATACATAAGAAAAAATGTGATATACCGTAGTATATTGCTTATTATATATACCTGATGCTACGAGTAGAAAGATAAGAAGGCAAGCGAGATTGAGGGTTGAATATTTGGGCATTGCTAATAATAAAACAGAACTACTCCCTCCGTCCCTGAAAACCTTTCATCCGTCCCAAAAAACACTTCTCATTTTTATTAAAATGTCACTTTTACCCCTTACTTTTTAATACCCTACCTATCACATCATACCTTTTTACTAATAATCTATTCATCAAATCATACTTTTACCCATCACATCAAAGGACATTTTTAGAAATTCAATACCAAAATACACTCTCCTTAAATCCTATTCAAAATCAAAACTCCCATATTTTCCAGGACGGAAGGGGTATAATATTGTAAAAATGATGAGAAAGTATTGTGACAAATATCTTTCTTTGTTGTGGGTGGGCTTAAGCATCTCATATGTATTTATATATGGGTAATTTTAACCCCGTGCTGCACGGGGTCCAACACATGTTAAATTTAATTCTGCTTATTTTGTTTTAAGTAAATAATTATAAAATAAAGGTAAATATAATATAGAATGTTAGATACGACATAAACAGAATTGTGAAATAGTTTCTGCATGTGACAAATGCGATAATGGTGCAATGGTTTGTGCAAATTAGACTATGAGCGAGTGTGCACAGAGTATTAATATGATTTAAACATACAGACTAAAAGTATGATTTGATTAGTTCTGTTCTAAATCTATTAAAGTGTAATCTAATTTTTCTTATTTATGATTGATCTGGTTTGAACTATTATCATTCTAGTAAAGGTTAAAGTTGTTTATGATATGATTCTAATAAGAATAAAGAGAACATGTTCTAAGATGCAAAGTGTTATTTAATGACGTGTATTTAGTGTTGGGTAGTCATTGTGAAGTCATCAAGAAAAATACACAACTCTTCCAATATCAATAAAAGAAGACTGGATAAATGGGCACATTCTTGTTATAGATAAATGTGAGGTACCACCAACCATACCTAAGTAAATGAGCATACATTTGCTTCCCAAGTTTTGGTTAAACAACAATCAAATGTAGTGTAAAAATGATTTTTTAAGCCATTTCATCCTCTAGGTACACCACAAAAGGGTAGTTGCTCACCTTGAAAAATACCATTCTTGTAAGGCTAACATTTGTAGTTTTGCTGGCACTGAAGCACTTTTTAACCTGCCCTAACTACTTCCACATGCTAAGTCTGCCATGTAGAATAACTTTTGGCAGAGTGTGCAAGTGCACATTAAGCTGCAAAAATGGCAGGATCAATATTTTCTATCATTGACGCTATTGACTTTGGAATCAAAATGGCTATGATTTCATTCTTCCCGTTGAGATAGAATTAGTTCCCTTCTGCCTCACATGTTAATAAATCACAAAAGCACTTCAAAAAGTCTTATTTAATTAAGATGAATAAGATGTCTCATTTATAATGGTTACAGATGTGCATCTGGTCATTATGTTACTTCTAATGTAGTCATAAAAAATGGTTCTTCATTTCTCTACTGATTCTAATACAATGTAGCTGTTGAAATAATGTCAACCCCAATGATGGTGGTGAACATATTCAGCCTTGAGGCCCACATTTTATTTCTACTGCCCAGATTTTGTTTCCTAGTCTACACAAATTCCAACTCTCCAAAAAACAAAATTTGAAATCAGTTGAAACTTATCTTAATTCAGGGAAACAATGTGTTTGCTGATTTAGAATAAAAGAATCATATGGCTTCAATCTTGTTTTGAGACAAAAATCTGAACAACACCAAGTGTGTATTTTCAGCAGTTTTTTAGGATATATAATAAATATAGTGTAAAGCAGTATGTTTTTAATGTAGTATAAAGCTAGTATGTTTATAAAGCAAATATAACGCTATTAAGCTAGTATGTTTATAAAGCCAGTATACTCCAAGATTTAGAATGTCTAGTAAAAAGCTAGTATGTTTATAAAGCTAGTATAAAAGTGGTATGTTTATAAGGCAGTATACTCTAAGATTTAGAAAATGCACTATAAAGCTTGAATGTTTATAAAGCAAGTATAAAGGTTTTATAAAGCTACTATAAACAACTTTATATCTATGGCTGAATTTTCTCTACCACAAAAGTTTATTATTTTTATTGTTTTCCCAATGTTGGTTGTTAGCTTGGAGTGTGATTAGTACCTATTTCACCAAAGTCATATTTTCTAAAAAATGAGGTTTTTGCCAAGAACGTAACCGTTATCTTATAACTCTCTTGAAATATTAAAAAGGCATTTTAATTCCCCTACACTTAGGTTTGTTGCTAATAAAATGATCAGCACTTCCCCGCTAGCTCTAACGCCCGCTAATTGCTAAATATGTCTTCGGGGTTAGTAGGAAAGTCATTACCAAATGGAAGAAACGTAATAATTGGGTTGCATGGTATCATAACAAATGGCTCCTTATCTTTGAGAAAGAGAGGATATGGTTAAGAAGACAACTTAAGAGGATGAGATGACAGATATGCAGAAGCATGGTAAAAGCAAAGGAAATTTACATAAGATAAGCAACAACTATGAATTACATGCCTTCTTTTTTTTGTTGGAATACAATTGGTCCACTTATGTTGCAGCTTGTAAATGAAATTTTAGTACACACCTACAACGATAGATGCGAAGCCCAAGCTATATGTTGATTGAAACAAATCTCAGGTTCACTACGTACGAAGTCTCTCATTCACCGATTCCAAGTGCTAATTTTGCCTACATATATCCTTATAAGTAAAACCAAATATGGAGATAACAACAAACAATGTTACTTATTATTGTAAATTTACGCATCTAGTTATGAACATGGAGCATGCCTACTGTTAGCGGATATTTGTAATTAGATGTAGATTTTGTGTTATTGGGCCTGTACTTATAGCCCATTTATGTACTTGTATATATATCGGTTTATGATCAATGGAAAACCAGTTCAGTTGTGCTAAATTTTCTACATGGTATCAGAGCCAAACCCTAGGCAAGATAAGTTTTTCGGTGCTGATCTCGATCGACTCACGCCGTCGATCGTGTGTTTGTGTGTGATCTTGTGTGGCCGGCGAATTTACCGTCGGCGATCGCTGAGTACTGGGCGACGCTAGGCGTTCCTTCGGCAGACGCTGGTCCTCTCTATTGTTCTGTCCAATTATTCTGGGTTTTGTGTGCTGCGGCGATAATTGTCTTCTTTTGGTCTGCTGCTATTTGTGGGTATTTCCTTCAATTGTGCGTTATTGTTTTTGTTCGTACAGCTGCTTGGATTAATTTTGCAGCAAGAAGCAAAATCTATGGTTTGCTGCGGGTCATGTATAATCAATTAGGCCAAAGTTTGGTGATTTAAGTTTCTTTGGGTTGTTTGCTCTTTCTGGTGGATCTCAGCAGCAACTTCAATAATTGGTTTTCTTGGTCTGCTATTGTTATTTGGTTAGTTCTTTGTTCTCCATGCTTAACTCAGTACCTTCTTCGTCGGATACGGTACAAGGTATGTCCCTTATTGTGCCGTGTGAGTGGCTTGTGGATAGTGGTGCATCTCATCATATGACAGGGATGCTTTCGTGTTTGACTGACATAGTGCAAAGGCCTCCTTGCACTATAAGCTTGCCCGATGGGGCCCATGTGGTGGCAAATTCGTGTGGCTGGGTGCAAGTGTCTCCTTCTTTAATTTTACACAATGTTCTGTATGTTCCTAATTTGAAGTGTAATTTGATATCAGTGAGTTGCCTTGTCAACTCACATAACTGTCATGTTTTCTTTGATGATCATTCTTGTGTGATACAGGACCGAACTACGAAGATGCGAATTGGTCAATGTGAAGCACGCAACGGAGTCTATGTCTTTCCTTCTCAAGCCCAAGCATCCAAAGCCGAGTCTGTTTCCTTATTGCACCAACGTCTTGGTCATCCGTCTCCTCAAGTTTTGTCTCTACCTCCATTTAATAAGAGTAATCCTGAAATTAAAAATTTTCAGTCTTGTGATATTTGTTTCTTTTCCAAACAGACTCGTTCCCAATTTTCTCCTAGTCTTAATAAAGCTGAACAATTGTTTGATTTAATTCATTGTGATTTATGGGGACCATATTCCCCTTGTATTTCTACTGGGTCACATTATTTCCTTAATATTGTGGATGATTTTTCTAGAGCTGTTTGGGTTTTCCTACTTGTTGAGAAAAGTGAGGTTACTAGTTGCTTGAAACAATTATTTGCTCTCATACACACTAAGTTTCATAAAATCATAAAAGTTGTTCGTTCTGATAATGGAACTGAGTTCCTCAACCGGCCTCTTCGTGAATTCTACACGAGTAAGGGAGTGCTTGTTCAAACTTCTTGTGTCAATACACCACAGCAAAATGGTCGGGTTGAGCGTAAACATCGTCACATCCTTAATGTTGCTCGTTCTTTAATGTTTCAGGCTTCTTTACCTCTTGAGTTTTGGGGGGAATGTGTTCGCACCGCTGTTTATCTCATTAACCGTACACCCACTCCACTATTACAAGGTAAATCTCCTTTCGAAATTCTTTCTTCAAAACCTCCAGACTTGTCTCACCTCCGGGTTTTTGGGTGTCTCTGTTTTGTCCGTAATATTCAACGTCCACCAAACAAATTCCACCCTCGTAGTCTAAAGTGTATGTTTGTGGGATACCCTTCAGGAACTAAAGGTTGGCGGGTTTATGATCTTGAGTCTCATCGTTTCTTTCACACCCGAGACATCTC